>OY856415.1:253381253-253971253 GCA_963693085.1 Alisma plantago-aquatica
CGAGCATGTGTTAAGTTTCCCGATTCATGAGAAAAGTTTCCTATTTCACTTGTTCAATTCAATTGGGACACGAATTTATCTTTGCATTAATTAAAAATGAATTAGAAAAGTTAATTACAAGCAGGTCTGGCTTGTAAACTGACCAATTCACTATGCCAACCGACTGGTTCACTAGTGAACCGATCGATTCACCTGCCGCAGTGCAAATTATTTGTTGAAAATTCAAACCCTTCTACTCCCGCACAGACTGGGAACCCTGACCCTTCCCTCTATATAAATAGAGGGATACAAGGGGATTCTCCAGACACACAACAAAGACACAACTCAAAACATTAGTTTCTCTGCAAAGTTGTTGTCCTCTCTGGTTTTGGTAACCAAGAGAGTCCAAGCAAGTTCTACCCGTCCAGGGAGGAACAACGAGGGAAAGACAACTACATAACAACAACTTGTTGTGGAATAGTGTGTTGGTGACTCGTACACTAACAGAAGGGGACAACTCCTTCTAGTCTATTCTTCAGGATGACTAGAGTTCCCATTAGTCTGTGTGGACTATCTATAGAGGCGGAAGACTTCTGCCGCTCAGGAGGATGACAATCACTTATTGTCTGGGTCAAGACCAAGAGATGCTAATACTTCCAAGCAGACATGAATCACAAATATCAAATCGAATATTATTATTAATATTCTACACAAAACACTATGGCATTCATTAATTTCATTTATTTAAAATGACTCATAAAGAATTTAGTGTAACTAATAACAGTTCATAATCTCTGAATTTATCTAAGCTTATTCATATTAGACAAGCTTCTGATCTTTAGGTTCAATGAGACAGTTATATAATATATTGAAAGTTTCCACGTATCTAGCCAACTTCCTTCACACTGACACCCTCTTCACTGTTAATGGTGATGGATCACGCATCTACATGTATATTCATGGCAGAAACCAAATTTACAGTTGTATTGTAATGTGCTGATATACTACTGCGTCACCTTCTATAATGACACTACTGAGTCACCTTCTACAATGACAATGGAATATTTACAGATGATCAAATTGTTTCTCAACATAATAAATATCACTAATTGACATTGCCACTTGATTACTGTGGACCCATCAACTACAAGTTGAGGGTTGTCGCTTGCTCATGAAGGAAGATGGAATGCAGTCTGTCTCCCTAAGGAATTATAATACAAAATAATAGCCTGTGTTCTTGACTTCCACAGGTGAAGTTTAGCGCTAAGGAACCATCTTCAAATATACACCACATCCAAACTATGGCAGGGTTTGGAAGGTGGAGATGATGTGGGCTCATCATTCATGTAACGTTAGGCTAAACGGGTCATGAAGTGTTAAACTTACTGACCGGAGCATGACGGCATAAGTTCCAGTAAGCTTGAGTTAACATTAAATGGTATCATTCAGCCAGAATCAAATCCACATCTCCCTAAACATGGGGCTAACCACAATATAACATCATGTCCCAACCACAAGCGGACACTATGATATGAGGAATTCACTCCAAACACGTTGATGTCATGGAACTCACCACATTTGGTGACTGGTTGAACTGTTGTATACGTAGGTAAACTGCATAGGCCAAGAGTTGGATCAGTAGAGTTCATGCGTACCTCTAGCCCCTGGCCACAATGGTTGTCGACTATCTAATGGTACAGATGAGTGGTCCAAATGGAGAGAGTAGGATTTAAATTAGTGATGGAGGACCTTGGCACGGTACAAGACAATGTCTATTAAGGATAACAAACATCGTCTTAGTCCTGGAAGCACACCGACTGAGCTTTCTTTAGGATCCAAAGTGAAAATCATATTCCAGTCACGCGGGAACAAGAAGGTTAGTATGTGGTTAAGGGAAGATTGCTACTCTGGTACCATTCCAACATGCCTACTTCTTGTTCATTGGAATGTTGAATGTTGCTTCTTATTCATTGTAATCAGAAGGTATGTAGACTGCTTCTTCCAGCTCCGCTGAATCTGGAGCACCAACCTTCATTTCCCAGGAGGAAAGTTAGGAAGATGAAAGGGGATGAGGAGTAGGAGGTTAGAGACAACATGCAGTGGGAGAGAGAAAGGAGAGGAGGGGGAGGTAGGAGAGAGAGATAGAGAGAGAGAGGAGTAAGAGGTGGGAGAGAGTGGGAGTGTGAAAGAGAGAGAGAAACATGGGTTTGATCTGCATTGTAGTAGTGTGTGGGGTCCAGGTTAACAACACCAGTCTGTTAACTCAATGGCAGCATGCCACTTTTCCACTTCTTTGTTCTTGACCACATATGTTAATCCAACATATAGGAATTGAGGTGTATAGGAGCCCCAATACACTCGAGTGTATTATAGCTCAACTCTCTCTCTCTCTATATATATATATATATATATTAGTTTGTGAAGTCGTATGTGGAATTTAATCAGATATGCACATTAATCATTTTAATATTCACATTGTATGAAATAAGGAATGAAAAATAAATTTGATCATATCGATTTATATACCAGATACACCATAAATTAACCTAGCCCTAATACCACTATAGAGAAATCGGGCGCAGATACAGACAACGGAAACAAAAATTTAAATGCTTGTTTCCCAGAACAACAAGATTGTGTCAAAACAATGTATCTAGGAAGGAGGTTTGCAAGGTTGTACCTATTCCTGGACCAAGTCTATGGACTTTACCCTTGCAGTAGTATCATGCTTCTTCTTCTTCAATAAGTAGCATGCTCCTTCAACAGTAGTAGCACTAGAACAATCATCTCCATCAGCCTCCTGGTGCAGCACCATGGACAACAATTAACGATGTTCTCCTAGCGACAGACGACAACCTCCCGCCTGTAGAATAGTCCACGTGGACCACCAAGAACTCAATGATGTGCTACCAGAGCTAATGGGAAGGAGTTGTTTCTTTCTATCGGTTTACTAGTCACTAACATGCTCTCCCACAATTGATCTCAATTGTTCTCTCCCTTTCTATCCCTCCCTTTAGTGGGTAGGATATGCTTGTGATCCCTATTGGTTACCATAACCAAAGAGGACAACAATTTTTCGAGCAACTGATTCTCAATTGTATGTGTTTGGAATCCCAAGTACCCCTTTATTTATAGTAGAGGTCAGGGTCAGGGTTCATGTGAATGGTTTGGAATCATGAATCTTCTAGAACCTACGAATGGTGAACCAGTCATTTCTCATAGCAAAACAGTCGTCTCATGAGCAAACTGATCATCTCACTTAGAGAGACAACCGTTTCACATAGTATCCTATTCTGAATGATACTAGTATTGAATGCCTGATTTATGTTAAACATGACATCAACATCAATCCTTGTTTCGATCAAATTGGAAACTAAACCTGAAATCCCAAAGGGTGAAATGATCGTCTAACATAGTGAAACAATTGTTTCACATTGTGAGTCGGTCCTTTCACAAGTGAGATGGTCGTTTTACTTATGCAGTTCAGGTTAAGTTCAACCAATATTGATTTCAATTGACCTGACACTCCAACCAATTGGTTCAACACTTGAACCGGTTGGTTCAGAGTCCAGTCTGTCAATTTTGAACCTCAGTTTTTTAATTAAATATCTAAATACACGTAGTAATCAATCTAAACATCATTTATTAATATACTCATTTAATACAAGTGTATCCTATGTGTATGACCCTATAGGTCCACAGTTACGTTGTCAGTGAATATCCATAACCAATTATGACATAGAAGTAGTGGTGCCTAGTTACACATCATTGCTACCCAAGTAATTTGGAATGTTGGAGAACAACTTCAACCTACAATACATAATTAGTTTTACTGTGAAAATATAGTTCCTTTGTCTCTGATATTCAGATTGAACTCGAGTCATGAAATCATCATCCTCTCAAAATTCCATGATCCTTGAACTAGAGCAGATTGTTTGATATGCATGTGAGTTCACATATCATATATTTAATCACATGAGCACGGTTGTACATTTCTCAGTCTATGTAAGACCCCTGACCTGTGTTTTGGGCTAACCATGTTTGTTTGGATTGAATAAGTGCTTATAGCCCTGCTCTAAACCTTTGAGATGTTTTAAATCTTGTGGAGAGATTAAGTCTCCAATTTGAGCTTGTTTGGATGACGTGTGTGCTTTGTGTGCTTGTTTTGGATCAAATTGCAATTTACCCATTTGTGGGGGTTATCTTGAAATTTACCACACCAATTGTGTACATTCTCTCTCTGGTCTTCATGATAGAGAGTGTGGTGTTTTAGGGCACCTTGTTTGGGCCTTGGTTGAGTAGTGGCATCACTAGAGGTGATTAGGGTTTTTAGGATTTGCTTGGTTTTCACCCATGTGTGCTTCACTGGTTTGTCTCGACCCTTATGTCGATCATGTGGGTGATTGGGGTGTATCTTTATTGCAAAACCTTCCTTAGGTATGTCTTGTCTCGACCATGATGGTTTGAGGTGGTTTGGGTTGAGACATTTTGTCCTTTTGTGGAGTGTGTAGTGTGCTTGGTGACCTCTTTGTCTCAACCAAGGTGATGCTTTGCTCTTCTTTCGACCTCCTTTGGAGTGCTTCGACCGAAACCATGTGTTGGGAACCCAAGAGGTCAATACCTAACATAGGTTGTATCACCAACTTGTGTGTGCATGGTTTAAGTGGTTGCATATGTGTTTCTTGGGTGGACAAGTGTTCCTTTAGTGCCTATAGGTGTTGACACATCACCCCTCTCCCTACCTCCCTCCTCCTTTAGTGTATAACCCCTTTTCTCTAATTAGAAGTGAACCTTTCGGCCCTCTCCCTTCCTCACCCTCTTTTTCTTATCCTTGGATCCTTGTGGAGCAAGAAGAATTGATCTTGGAGCTCTTGGTGGTTGAGATCCTTACATGTGGTGACTCTTGCTCATCTTGAACCTTGGCAAGTATATGCCTTTCTTTTGTGTCATTTCCTTAGATCTTCTACCCCATCTTCTTCTCTTTTATCAGCCTTAGACTATGTGCTATCCATGGCATTCATTATTGAGAGTAAGCTCCTCATCACAAGGGTCATATGCCATGTTTTAACAAGGCGGAACCCAAGTGACAGGGAGTTTCTTTTCTCTTTTTCACCTTCTTCCTTTGGTTCAACTTAGAGATCTCTTTGCTATCTTTCCTTAAGAAATATTTGACCTTGGTGTCTTCTCCTACTTGAGGTGATCTTGTGGCTAAAACTGAAGCCTTTGGTGGAGCTTCATCATCCTTGGTGATCGTGTGCTTGGATCTTGCGATCCTTGGAGTGATCTTCCTTAAGGCGGGTGATGTCACCCTCTACCGTCTCTATTATTGCACTTTCCTCTACATGCATGTTGTTGTTTCTCTCTCTAGAACTTACCCTTAATATTATAGTATATGATAGAATGCTCTAGAACTTGATTGATGGTGGTTATCATGATTGGTTTTCATGGAATCAGAAACCCTAATTTGTGGTACCCGATTTTGAGATGATAATGAGATAGATGGATCCCTCTTATCTTTTGATATGGGTTTTGATGACATGCATGATTCCCATGTACTTTGATGTATCATGGATTGTAGGTTACATTTTGGGTGTGTTAAATGTAGTTTATCTCTCTTGCATGAGGTTCTTTCTTGGTGGTTTCATAACACTTGGTTTTAGGGTTTTTGGTGACCGTTTTTGTGAGAAATTTCTCTCCTTGAGGATGGTAGTTTTGATTGAGGTTACCTTATATTTTAAATGAGGTTTACCCCAATTTTGGTGTTGGTTAAGTGTTATTTGAGGTGGCATTATCTTATTGGTCAAAACACCTTTGGCCTGGTCTTGGTTGAAACGTCATTGGTTTGGTCTTGGTCGAAACACCTTAATTTTGAATTTTGGGTCGATACACTTTGGTAGATGGTGGTTTGTCGAGATGTTTCCCATGTTTTGGTCATGACACTTGTTTTAGTTCCAGTCAAGAGACGGTATTGTTTTGTGGTCGAGACAACCTTTGTTTTGTGATCGATACATGTGCTTTGATGGGTGGTTGAAACCCTAGTTCATGAAGGGTTGAGGCTTGCTTTTATGTTGCGGTTGAGACATCAAGTTGTTGTGCTCGAAATGCCATGTTGGAAGGTGTTCAAGACACATGATGTGTCATGGTTGAGACACCTAGTGTGTTGCTATTGAGACACCTCCATGTATGGTGGGTCGCAACACTTGGATTGTGTGTGGTTGTGACAAATGTATGGCACAATGAAATGATACACATACACATGTATATGATAGTGAAACCTACTGTTGTTGACATGATTCTCCAATCATGGTTAGTTAATGATGTTTTACTTATGGTATTCTCCAAGAATGTGGGAGGTGACATTATTAGAGTTTGGTAATGGACTTGTGATATGAAACCCTAATTGGCCATGTATGGGGCCCTTGCCCTAATGTGGGCCATGTGATGTATTTATCTTTATTTCTTGAAGTGGTTATCTTATTATGTTGTTTTTCCCTCTCCTATTTATAAACCTCTAACCTTGAAAGTGATGTGAACCTAAATGACGTAGCTGTGTCAATGCTATGGTGAATTCTATATTATATAAGATTACACAGCTATGGTGAATTCTATATTATATAAGATGGTGACTATGCACATTGATGAGACATAATGTGGCGGTGCACATACATGGATTTTGTGATATGTCTATGAATTGGTGAAGACTTGATTTCTACTGTGAGGTGTTATTCTCCAGTGATATGATTGAGGGAATGATATCCCATAGTGATGTGACAGTGATGGCATGGTGATTGGCAGTGTTACTAGTATCATTTGGGGATGATGTGACTAGTTCACAAGTTATACATTTTATATCTTTTGGAATTTCATTATGCCGTTATCTTTGTAGAGCTTGTTTTGTCTTTGAATGATGTAACTTGATCGATGTTAAAAGATACTCAATCGGCTTAATTAATCAAGTAGAACCCTAATCATGTAGTTGCCTCATTCCATAGATCATTTCTAGTGTCAGCTTTAATTGCTGGATTGGTGAAACGAGTATAACTCAGAGCGCATATTTTTGAATATGTGGGGTTGCAAGTCGAGTATCTGCTTGCATCCACAATCACAAGTTATGTGAGACGACCATGTGTGATATGATCTCCTTGTGGTATGGATGGCCATGTGGGGGGCACTCCTTTTTAGAATGACCATGCATGAGACTATTCTTCTAGCAGTGTACCTATACCAAGGTGGCCAAGGTGTATATGTATATATCTGTATGTATATATATATATATACATATGCTTATATAAGTATATGTATATATATATATACATATGCTTATATATGTATATGTATATATATATATGTATGTGTCTATATATATACATACATATACATGTACATATATATGTATATATATGTGTATATATATGTATATATATGTGTGTGTGTGTGTATATATATGTATATATACATATATATATATACATATATATATACATATATATACATATATATATATATATATATATACAGCAATGCGTGAGCCAATCCTTCAGCTTAACTATATGTCATTGTTGTAGTTGGCTGATGTGCATCTGTGGTGTTTTCTCTTGTGTTGACCAAGAGGTGTTGGGGAGGTCATGGATTCTGGATCTTCCATTAACCTTGTATGGCACCAATTTTGACTTAGCAGTGGTCGGTTGGACTTGAGTGGTATGACTCAAATACTCAATGCAATAATAAAAGACATAACATAGTCGTGTAGGGTCAAATACAAATAACATTAGTTGAAACTTTTGCCTTATCTTTTTACTATTTTTTGAATTATAAGATGATAAGAGAAGTCAATTATTATACATTTTCGTCATATTCCTTCTTAGAACATTAATTGGTCTATTGCTTAGTGGTAGCTTCCTAGTTTTGCCTAATCTGATTTATCTATTGATTACATATTGTTTAGTTGAATCTGCTCAACCTGCTTAGTACTTTATCCACTACTTGGTTATCTGTGCTTTAATACATTTTGGAAGAGAGTTATATCTCCCACTGGGATGCTTGGTCTCACCCTGTGGTTTTCTACATCTTTTATGTGGTTGTGCATGAAAAGGTTGAGATCGTACTACTGAGGAAGAGCAACAGCAAGAGTAGTAGCTGTTAAGGTTGGTTGTGCTGCTAGTATTTTGATGTTAGAGTCCTAGAGTCGTCCTTGTACACTCAGGTCCTTGGGGAGCTTCTTGATGTGTTTCTTGGATATGTTACCTATATGAGGCTTTTTGGCTTGTGAGCCATGTATGTATGATACGACATGTGCATATGTATATATCTGGAATAAATTTCTCATGTAACAGGTTGATGGTAGGAATGATGATGCACAACAATGATGTAAGAACCATGGTTCATGTTATCTGATACAGGTGTCTTGCTGAGGACTTATATGTGATGGTTTCTGGTTTGATGTGCTTTGTGCAATTGGTTTTAATTTCCTATATTATCCAGTAATCTGCATGTTTAGTGGTTTTTTTAGTATAGTTTTGAATAATCTCATTTATGGCACGCCAGGGCGCCACATTTTGGTTGGTATTAGAGATTTAGGTTCACCAAGTCTATAGGGACCTAGGACTAGGGTTCATGTTTGTTCTAGTGTCCTCTAATATATCTTATAGTGACTTTTGCACATGCAGAAGAAGAAGAAGAGTAGAAAAGATGTCTAGAGAACATGAAGAACATGTTGTAGAGAGCAATGCTGCTACACTTGGAGGTGATGCAAGGGACCAGACGAGAGAAGATCGAGCACCACTAGTACCCTAGCTTGACCCGATAATGATGGAAATCCCTTCCTTTTGGTCTCTTTTTGGGCAGTTCATGGCAACGATGACACACATGGAAGACAGAATGCCTGCACCACAGCCAAAGGCAACTTTTCCCAGTGTTGAATCTATAGTCTAGGAAGACCTTCGAGAGGATGAGACATGTTGGGACAGTGGAGTATGCTGGTGCGGCGGATCTAGCAGATGTTGATATTTGGTTGACGGAGTTGAAGAAGGCCATCAAGGCCCTCAACATCCCCAAGGTTGACAAGGTGAAGCATGTCATATATCTCTTAAAGGGAAGTGTTGGCCATTAGTGGGCCATAGAAGAGGATAAGAGGCCAGGAGTTTTTGTTGGTTGGGAGGAGCTCCAACATGAGTTTGTTAGTTAGTACTTCCCTTAGATGTACCTAGATGAGAAGATCATCTAGTTTGAGCGCATTCGATATGGATCCATGACAATCAATGAGTACAAAATGAGGTTTATGGAGTTGTTGAGGTTCTGTCCTCACATGGCTGTTGCAGATCAGGAGAGGATCTGGCATTTTGACAATGGGTTGAGTGTTGAGGTGTCTATCATGGTGGCTGCTTTGGAGAATTGTGAATGGTTTGCTACATTTGTGGAGTCAGTTTGAAGGATAGAAAGATTAGTGGTTGAGAAGCGTGAGAAGAGTGCAAAGAAGAGGCCGTAACAATACCAGGGGAAAACTTCTAGAGGCTTCAAGAAGCCTAGGTTCTCGGCACCACCAACGCAGTAGAGGTCAGGTGGGCAGACGCAGTGGTCACCCAGTAAGGACAGTGTGACATCCTTGGATATTCTAAAACTTAATCTAATGTGTGATGTCCAAATTGAAACCTCACGTCCGCGAGAATCTCAATTTAAACACCCCACACTAGGCTAAGGAGAAGAAAATCAGGGGATTCAGAAGGAAACAACATTAGCACATGCACAAAAACAATAATAAAACCATACAACACATGTTCACCATTCACCATTTAATTACATAATGAATTGTTATAACGTTTGATATTACACATTGAACAGTAAACTTATACATATACATGTACTACCACTAAACTATAGGATCTTAAGACAACAAGTCCACCTGTACATCAGCTCTCCACATAACTCACAACAATCTAGGTCTTCAAGAGCACATGTCCACAAACCTAAACAAAAGATTACAAGTGGTACACGTCAGCACAATATTCAAGAATATTGTACTGAGTATGCCTACATGTCTTTTATATACCTCTCATCATATCTTGGCAATAAGATAAAACTAAAACTTGGCAACAATAAGCAAATATAAGGAAAAGCATATACTTGCACAAAGATATTTTCATTAACAAAAGAGAACACATGTTTTAAGCTCATTTTCCATTATATGCTTGTGAATCTACCTACCAATGGGATAGATGCATTCAGGCCTTATGATATGCTTACCAAAGAGATAGGTCATTATACATGTGATCTGCTTACCAAAGAGATAGATCACTCACTAGCACTATGCTTACCAAAGAGATATAGTGCTCTCATATAACGGAACAAATATATTATGATTCATGTGTTCATAGACATAAGTACGGAAAATCAAGAAACATGTCATACAAGAACAATCATTTCATCCAATATCATATGACAAGTGTTTACTACACATATAATGTAAGAATATTGTATAATAAGCTAAGTAAGAGGTAGTAGCATACCTTAGAAAGAGACAAACCTAATCACCATATATCCAAGAGTCAACTACGTCCTTGGTCAACCCTGGTTAAGATAAGACTATGTAACCATCAGGTTCTCATCATCATTAACCCTAGTTATGTCCCATTTTTAGGGTTTACCTTATCTCATTATGATATTATCATGATTACTTGTACTCTTGTCTTAGATTTGTCTTACTGATGTCATATTCCAGATTATAGTTCATCAACTGGATATACTCATGTGTCACTTAACATTATGTCACATTCATCAACCATATTAGGGTTACACCATATGTATTAAGGGTCATCCTTAGGTAACATGAATTCTATGCATCTAACTAACATCAAAGTTCTATATTAGCTTCCATTTACCGATATAAGAGTGATTTGTAAATTTCATCATTTATTGAGCATGTATGCATTAATTGCATTATCTTTAGTGTTATTAGCCCTAATTAGCCATATTAATCAAATTATATGCTTTTGTGCATCAACATGACCATATATGGCATCGTATACACTATAAACATGATTATAGACTTACTGACATTTTTCCATAATTTTATATCATCATTTGATATTTATTACTCATAAAACAAGCATAATACATCTTACATGATATCACTAATATTAAAGCATTAAAAGGCTGATATTATGCTTCGATATTGTTCTACTCATTATTCTATGAATTTTGGTACCTTATTTGTAATTTTCTGATAAACGAGTGAATTACTATGAATTATCTAAAATCTATGCAATTCTGGTATTTGAAGGTATTTACCTTTATGGGCCAATCGTGGGATGCCACATGTCTCTAGGGCTGACGCAGCTCCTTTATTTGTTTCAGGACGGTCCTTGGTTGGTTTGGTTTGGCTGCCTGGTTCAATGCAAATTAGGCCGGTTCAATGGTTTAGGCTAGAATCTAGCTGGTCTGGTGACCTGGACCCGGCTTGACTCCCTTTCGCGCTCTCGCGTTCAACACGATCTATTCGCATGCATCTGGGATAGAGCCACCGCCATGACGCTTTGCTCCAGCATGAGAAGGAATCAGACCTATGCCACCTTTCACAAAGATGGAGGCTTGATCAGCTTCACCATTATCTCCCTGACCTCCACGGCTACTAGAGATCTTGACAACCTCTATGAAGCTCCTCCTCCTGCATTCGTCGACAGAGGCCATCGCTGCAGTGGGAAGAAAAGGGGAAAGCATCCTTCACTCACCCAAACTTCATGGATGTTCTTCCAAAAGCACCACAAGCCCCCCCTCAACTGTTCTATGACTCCAAAACGTAAGGAAAAGACCTCCGTATACCCCCTCCAAACTCATCTTCCCAGGCCTAACTGGGCTTCGTCAGCCATGGCACTCCCACTGAAGGTGATAGGAAACTCCCTAGCTCAACTCCTCTACTCACCCTCTTTCTTTTCCTCTTCTCTACTCTCATCCATGAGCCCTATATCTATGTTCTACACTCTTGGCCACCACTTGCTCCTTGCTATGGAGAAGCAGTGCGATACTGGGGCTCGTTCTCTCTATCTACTTCTGTAAAAGTTGTGCTATCAAGGCCAGGACATAAGTAATTGCTTAGACGAGGCCAACTGCCCAATTTCCCTCTCCATTCACCCCATTACCAAAGATCGTGGCTGCATGGATGGTTTCTCGTCTCACTGCTCCATGATTCCTCCAAAGCCGGATCTTGGAGATGATCTCATCGCCACCCAAAAAGCATCTAACGACTATACAAGGCCCTTTACAAGACCAGATCCGGGGCTCACTAAAGTAGGCAGTCCCAACCACTAGATTAGTTATGAATGACAAGGATCTATCCACCCATCCCACCCTCAATGAAAGGGCACGTGACACCCTATTTGATCATCTACTTAGGCTAATATAACAATAACCTTAGTCCAAAGTACCTCAATATATGCATATTATTTCACAAATTTCAAACCTTCATAACTTCTTCTAGGAACATCCAAATGTCACCAAATTTAAACCTTAGCTTTAGTACCTATAAATATACCTTCCACAAAAATTTTGTGACAAAACTCAGCTATTAGATCATCCAACTAAAAACTTCAAAATGACATAAAGTTAAGAAACTTAATCATAATATACTTATCGTTTGCCATCCAAACTTTGACAAAACACTTGGAACTCCCAAAATAACTCAACATGCATGAAATCAATTATGTCATTAGACATGAAAGGATTATAAAAGTTCACTCCATCACATCCTACATACCTTAAAAGAAATCTATCCTAAAAAATATACCAAAATCCAATTCATCACAACATATACATCTTAAAAGAAATTTCGTCCTTAAAATTAAGCTTTATCTTACCTCAAGGAACAACCAAAAGTTCTTCATCCATATGTAAGAAACTACTCTATGAGAAACATATCCAAAAGCAAAGCTCAATAAAAATCATGTCCAAAACATATATGTACCACTCCTAGGAGGCTATTAAAGCATTTAGGGTGAACTACCCCTTCAAAGGGTTTAGAAACTCATGTTAAGTCATGACATATCTCATATGTTAGGGTTGCATACTTATCTTTACCCATGCATTAGGGTTTCTACATCATAATACCATATTATAAAGGAGATATCTAAAGTTATCTCATTATATCAAGGTGTCATCAACTTTTTATTGAGCTAATTGTTAAAACATGTTCAACATTAAAATATGCCTTTTAGGAGGGAGTTAACTAAAGTTAACCCACTTTATCCATCTAGATCATATCAAGGTGTCATAATCATTATCTTGTGCTAAGTGTTAAACATATTCTTCATCTTTATTAAGCACTAAGATTAACACATTGTTGACATATGTCATTAATATGATCTCATTCAACATTCACATTAGGTCACAAACTTTACTAGTGATTGCATCACTAGATTAACCAATGATATAACATCATCATCATTATTCATATATATGGTTAACCGTTTATGCATTGATATCAATTAAACCATCTCTAGGTTTCCATCATATCATGTCTATATATAACGTTATGAGATTATATCACATCCTTACATATATTATATCATGGTTGTGCTAAACAAACTTATGCAAGTGGCTTGACAAACATGTATCAAAACTTTATCTAGTCCAACTGAGGTTCTCCCAACCCTTATCTTGAGGGTGGTGTCATGCTCAATCTCTTTGATCTCACTCATTTCTATGAGTATCTCATATGCATATACTTTATGTTTCCTCTCTGATCCAGGGTTATTAGGTATACCTCATTGGCACTAGTTGATTGCTTTACTAGCTCTAGCCACATAAGCACAAACCAAAACATGCTATGACATACTCTTCATAGGTCTCGACCCATGAGACATGCTTACCCCAAAACTTTCTTATATACACAACCACTAGATTCCTACAAGGTGCCATCAACCCGAGCTTGAGGCTTCACAGAAACTAACATAGTTACCTTCTCCAGGGTCTTGGGCATGTCTCCCTCACCCAAACGGTAGGTTCTCATATTCATATTCACAAATGTACATGAAACCGACCTCCCTCTATCTCTAGGGTTTGGTCCTACCAAGGACATCTAGGGTTCAACAAGGCTATAGGAATCATGCACAAAATGACTCAACTCAATCACCCAAGAGTACTCTAATTTTGGACATATCATATCACGTATCTCATGATTTCATATCTTGGAGTTTAGGTTCTTTGACCTTCTCCCTATGGATCTCACTCTCTTTGGAGTTAACCCCGAAACTGGTCCTAACATTAGAGGTCCTCCTTCGTAAAAGAGATTGAGGCTCTTACTGATTCACATCCTTGTCTCAGTTTAGCTTATCTTATCTCATAAAAGCCTAGTTCCTTGCATCATCAAAAATCATCTTGCATCCTCAAGACTAAACTTAAGTCCTCAAAGACAAACATATACCATCATAGACTATCTTATCTCATCTATATAAGACTTAAATCATCATCAAATCTTATTTTATCTCTTCCATCTATCCTATATTCCAAACAAGGCTCTAGACGTCTAATCTAGAACTACTCTCTCTTCTAGACTGATGTCATACACTTTCACTTTGGTTGCATGGCCACCTCTTACTCGTACATGTGTGGGAATACATTTCTGTAATACATATATATAATAAAATATTATATAGTTTTTCTCTGATAAAATAAGCATCAGAGAAAACTATTGAGGTTCGATCCGATTGGAATCGAAAACCAAATCCAGAAAATGAGTGTCCAACACATAGTAGAGAGTGCAGTGCCATGAAAACTAGTGAAAAGCGTGAGAACATGGTGTAGACCTGTGTAGCTACTCTAGACAAGGAGCGCCATATGTCTAGGGTTCCTCTTCCCTTGATGTATGTCATTTCCAAATAATGCAACGTCCCATACCACTGCACTATAAGGAAAGAACAACATCTAAGGACTTGCTATATGAAAAGCACCAGTCTAGACTTAGTTCTCAAACATCTAGGTGCTAACTTAGAGGCTAGGTCAGATCTAGTCTCTAAAAGATGACTAATTCAACCCTAAAGATTATTAAGTTCAAGGTTCTTTTGTTTTGAGTTGCATAATGAGAAAATTTTAGTCTTTTCTATTGTTCATGTTCTGATTTCACCTGTGACATCCCTGGATTTTCTAAAACTTAATCAAATGTGTGACATTCAAATTGAAACCTCATCTCAGTGAGAATTCCAATTTAAACACCCCACACTAGGCTAAGGAGAAGAAAATCAAGGGAGTTAGATGGAAACAACATTAGCACATGCACATGAACAATAATAAAACCATACAACACATGTTCACCATTCAACATATAATTACATAATGAATTGTTATAACATTTGATATTACACATTGAACAACAAAATTATATGTATACACATACTACCACTAAACTATAGGATCTTCAGACAATAGGTCCACCTATACATCAGCTTGCCACACAACTCACAACAATCCAGGTCTTCAAGAGCACATGTCCACAAACTTAAACAAAAGATTACATGTGGTACACGTCAGTACAATATTCAAGAATATTGTACTAAGTACGCCTACGTGTCTTTTATATACCTCTCATCATATCTTGGCAATAAGATAAAACTAAAACTTGGTAGCAATAAACAAATATAAGGAAAAGCATATACTCACACAAAGATATTTTCATTAACAAAAGAGAACACATGTTTTAAGCTCATTTTCCATTATATGCTTGTGCATCTGCCTACCAATGGAATAGATGCATTCATGCCTTATGATATGCTTACCAAAGAGATAGATCATTGTACATGTGATATACTTACCAAAGAGATAGATCACTCACTAGCACTATGCTTACCAAAGAGATATAGCGCTCTCATATAATGGAACAAATATATTATGTTTCATGTGTTCATAGACATAAGTATGGAAAATCAAGCAACGTACCATACAAGAACAATAATTTCATCCAATATCATATGCCAAGTGTTTACTACACATATAATGCAAGCATATTGTATAATAAGCCAAGTAAGAGGGAATGGCATAGCTTAGTAAGAGACAAACCTAATCACCATATATCCAAGAGTCAACTACGTCCTTGGTCAACCCTGGTTAAGACAAGACCATGTCACCAACAGGTTCTCATCATCATTAACCCTAGTTATGTCCCTTTTTTAGGGTTTACCTTATCTCATTATGATATTATCATGATTACTTGTACTCTTGTCTTATATTTATCTTACTGATGTCATATTCTAAATTATAGTTCATCAACTGGATATACTCATGTGTCACATTATTATGTGAACATACTTAACATTATGTCACATTCATTAACCATATTAGGGTTACATCATATGTATTAAGGGTCATCCTCAGGTAACATGAATTCTATGCATCCAAATGATATCAATGTTCATAGCTTCCATTTACTGATATAAGAGTGTTCTGTAAATTTCATCATTTATTGAGCATGCATGCATTAATTGCTTTATCTTTAGTGTTATTAGCCCTAATTAGCCATATTAATCAAATTATATGCTTTCATGCATCAACATGACCATATTTGACATCATATGCACTATAAACATGATTATAGACTTATTGACACTTTTCCATAATTTTATATCATCATTTGATATTTATTACTCATGATACAAGCATAATACATCTTACATGATATCACTGATATTAAAGGATTAAAAGGCCGATATTATGCTTCCATATTGTTCAACTCATTTTTCTGCAAATTTTGGTACCTTATTTGTAATTTTCTGATAAACTAGTGAATTACTATGAATTATCTAAAATCAATGCAATTCTAGTATTTGAAGGTATTTACCTTTATGGGTCAATCATGGGACGCCACGTGTCTCTAGGGCTGGCACAACTCCTTTGTTTGTTTCAGGCCGGTCCTTGGTTGGTTTGGCTACCTGGTTCAATGCAAATTAGGCCGGTTCAATGGTTTAGGCTAAAATCAGGTCGGTCTGGTGACCTGGACCCAGTTGACTCTCTTCCGCGCTCTTGTGCTCAACACGATCTGTTCATATGCATCTGGGACAGAGCCACCTCCGTGAAGCTTTGCTTCGGTGTGAAAAAGGATCTAACCTGTGCCACTTTTCGCAAAGATGGAGGCTCCATCAGCTTTGCCGTTATCTCCCTGACCTCCACAGCTACTAGAGATCTTGACAACCTCTATGAAACTCCTCCTACTGTAGTTGCCGACAGAGGCCACCGCCGCGGTGGGAAGAAAAGGGGAAAACCCCCTTCACTCACCCAAACTTCATGGATGTGCTTTGAAAAGCACCACAAGGCCCCCCTCAACTGTTCTGTGACTCCAAAATGTAAGGAAAAGACCTTCTTATACCCCCTTTGAACTCATCTTCTTCCCTGGCCTAACTGGGCTTCGTCAACTATGGCACTCCCAGCGAAGGTGATCGGAAACAACCTAGCTCAACTCCTCTACTCACCCTCTTTCTTTTCTTCTTCTCTACTCTCATCCGCGAGCCCTATACCTATGTTCTACACTCTCGTCCACCACCTGCTCCTTGTTGTGGAGAAGCAGTGCGAGACTGGGGCTCGTTCTCTCTATCTACTTCTCCAAAAGTTGTGCTATCAAGGCCAGGATAGAAGTACTTGCTTAGATGAGGCCAACCACCCAATTTCCCACTCCATTCACCCCACTATCATAGATCGTGTCTGTGTGGATGGTTGCCTGTCTCACTACTCCATGACTCCTCCAAATCCGTAGCTTGGAGATGATCTCCTTGCCGCCTAAAAAGCATCTAATGACTGTACAAGGCCCTTTACAAGACCAGATCTGGGGCTCACTGAAGTAGGCAACCCCAACCACTAGATTAGTTATGAATGACCAAAATCTATCCACCCATCCCGCCCTCAATGAAAGGTGCATGTGACACCCTATTTGATCAACTACTTAGGTTAATATAGCAATAACCGTAGTCCAAAGTACCTCAATATATGCATATTATTTCACAAATTTCAAACCTTCATAACTTGTTTTAGAAACATCCAAATGACACAAAATTTAAACCATAGATTTACTACCTATAAATATACCTTGCACTCAAATTTTGTGACAAAACTTATCTATTAAATCATCCAACTAAAAACTTCAAAAAGTCATAAAGTTAAGGAACTTAATCATAATATATTTATCGTTTGCCATCCAAACTTTGACAAAACACTTGGAACTCCCAAGATAACTTAGCATGCATGAAATAACTTTTGTCATTGGACATTAAAGGATTCCAAAATTTTACTCCATCACAGACAGAGGCCACCGTTTTCCACTAGTAGGAGCCTCCAGCATAGCGCAAGTATTAGTGACAGGGCTGTCTAGGCCATGATATGAGAGTAGGACATGTTACAAGTGTGTCCATGTTGGGCATACCAAGTAGTTTTGTTCCATGAAGTATGACGAGGTGACCCAACATCTGAGGCAGAGCCATCAGGGCTCACAGAGGTAGTAGTTCAGTAGTGGTGGAGGATGAGGATGTGGACAAGCGACATAGGCAGGTTCATCAGCTAAGGCCAGCAGAGGACGGGATGACAATAGGCAATGACTAGGTTCTATACTATGAGCCATCCAGAAGGAATGGTGAACCTGTGTGTTGTGATAGGTCATATGGAGTTATTTCATTCTAATTTGTCTTCGTCTTGTTTCATATCTATTTTGGTTGCCCAGTTGCGATGCACACCTTTATCATTCAAGAAGTGATTAATAGTTGTTTTTTTCCTGTTAATCATAGGCGGGATAGTCTTCTCTTACATACCTTGTTAGTTTCTTCTGTGGTGTTGTAGGAGGTGTGTCCTTCCTGTGTCCTTTCTTTTACAAGGAACAACATTCAAGTGGATCATATACCACTTGGTATGCATGGATTCGATGTGATCCTTGGAATGGATACTGTGGATAAGTATTAGGTGGTCTTGGATTGTAGTCCCAAGGTGGCGACGCTCATAGATGGTGATGTGACATGGATCTTCCAAGGAGATAGGAAGATTCTTTAGACGTGTGTGGTGTCAGTGATGGCGACAGAGAAGATGATGAGATAGGGTTGTGAGGCATTTTTGGCACATGTGATGGATACTAAGGCGAGGAGTCCTAGCATCTAGGACGTTCCAATGGTCTGTGAGTTTGAGAATATGTTCCCAGAGGATTTCCCAGGTGTTACTCCAGTTAGTGAGATTGATTTTGATATCAATCTCATATCTGTACGCAACCAATAATGCAGACACCGTACAAGATGGCTCCAAATGAGATGGAAGAGTTGAAGAAATAGTTGCAAGAGCTGCTTGAGGAAGATTTCATCAAACCAAGCACGTCTCCATGGGATACTCCCGTGTTTTTTGTGAAGAATAAATATAGATCCATGAGTCTATGTATCAATTACAGATAGTTGAACAAGGCGACGATGAAGAAAAAGTATCCCTTGCTGAGGATTGAAGATCGGTTTGACTGATTGTGTGGTGCTATAGTGTTTTCAAAGATAGACCTGAGGTCAGGTTATCACCAGTTGCGGAACAAGGTGGATGACATACCTAAGTCAGCTTTTATGATGATGTATGGTCATTATGAGTTCATGGTTATGCCATTTGGGCTAACCAATGCATTTACAATGTTCATGGACTTGATGAACATGGTGTTCTGACCATTTATTGACCAGTCTGTGGTGGTCTTTATAGATGGCATCTTGATATATAGTTGGGATAACTAGCAACATGAACATCATCTTCACCAGGTGTTGACCGTGTTGAGACAACATGAGCTATATGACAAGTTTGGTAGGTGTGAGTTTTGGATGAAGGAAGTGTCTTTCTTAGGACACATGATATCTGATGAGGGTGTTCTTGTGGACCCCAAGAAGGTTGAATCTACGGTGGAGTGGGAACAACCAAAGACACCGATAGAAGTGTGCAATTTTTTGGGTTTGGCAGGATACTACATGAGGTTCATTAAGAACTTCAACTTAGTGGTGTTTCCCCTACTGAAGCTGATAAGGAAAGATGTGCCATTTTCTAGGATGACATATGTCAACATGCCTTTCAATAGTTGAAGGAGAACTAGACAAGTGCACCAGTCTTGGTTTTACGTGAGCAGGGGAAAAGATACATAGTTTTATGTGATGCGTCAAGGAATGGTTTGGGTTGTGTGTTGATACATGATAAGAATGTGATCTCTTTTGTGCCATGATAGCTGAAGAAGCATGAGGAGAACTACCCAACCCATGATTTGGATTTAGATACAGTGGTTCATGCCTTTAAAATCTGGAGACACGACCTATATGATGAGAAGTGTCAAGTCTTCACAAATTATAAGAACTTGAAGTCATCTTCTCATAGAAGGAGTTCAACATGAGGAAATGGTGCTGGATGGAGATAATCAAGAACTATGACTGTATAATTGATTACCATCTAGGAAAGGCTAATGTCGTGGTAGATGCATTAAGTAGGAAATCTTCTTCATCATCATTTTTGGATAAGGCATAGTTGTGTTCCTTGGTGTGCCAGAAGAGAGCCATGTTGTTCTCCTTATTCTAGATGAGAGTGAATCTAGAGGTGTTTATGCTAGCAGGTTTGTTGGCATAGTTACAGTTGGAGTCGATGTTGCAGCAGCAGGTTAGGAGAAGCAATAGGCTGATATTGTGATATAGTAGATACGAGCAGGGTTTGACAGTGAGAAGCGTGAAGGTTTTCATTAGGCAGATGATGGGACAATGTGTTACCATAACATATTCATGATTCCTGATGTTGAAAATATGAGAAGGATGGTTCCGGAAGAGGCTCACTCTTCAATCTATGCTATGCATCCAGGTAGCACCAAGATGTAAAGAGTAAGATCCAATAGGGAATCCACTCTTTACTGAATTGAAGAATTATTCCATCCAATCCCAAAAATACCAGAAAGGTAAGGAGGAAAGGAGGAATTTCATTCATTTCTCAAATGGTACATAATACAGAGCATGATAAAGAATAAGCAGCAGAAACAAAACTGTTACAAAGTTACAATGGGTATCATTATACAACTGCTCATCACCATAAAAGGTGATATTACAACAACTTGAACTAACTACAAATAAGCCATGTATCAGAGAGTAACCTAGCCATTCCAAACTATCCTTAGGTACAAATCTCTTTATATGATCTTCAAGCAACCTTGATCTGTAATGCACCTAAACCTGGGTGGAAAGGAACATCACCCAGAACATAGGAAACAATAAAGTGGTCAGCAAAGGCTGAGTATGTAAATATATAAAACATTCTGGGCATTATATAGGGTTAAAAGTGCAAAAAGAGTTGTTCCCACGAGAAAAGGGGCTATTTGCAATTAGGTATGTTCAAGAGAAAAGTACAAAAGAAATGAGGCATATTAAATTCAGATTACAAGAATGATGATAAAAGAGTGTCTTGCCATATCAATCAACCACAGATTCACATTAAAACAACAAATATTTGCATGCATAATAATGTAGACTAAATATACCTAAAACAGGGCCATAACACCATAGGATCATGGCCTAAAAATAAACAAGGGTGGAAACGCACACCCTGGGCGGAATACGCACGCCCTATATAAATATGGTTGTACATAAGTACTGCTATTCTAGATATTCTAGTCAAACATGTAGCATGCATAAATTAGAGTGACAAGACTGGCATTTTAGTCAATTTCAAATAAAAAGACAATATAGCAGAAGGGGTCCAAAAAAACCCATTATAAACAAGGTATCACAATAACCAATTGAATATCATGAATTGAGAGAAGGAAAAATAATAAATGTCCAAGCGAGTGATTTTCAAGTAGAATAACAGTTCAAGAGATGCCTCATTAAAAGAATGTAGATTTTAGTCAAATAATTCCCAAAATAAAATAGAGGATGTACATACCTCATGTTATGCTTAAGTTAAATAAAACAACACCAGGGTCCCAGTCAAAGTTAATATCACCACCTAAGCATAAATTTATACTTAGTATTAATACTGTTCTACATGTAATTTTTAATCCAATAAACACTCCCTATGAAAATTCGTTACTGGGTTCAGATGCCTGTACTAAATGCCTGAAAAATCTCTTGATTCAAAATCGTGAACACAAACTCTAATTATCCACTAACTCAAAATTGATTGATCTGGTCACACCGTTTACTGGTATCTATCAGTACAGAAGCTACATGAAAACAACGACTAATGTCCCCTAGTTTCCCAACCATAATAGTGACCAGTCAAAGCGATTCGCAATGAAAACCAAAACTAATCTTCGTATATGTTATCCCGTGACCAATAAAGTTCTAATACATGAACACAGCTGATTAAGTCCTATTAATCATCGAGACTATTAATTAACTGAGAAAAGCCAAACAACAACCTCATTTTCTAGTTTCCCACTCCGTCATGATCAGATAATGCCCATGATTCCGAACACGGAGGCAACCTGCTCCTCTCGCGTGCACACTACAGGGCAATCAATAAAATGAACAAGAGAATATGCGATATCAGGTATACCAGGAATGACTGGAATGCACACCTCTGAACACAACTCGGTGTAAAGGAAACAGTAACCAGAACCAGGATTTCGACAACTCCCAGTATCCAAAACTTGACTGAATTCTATGCAAATCAGAATTGGAACGACAGTTCAACAATGCGATTCTAAGTAATTTACCACTCATTGAGGCCCACTTTGTACCTAGACTCCCACTAGCCAACCACGACGCTCACCAAGCCACACCACCACCAGAGGCAGTGCCGACAAGGGTAAGGATGAAATTTAGGGGTGCAATCACGGCAGAGTTTCATATCGATGGCAGTACGACAACGTCGACCAAAGGAGTAATTGTGCAAACCTGGCCATCCTCACGATGCTATGAGGGTCAGGCAAGGTTGCTAACCACTTGTTAATATCCATTCTCCTAATGACTGGCAGTGAATCGACACCAGTTGGAGATGGGATTACAGGAATGAAACTACGGTAAGAGGAGACCAAGACGGAAAGGAGCTGCTCAACAACACGTAAGAGAATCGATGATGGGTCCAAGGCTAGAAGATATGGTTCAGACTACCCCAAATATTTCATCAACAGCCTGCAGATCCTCTGCCAGCTACTGCTAGCGGCAGGAGTATTCTCACCACCGAGGCCGCTGGGCATAGATTTGGCCGAGATACAAGAACCAAGGACTTGTGGAGTCCTTCTTGACGGAGCGGCAAAACAGGGGAATTCCGACGATGCTAGTCGACCCAGAGAAAGAGGTCGAACCACGATAATACGAACGAACCAATGGAAAGAACGGGGGTCCTAGATGGTTACCTTGCGAGTAATTGAACTGAGGCGAATGATCCTAGCAGCTATCTGCCGTCCTCGCCGGAGAAGGAGACCAATGTCAGTAGCAGCTTCAAGGTGCCCACACGAGCAATTGATCGGTTAAAACCGAGGAGGAGGCATCGTGGACTGATTCTGGAGTGAAGGAGAAGGAGTGGTGGCTCCGTAGCGAGAAGTGGATGAACTGGGGAAGGAGTAGCGGCGGCTGCAAGTGGCCCGGAAGAGGGGTTTTGTCAGTGCTCGACCCCCAAGGCCCGCGCTAGGGATCACTGGGAAGGGCGGAGAACGGGGAAATCGTTGGTGAAGGAATAGTTTGATTCGGTTTGAGATAGGAGGAGATATCGGCGATGGACTCCATCGCCCGCCAAAGCCTGAGCGGTGCGCTATAGTTGGGGGTTAGGGACGACTAGGTCTCGACCCGTCCCGCTCGCACAGGCAAAATAAAACCGGAAATAAACCCGGCCCAACACCTTGGTCCGGCAGTGACCAAAATAAAATCAATTAATCGACCAAACTTTAGGGTAAAAGCATACATAATCTATTAAGGTCTAATTGAGGGTGCATTTGATGTCCAAAAGACCCCAAATTTTGAGGGTTGACAAATTAAGCTATGAGGAACTTGATTTTGGGCTTATATTTGGGTTTTGAGGTTACCTTAGCTATTACCTATCCGTAGTTCATAAATCATTCACTAAAAGTAATGATCATAGCCTAATGATCAATTATGGTGAAACCTTCCACATTCCTCACTCTAATATTCCACAGTTATTCCAGGATGTTAAATAATGGTTGAGGCTATAGTTTAATATTAATATCCACCAATTCTCATCCTTTAAGTATTAGGGTTATCTCATTCAAAGATTTCATGTTCATGTGATTCGAAAGAGTCAATTAGGGTTATCAGATCTTAATATGGTTTGGTCTATTCTATTACAATGAAATATAGACATCGAAAGGTAGCCAAGTAAAGAAAAGGGACAAGGGATTTTGGATATCCATCTAATCAACTAGGGGCCTAGAAGAATGGGAAATTAGTCTATGTGTCTAGAATCGAGTATGTTACAACACTCCACCCCTTAAAGAGGATTTTGTCCCCGAAATCCATCCACCGCTAGACTGAGTGCTAGTTGTTCTACAGATCCTCATCTTCCATCGCTTAAGCATGAATAACCAATCTTCATTTACAACATTCCCAATAGAACCATTTAGATTGAGACCGCTAACTTGGTGTACTACTCTTGCGTATAATCATCAATCCTCAAGTACCATGATTCCTGTCATTATTACTACTAAGGAGAAATTCCTTATCAACACTATCATCATCATCATCATCATCATCGTCATCATCATCAGTCCTCATCATCCACATCATTATGGTTACTACCTTCTCATCTACTCATTATCATCTACATCATCATCATCATCATCGTCGTCGTCGTCATCGTCATCATCATCATCATCATCATCATCATCATCATTCTTAACAACAACATCAGTATCATTATTATCATCGATATCATCCCCTAATTCTCATCATCATCATAAACATCATTAACATCTTATTATCTAAAAGGGTCACGTGGGAAAAGCTCAGAAATTCCAACATCCTGAGTATGTTCACCCCAGCCTATACTATATAGTCATCCCTACCATTAAATTATTAGCAGTTCGGTGTACAGAATATTGACTTGAGCTTTTAAATGATTTTTTTTCTGACATACATACATCTATCAAGGATAACCCAAGATAAATTTTAAAAATCTATTTTAATTTTCGAGGTAATTCTTATGATGGTAAGATTAGCAAGGCTTGTCTGGAATTCTCAGTTTGGTAGCCTCCACATATGTTTGACATTAATACTAGGATTTATCCAAGTTTTACTTATTGTAACCACTATTAATCATGGTCATGTCTACAGTTAGTTTGATTCATAATGAATAAACTGTATGAAACTCCACCCCTTAAAAGGTTCAAACTATAACTTGGTACATAATCTAGAGCGGCAAAAGGGTGGACCCACTATGTCTGATATATACATATGAACTAACTATGTCAATCTTAGGCCTAGGGTATTAGGGTTGAACATACCAATCAACGGTACTTCACTAAAGAGATCCTCTATCTCAACTTCCTTGGGATGGCGACTTGGTTCCAAAAACCATCGATAAAATCTAAAAACTTTTCTTTTGTACATATAAATTGATAATGAAAATAAGTTTGACGATGCAAAACTTGCGGTGAAAAATCTAAAATTGGCACAAAAAACAATCGGGGAACCAAGTCAACCACCTATCACAACCTGACATAAACACTACTATCCTATCATCACTTCCTCCTCCAAAAGGGTTTGATCCTCCTATCTCCAAAAAGATCATATGACTATTCTCTAATATGTAAGCGTGAGAGAGAGAAGGGTTTCTTATTACTCACGGTCAACCCCAAACAAAATTCTATGAAAGCATGACATTCCACCATTCCCCATGTCATTCTTAAGTATAACTAACACAAACTCATCACAAGACCTAAGGGAGTCATAAGGTCATCCAACCATTATAGGAAGAAAATTGAGATTTTCCCAATACGAGTTGTTTTACATTTATAGTGCCTTCTGAAGATAATGTAACCCTACGCAGCCAAGCTATTCATCTTCGATCATTAAATAAACAAATCACACTATGTGATATGAGAGAGATGATTACTCATGGGTATCTACTAAAACTTGTAGCTTTCTTAGTAAACTATAAAAATGAGGCATGACAAGCTCAATGAAAATGGTATCCAATTCTTACATGGATTTAGGTAGATCTATGTGTGACATACTCCATATTGAAGTCAAGACATTCCTAAGTATACATAGCTAATTAATTCAATCACCTACTATCCATGTAATCATCAACATGTTTCCACCCATGTCATTGTTATACATATGTCATAGATATATGCTTCTGTACTTACCAAGCCCTCCTAGTGGGCATATCTGAGACATGCTAGACAAACAACTAGAATAGGGCCCATAAGGGAATTAGGGTTAAGCCTATATACTAGTGTTCGAGACCACCTACATCTTAACACTAAACTATATTTCCATGCGGTGGGAAAAAATTAAGTTTAATAACCAAAAGAGTTGACCCCTAGGAGATTTATTTATCCATATGGGGTGTTGGGTGAACTACGGTTCTAAAAATCAATGTCTCATCCAATTAGTGGTTTGGGGAGTGAAAGTGACCAATTTAATCATGGGTTAAACCCTAATTGGCATTCCACCACTAGCAATTAGGTGTATCAATAACCTCTAAGAGTCACCTATTTATTTAAGGGTCAACCCATGATAACTTGAAATAGTCAAATTACCGACTGCTTAGGCTCTGATACCATTTTGTAACGCTTGGGCCCACTGCCCTAGTCTCTAGTAGAGTTTCAGGAATGACGACTGGCCCCACAGAGCACCACTAGCCTTAACTACGCACTTTGTCCTCACTGATGCGCAAGTCAAGATCAACTTCCCGACTGGTCACCCATCCTAGTACTACTCCAAGCTGAGCACGCTTAACTATGGAGTTCTTTAGTGATGGGCTCCCGGAAAAGGAGGTGCACCTTGGTGATATGGGTAGTCCAATCATTCCTTTTAAGATCATGTTATCTGAGGCCTCAAATCCTGAGATGTTACAATCTCCCCCACTTAGACTCTTGACGTCCTCGTCAAGACTGAACTATACGACCTCATAATCGCTTCCCCATTTTAGTGTAGACCCAGAATGGCCCCTAGACACCCAGCTCCCATTCACGGCTATCAGCACAAGGGTGGCTCCATCTCGTCTCTGCGGATAGCTCTTTCCAACTTGTCTGGACCGCACAGCTCAAAATTGGCATGCCACATGCCCATGTGGGCCTCGCCTACTAGAGGGGAATCAGCTCTGATACCATTTCGTAAAGAGTGAGATCCAATAGGGAATCCACTCTTTACTGAATTGAAGAATTATTCCATCCAATCCCAAAAATACCAGAAAGGTAAGGAGGAAAGGAGGAATTTCATTCATTTCTCAAATGGTACATAATACAGAGCATGATAAAGAATAAGCAGCGGAAACAAAACTATTACAAAGTTACAATGGGTATCATTATACGATTGCTCATCACCATAAAAGGTGATATTACAACAACTTGAACTAACTACAAATAAGCCATGTAGCAGAGAGTAACCTAGCCATTCCAAGCTATCCTTAGGTACAAATCTCTTTATATGATCTTCAAGCAACCTTGATCTGTAATGCACCTAAACCTGGATGGAAAGGAACATCACCTAGAACATAGGAAACAATAAAAAGGTCAGCAAAGGCTGAGTATGTACATATATAAAACATTCTGGGCATTATATAGGGTTAAAAGTGCAAAAAGAGATGTTCCCATGAGAAAAGGGGCTATTTGCAATTAGGTATGTTCAAGAGAAAAGTACAAAAGAAATGAGGCATATTAAATTCAGATTACAAGCATGATGATAAAAGAGTGTCTTGCCATATCAATCAACCACAGATTCACATTAAAACAACAAATATTTGCATGCATAACAATGCAGACTAAATATACTTAAAACAGGGCCATAACACCATAGGATCATGGCCTAAAAATAAACAAGGGTGGAAACGCACACCCCGGGCGGAATACACACGCCCTATATAAATATGGTTGTACATAAGTACCGCTATTCTAGATATTCTATTCAAACATGTATCATGCATAAATTAGAGTGACAAGACTGGCATTTTAGTCAATTTCAAATAAAAAAGACAATATAGCAGAAGGGGTCCAAAAAACCCCATTATAAACAAGGTATCACAATAACCAATTGAATATCATGAATTGAGAGAAGGAAAAATAATAAATGTCCAAGCAAGTGATTTTCAAGTAGAATAACAGTTCAAGAGATGCCTCATTAAAAGAATGTAGATTTTAGTCAAATAATTCCCAAAACAAAATAGAGGATGTACATACCTCATGTTATGCTTAAGTCAAATAAAACAACAACAGGGTCCCAGTCAAAGTTAATATCACCACCTAAGCATAAATTTATACTTAGATTAATACTGTTCTACATGTAATTTTTAATCCAATAAACACTCCCTGTGAAAATTCATTACTGGGTTCAGATGCCTGTACTAAATGCCTGAAAAATCTCCTGATTCAAAATTGTGAACACAAACTCTAATTATCCACTAACTCAATATTGATTAATCTGGTCACACCGTTTACTGGTATCTATCAGTACAGAAGCTACATGAAAACAACGACTAATGTCCCCTAGTTTCCCAACCAGAATAGCGACCAGTCAAAGCGATTCACAATGAAAACCAAAACTAATCTTCGTATATGTTATCCCGTGACCAATAAAGTTCTAATACGTGAACATAGCTGATTAAGTCCTATTAATCATCGAGACTATTAATTAACTGAGAAAAGCCAAACAACAACCTCGTTTTCTAGTTTCCCACTCCGTCATGATCAGATAATGCCCATGATTCCGAACACGGAGGCAACCTGCTCCTCTTGCGTGCACACTACAGGGCAATCAATAAAATGAACAGGAGAATATGTGATATCAGGTATACCAGGAATGACTGGAATGCACACCTCTGAACACAACTCGGTGTAAAGGAAACAGTAACCAGAACTAGGATTTCGGCAACTCCCAGTATCCAAAACTTGACTGAATTCTATGCAAATCAGAATTGGAACAACAGTTCAACAATGCGATTCTAAGTAATTTACCACTCGTTGAGGCCCACTTTGTACCTAGAATCCCACTAGCCAACCACGACGCTCACCAGGCCACACCACCATCGGAGGCAGTGCCGACAATGGTAAGGATGAAATTTAGGGGTGCAATCACGGCAGAGTTTCATATCAATGGCAGTACAACAGCGTCGACCAAAGGAGTAATTGTGCAAACCTGGCCATCCTCACGATGCTATGAGGGTCAGACAAGGTTGCTAACCACTGATTGATATCCATTGTCCTAATGACTGGCAGTGAATCGACACCAGTTGGAGATGGTATTACCGGAATGAAACTACAGTAAGAGGAGACCAAGACAGAAAGGAGCTGCTCAACAACACGTAAGCGAATCGGCGATGGGTCCAAGGCTAGAAGATATGGTTCATACTACCCCAATTATTTCATCAACAGCCTGCAGATCCTCTGCCAGCCACTGCTAGCGGCAGGAGTATTCTCACCACCGAGGCCGCTGGGCACAAATTTGGCCGAGATACAAGAACCAAGGACTTGCAGAGTCCTTCTTGATGGAGCGGCAAAACAGGGGAAATCTGGCGGTGCTAGTCGACCCAGAGAAAGAGGTCGAACCACGCTAATACGAACGAACCAATGGAAAGAACGGGGGTCCTAGATGGTTAACTTGCGAGTAATTGAACTGAGGCGAATGATCCTAGCAGCTATCTGCCGTCCTCGCCGGAGAAGGAGACCAATGTCAGTAGCAGCTTCAAGGTGCCCACACGAGCAATTGATCGGTTAAAACCGAGGAGGAGGCGTCGTGGACTGATTCTAGAGTGAAGGAGAAGGAGTGGTGGCTCCGTAGAGAGAAGTGGATGAACTGGGGAAGGAGTAGCGGCGGCTACAAATGGCCTGGAAGAGGGGTTTTGTCAGTGCTCGACCCCCAAGGCCCGCGCTAGGGATCGCTGGGAAGGGCGGAGAACGAGGAATCATTGGTGAAGGAATAGTTTGATTAGGTTTGAGATAGGAGGAGATATCGACAATGGACTCCATCGCCCGCCAAAGCCTGAGCGGTGCGCTATAGTCGGGGATTAGGGACGACTAGGTCCCGACCCGTCCCGCTCGCACAAGCAAAATAAAACCGGCCCACCACCTTGGTCCGGCAGTGACCAAAACAAAATCAATTAATCGACCAAACTTTAGGGTAAAGGCATACATAATCTATTAAGGTCTAATTGGGGGTGCATTTGATGTCCAAAAGACCCCAAATTTTGAGGGTTGACAAATTAAGCTATGAGGAACTCGATTTTGGGATTATATTTGGGTTTTGAGGTTACCTTAGCTATTACCTATCCGTAGTTCATAAATCATTCACTAAAAGTAATGATCATAGCCTAATGATCAATTATGGTGAAACCTTCTACATTCCTCACTCTAATATTCCACAGTTATTCCGGGATGTTAAATAATGGTTGAGGCTATAGTTTAATATTAGTATCCACCAATTCTCATCCTTTAAGTATTAGGGTTATCTCATTTAAAGATTTCATGTTCATGTGATTCGAAAGAGTCAATTAGGGTTATCAGATCTTAATATGGTTTGGTCTATGCTATTACAATGAAATATAGACATCGAAAGGTAGCCAAGTAAAGAAAAGGGACAAGGGATTTTGGATATCCATCTAATCAACTAGGGGCCTAGAAGAATGGGAAATTAGTCTATGTGTCTAGAATCGAGTATGTTACACAAGATGTACCATAACCTTAAAGATTTGTATTGGTGGCCTAGCTTGAAGCGTGATGTGGTTGAGTCATGGCTAAGTGCACAATGTGGCAACAAGTTAAAGAGGAGCATCAAAAGCATGCAGGGACATTACAACCATTGTCTATACTTTAGTGTATATCAAGTGACGATGGACTTTGTAGTTAGTCTCCCTAGGATAGACAAAGGTCATTATTATATTTGGATGATCATTGACAGGTCGACCAAGTCAGCACACTTTTTTCTAGTAAAGATGACACATACAATAGAGAAGCTCACACAGATCTATTACTATGAGATAGTGCGGTTGTATGGTGTCCCAACAACTATCATGTCAGATACATGTCCTCAATTTATGAGCTACTTTTAGGAGTGTTTACATACAACTTTAGGTACATAGTTGAGGTTTAGCACTACCTTCCACCCACAGATAGATGGTCAGTCTAAGAGGACCATACAGACCTTAGAGGATCTATAGATAGCTTGTGTCTTGTAGTTTTTGGGTAGTTGGGATATCCACCTCCGTGTGATAGAGTTGTCTTATAATAATAGTTATCAGAGGGGCATCAACATGGCACCATATGAGGCATCATATGGGAGATGCTGTAGATCTCTGTTGTGTTGGTATGAGATAGGTGAATATCAGCTTCTTGTTCCTAAGATTGTACAGGAGATGATAGAGAAGATCAAAGTGATTCAACAACAGTTGAAATCATCCTAGGATAGGTAAAAGTCATATGTTGATAACCATCATAGACCCTTGGAGTTCCACATGGGAGACATGGTGTATCTTAAGGTATCTCCATGAAAGGGTGTTTTGAGGTTTGGGAAGAAGGGTAAGTTGACTCCCAAGTAAATGGGACCTTACCCTATGTCGGCACATGTTGGGAAAGGGGCTTATAAGTTGTATTTGCCACATGAGTTTCACAGGTTGCATCCAGTGTTCCATGTGTCCATGTTGAGGAAGTGGCACCCTAATACTAAGTTGGTTTAGCATCTAGTGAAGGTTGAGCTTGATGAGGATATGTCCTATTTGGAAGGGCTCATGTTGATCCTTGATAAAAGAGTGAAGAATTTGAATAAGAAGGATATAATGTTGTTGAAGGTTCTATGGCATCACTCTGGCATTGAGGAAGCCATGTGAGAACTTGAGGAAGATATGTAGAGGAAGTACCCATCTCTTTTCGCTTAGGATTTTGGGAGCAAAATCCTTGTTAGGGGTTTATGGCTTGTAAGACCCTTCAGTTGTATTTTGGGATAACCCTATTTGTTTTGATTGAATAAATTCTTAGAACCTTTCTCTAAACCTTTGAGATGTTTTTAGATATTGTGGAAATCTCAAGTCTCGAATTTGAGCTTGTTTGGATGATGTTTGTGCTTTGTGTGCTTGTTTTGGGTCAAATTGCAATTTTCCCATTTGTAAGAGTTATCTTGCAATTTTCCACACTTTTGTGTACGTTATCTCTCTTGTATTCATGATGCAGAGTGTGATTTTTGGGGCACCTTGATTGGGCCTTGGTTGAGTGGTGGCATCACTATAGGTGATTAGTGTTTACGGGGTTTGCTTGGTTTCGACCCATGTGTGCTTTGTTGGTTTGTTTTGACCCTTGTATTGACCATGTGGGTACTTGAGGTGTGTTTTGGTCGAGACACCTTGCTTGGGTGTGTCTTTTCTTGACCACAATGGTTTGAGGTGGTATAGGTCCAGACATTTTGTCCTTTTATGGAGTGTCTCGACCTACTGTGCTTGATGACCTCTTTATCTCGACTAGGGTGATGCTTTGCTCTTGTTTCAACCTCCTTTGGAGTGTCTCGACCAAAACCATGTGTTGGGGACCCAAGAGCTCGAGACCCAACATAGGTTGTATCACCATCTTGTGCATGCATGGTTTGTGGTTGCATGTGTGTTTCTTGGGTGGATAAGAGTTCATTTGATGCCTTTAGGTGTTGACACATCACCCCTCTCCCTACCTCCCTCCTCCTTTGGTATTTAACCCCTTTTCTCTCCATGCAAGTGAACCTTTTGGCCCTCTCCCTTTCTCACCCTCTTTTTCTTGACCTTGGAGCCTTGTGGATCAAGAAGAACTGATCTTGGAGTAATTGGTGGTTGGGATCCTTGCATGTGGTGACTCTTGCTCATGTTAAACCTTGATAAGTATATGCCTTTCGTTTGTATCATTTCCTTGTATTTTCTACCCCCATCCTCTTCTTTTTTCTCAGCCTTATACTATGGACTATCCATGGTGGTCGTTCTTGAGAGTAAACTCCTCATCACAAGGGTCATATGCCATGTTTTGACAAGATGGAACACAAGTGAGAGGGAGTTTATTCTCTCTTTTACCCCTTCTTCCTTTGGTTCAACCTAGAGATCTTTTTGCTCTCATTCCTTGACCAATCTTTTACCTTGGTTTCTTCTTCTTGAGGTGATCTTGTGTCCAAAAGTGGAGCCTTTGGTGGAGCTTCATCATCCTTGGTGATCGTGTTCTTGGAGCTTGTGATTCTTGGAGTGATCTTCCTTAAGGAGGGTGATATAACCCTCTACCCTCTCTATTATTACACTTTCCTATACATGCATGTTGTTGTTTCTATCTCTAAAATATACCCTTAATATGATACTAGATGTTAGCATGATCTGGAACTTGATTGATGGTGGTTATCATGCTTGGTTTCTTGGAATCTGAAAACCTAATTTGTGGTCCCGATTTTGAGATGATAAAGAGATAGATGGATCATTCTTATCTTTTGATCTTGGTTTTTACCACATGCATGAAGCGTGTGTACCTTGATGTATCATGGAGTGTAGTTTCGTTTTTGGGTGAGTTACACGTAGTATATCTCTCTTGTATGAGGTTCTTTCGTGGTGGTTTTATAACACTTAATTTTAGGGTTTTTACTGATCGTTTTATTGAGAAGTTTCTCTCATTGAGGATGGTGGTTTTTCTTGAGATTACCTTCTATTTTGAACGAGTATCACCCCTATTTTGGTGTTGGTTAAGTGTTGTTTGAGGTGTCATGATCTTGGTGGTCAAAACACCTTTGGTTTGGTCTTGGTCAAAACACCTTGGTTTTGAGTTTTAGGTTGAGACACTTTGGTAGATGGTGGGTGGTCGAGATGTTGTCCATGCTTTGGTCATGACACTTTTTTTAGTTTTGGTCAAGAGATGGCCTTGTTCGAGGTCGATATAACCTTTGTTTTGGGTTCGAGACATGTGCTTTGATGGGTGGTGGAAACCCTAGTTCAAGAATGGTTGAGACTTGCTTTTATGTTGTGTTTGAGACATCAAGTTGTTGTGGTCGTAACACCTTGTTGGAAGGTGGTTGATACACATGATGTGTCATGGTCTATACACCTAGTATGTCACAGTCGAGACACCTCCATGTGTGGTGGGTCGTGACACTTTGATGGTGTGTGGTCGTGATCTATGTATGGCACAATGAAATGATAAACATAAACATGTATATGACAGTGACACCTAGTGTTGTTTACATGATGCTCTAATCATGGTTGGTTAATGATGTTTTACTTATGGTATGCTCCAAGAATGTGTAAGGTGACATTATTAGGGTTTGGTAATGGACTTGTGATATGAATCACTAATCCACCATGTATGGAGCCGTAGCCCTAATGTGGGGCATGTGATGTGTTTGGCTCTCTCTCTTGAAGTGGCTACCTTATTATCTTGTTTTGCCCTCTCATGTTTATAAACCTCTAACCTTGTAGGTGATGTGAACCTGAATGACATAGCGAGGTTAATGCTATGGTGAATTCTATATTATATAGGATAGTGACTTTACACCTAGATGAGGCATAATGTGGTGGTGTACATACAAGGATTTAGTGATTTGGTCCTATGACCTGGTGAAGTCTTGATGCCTATTGTGAGGTGTTATCCTCTAGTGATATGATTGATGGATTGATACCTGACAATGATGTGATATTGGTGATGTCCTGGTGATTGGCAGTGCTACAAAGTATCATGTGCAGATGATGTGACTAGTTCACACGTTGTACATTTTATATCTTCTAGAGTTGTATTATGACCTTATCTTTGTAGAGCTTGTTTGTCTTTGTACATTGTAACTTGATTGATGATAAAGGATACCCAATTAGATTAATTAATCAAGTGGAACCCTAATCATGTAGGTTCCCTATGCCATAGATCCTTTCCAATGTCATCTTTAATTTCTGAATTGGTGAAACGAGTATAACTCAAAGTGCATATTTTTGAATATGTGGGCGTGCAAGTTGAGTATCTCCTTGTGTCTATAATTACAGGTTATGTGAGATGTCCATGCGTGAGCGGATCTCCTTGTGGTATGGATGACCATGTGTGAGATACTCCTCTTTAGAACAGCCATGTGGAGCCTTTTCTTCTATCATCATACCTATACCAAGGTGGGCTAGGTGTTTTATATATATATATATATATATATATATATATATATATATATCTGGATAGCCATGCATGATCCAATCCTTCAGCTTGACCATATGTCATTAATGTAGTTGAATAATTTGTCTCTGTGGTGTTTTCTCCTGTGTTGACCAAGAGGTGTTTGGGAGGTCGTGGATTTTGGCTCTTCTATTGACCTTGTATGGCACTAATTTTGACTTAGCATGGTCAGTTGGATTTGAGTGGTACAACTCAAATTCTCAGGGAAATAATAAAAGACATAACATAGGCGTGTAGTGTATCTTTCTTAGTGTCAAATATGAATAACATTAGTTGAACCCGTTGCCTTATCTTTTTACTTATTTCTTGAATTATAATATGGTAAGAGAAGTCAACAGTTATACGTGTTCTTCATATTCCTTCTTATAATAATAATTATTCTATTGCCCAGTGGTAGCTTCCTAGTTTTGCCTAATCTGATTTATCTATTGATTACATATCATTTAGTTGAATCTGCTCAACCTACTTAGTACTTTATCTATTTCCTGGCTATCTGTGCTTTGGTAGTTGTTGGTGGAGAGTTATATCTCCCACTGGGACGTGTGGTCTCACCTCGTGGGTTTCCACATCATTTTGGTGGTCATGCATGAAGAGGTAGAGATTGTGCAGCTAAGGAAGAGCAACTGCAAGAGTAGTAGCTGATAAGGTTGGATGTGCTACTAGTCTTTTGTTGTTAGAGTCCTAGAGTTGTGCCTGTACACTCAGGTCCTTTGAGAGTTTTTTGATGTGTTTTCTAGATATGATACCAATACGAGGCTTTTGGGTTTGTGAGACGTATATGTATGATATGGTAATAGTTAATATATATATATATATATATATATATATATATATATATATATATATATATATATATATATGGAGCATATATCTCATGTAAAAGGTTGATGACAGGTGTGATGATGCACATCAAGCACCATGATTGATGTTATTGATACAAGGTTCCTATTGAGGACTTATATGTGAAGGATTCCAGTTTGAGGTGCTTTTGTCAATTGGTATTAATTTCCTATTTTTTTGGTAATCTGCATGTTTAGTGATTTTTTCCTCGTGTAGTTTTGAGTAATCTTGTTGTGTGGCACGTCAGGGAACCACAATCTCTCTTACCCTAGATATCAATCTCTTATAGGAGGGAAAATCCCATCTACAACCCTCACACTCAATCCATGCGTGTCACAACTACCCAATCATCACCTTTATGGAAATCCTTATTCATGGTTATGTGGATGATGTCAAAGTATACCAAATGATACATGATTAATGTAGTGACTTCAGGTCTTAGAACCACAATCACCACTATCACAATGAGAGATGATCTTGACTACCATTCCATGGTCTCCATGTATTACTCTCATGGTGGGTCTATCTGATGAATTGTTCTATAACATGTACCTATGTGCTTGACTTGATATCATATATCATGACTAATGAGACTCTATTATCATTCAACACATACTCTAGTCTTATGTATTACTATTTTCTATTTTTCTTGCACAATAATATCTTACTAGGGACATAACTAGAATGTATATACTCTTAGCATGCATATGATCTCATTGTTCAAGTCACGTACTTGAAGACATACGTCATCAAGTAATATCATTCTTTAGACATATACCTATGTCTATTTCATCATCTCATGATTGAAACAAACATAATAGATAAAATTACCTTTATTATTATCAAATCATGTATCTAATGCCACTTCCCAATCATCATATCATTGGCTCTCTGGGTATATATACCAAAAATAGCATGAGCTCCTAAAACCTTGTGTCAACCATTTATGAAGGCATGATTCAAGCTGTATGCTTTTGAACCCTCCTAATAGGGGTTTGGATATGATTTTGAAGCTTTGTTTTTTGATATGTTGCACCCAGAGTGGTGTCCTACATATAGATGAAGACTTTTTGGTTTTTCCATGGAGTAAGGAATGGCTTAATTTTGAGGATGATATTTTTCTTGTAAGATTTGTATGATGTGATGGACTGAATTTTGGCTTTATTTAAGGAAGACATTTCTTTTAAGGTGTATAGGATGTGATGAAGTGAACTTTAGAACTTTTAAGCTCTAACAAGATAAGTGAATTCATGTGTTTGAGTTATATTAAGAGTTACAAGTGCTTTGATAAAGTAAGGATATCAATTGATTGATTCCTTGATTATGATTCATAAGGCTATGACTTCTTAGATACTTGATGTATAGCTCAAACAATTGAGTCTTGGCAACAAAATAGTATGATATGTACCTAAGATGTGAGGAGCCTATGGTTAAACTTTGATGATGTTTTGATGTTCTTAAAATGGGATATGAAGGCTTGAAGTTGTGAAATGATTCATATATGATTTAAATGATATAAGGCTTATCAAAAAGTTACTAGCCTAAGTTTTGTATGTAGTTGGGTGCCACACATGATCTCCAACTGTTGTGCTACAGATTTGCCTTGGGAGTGATCTGATCTCGGACCTTAGATACATCTGAAGGTGATTAAACTATCTCTAACCCATAAGTTAGATCAAGGCAAGGGGAACATATGGTTTCATGGTTTTCCCTTCTGCCACATGCCATGGTCATTGTCTAGTGAAGGAAATGAAGTGGGTATTTTTCCTTGCACTTCTAAGAACTAATAAGTCGAGTCAGTCGACCCTATATCCAGCATCTCCACCATCAATGGTAGGGAGAAGATGAGAATAGAAACTGAGGCAGAAGAAGAGATAATGGAGGAAGATGATTGAGACCTTACGATCTGACGAGGAGAACTCTTGAGTGGTTGATTATTGGTTGAGGATCAACCGTGCGGCGATGCTCGCACGAATTCTCAAGGAGGAAGACATGTGTAGAACACACGCGGGGATGAGAATGCGATCAGAAAAGAGATCGAGGAGCAAGTTCAAAGGATAAGAACCGGTTGGCTCAACCAAAGAGTTGTAACACTTGGTGGCCATGTAGTGGAACGCTATTGGCTCAAAAAGGTAATGCCCTCAAATATCCAAAAATTGCATATATTAGAAAATGCATACTGATAAGCATGTTTATAATAAAAATATGAACAAGCTATGGAAATTTTGAGAAAAATGAGTAGAGCAATATGGAACTTTTATATCAATATTTTGATGGTTAAATATTCATGATATCATGCCAGATGTATATCACTTGTTTTATGAATAATAAATATCAATCGATGGCCTAAAATTGTAAATATGTCACTTACTCCATTAATATGTTTAGAATCCATAAATTTTTTGATATCATCATGTTTGGACATGTAATCATGTAATTTGATTAATTTATCTATTGAGGGTTAATAACCCTAAATAAAATCTAGAAATTACATGTGATGTCAATTAATTGTGAAATATTTAGAATAACTTCATATTAGTGTCTTAAACATCATGTAAGATTATAAAATTGTTAAATTATTTTATTAATGATGACATGATGATTACTCTTAATGTGATATAAAATCCTAATTTGACTAATCCAGGAGCTTAGAGGGGATGGAGAGGGCAAAGCTGATGCGTCGACCCTATTGACTTCCATGACTAGTCCAATGCCTAACGAAGAGGATCAGACGGTTCTCTAGTCTCCCATACTTACAATGTCACCTAGGGAAGGTTCCCAAATGGGAAGGCTATGGAAAAGACAATCCTTGATCTAGATACCTCACTGGTGTCGTCCTCTGATCTCCCAGAGGTCCCTAGGCATCAGGAAGTGACTCCATATTTTTTAATAGAGATGGTAGCAGGAAGTTTTATGGACTTGATCACATCCTATCATTGCAGGCAGAGTGAGATTGATGTTGAGGCAATTTCTTTTGTCAATCCCAATTGTTCACAATGGAGTAAAGTTTGTTGAGATCTCAAATTTAGAAGTTGAAGTCCCTACATGGGAGAGCCATGTTTCAATTTTCTTTGTAGGTAGGAAACCATTCTTAAACCTCCTTGCAGGATGGATTTGAAGGTAGTGGCATACTAGAGGGAGGTTTGACATAGTAGATGAGGAGAAGGAAGGTTTTTTGGTTAATTTATCTACAATGAAGGAAAAGGATCAAATTCTAGATTTGTCACCTTGGGTGTTGGATGGAATCTTTGTCATTGTTCAAGACTGGATGCCTAGTTCCCTTCTTTCGCCCACTTTCTTTCTCTATGGTACATGTTTGGCTAAACATAGAGAATTTGGGGTTGCATGGATCATGGTAGCCTGGCAAGGGTTGCAATCACTATGGGATGGCCATTGGACTATGAGGATTATGACTTTTAGTGGGATGCCTTGACACTTATGCATTAAAATGCTTGCTTCATCACTAATGCCCAAATCTACATTAGTCATTGTAAATGGTTCCCCTATAATCCTAAAGATTGAGTGCATTGCCAAACCATTTGTATGTGTTAGATGCAAAAAAGTTTGTCCATGTATCTCTTCATGTCCTATGAGGAACAAAGAAGTCATGGGCCATGAAGAGCTACAATTCAGATGTGGGAAGCATAAGATGGGTTCTTGATGATTTTTCCAAGATCATGATAAGGATATGAGGGAAAAGAAATGCATGTTTGGTATTGATGTGCCAAGGCAAAAGGAGGCCCAATTTTCTACGGTTGATGTGGGTATTCCATGTTCATAGGAGGTACATCTAGCTACTGAACCATCTTAGACATAGAAGACTGCTGATGGGAGGATTCTAACAGCTTATATCCATAACCAGAGGAAGGATACTAATTTTCTAGAAGAATCAAATATGCAAATGGATGCTAGGATATCTCAAGTAATGATATTTTCTCCTAAAGTGCTTTCAAACAAATTGTTTGAAATTTGTGGTCTCTCCATCAATTATCAACATAAAAAGGTAAATGAACAATCAAGACGACTCACAATATTCTGATATAGAGGATTGGGATATGCCAAGTCTTGGGATGAAGATTGCAGAGTGAAGAAAAAGAAGAAGAAGAAGAAGAAGACAAGGATGAAGAAATGCATTGATGGCACCAGTTGTGATCTTGGTTGATTGATTGATTCCATGTGACTTGTGATTATTGTCATCTTGTGAGTTTGTTCATCTACCTTGTAGGTTCTGTTTACCCCAATTATTAATCAATTTATCTTTATCCTTGTTAATGGGTTGTTTTTTAAAGAGTGTTAGGATGATTAGGAGTCTATTATGTTGGTTTTTATTTGACATGTGTGCCTATGTTTTCTTGTCTGGTGCTTCCTTATGTGGTTCTGCACATTAGGGTATAGTCTTATGCAATGGTCTTGTCTTATATTTTTGTGTCAGGGGTTCACTATTGTAATGTACTTGAAGTTTGGTTACCTAATAAAGACATGCACTTATTTGACCAAAGAAACACTAATTTGACTAATGTACCTAATATTAGGGTTAATGCAAAAATTATGGAAAGAATATGATGTTATCGGAACCAATACTAACCTAGAACGTAGCATCAGTGAAATAAATACAAAATAATGATACATAAAATAATGAGATATCCTAATGAACTAAGCTTAAACCTAAAATGGACATAGCTAGGGTTATAATGATGAGAGGATGATGATAGTACATAATCTTGTCTTCATCAAGGTTTGACCATGAGTGATAGTTGACTCAAGAATAAGTGATGAATAGAATACCTATATTCAAGGTACACTTTGCCTCTTACTTGGCCTACTACATAGTATGGTTATATTATATGTGTACAAATACTTGGCATATGATATTGGATGAAATAAATGTTCTTGTATACTACCTTACTTTACTTTATGTATATATATATATATTTGAATAGATAAATACATAATATATTTATTCTATTACACTAATTCTCTTTGGTAGCGTACTACTGGTAAGTGATCATTCTCTTTGGTAACAGATCACATTGTACAATTATATACCACTTCGGTGTAGATCAAAAGGTCTCGTGTCTCAATATCTTTGGTAGTTGATATGATGCATTACTCCCTCAGGTGGCAGATGCATGGATGATATAATAAAAAATGCACTTAAATATGTGTTCTCTTTTGTTAATAAACATCTTTGTTCAATTATGCTTTTATTATATTTATTAATGGAAAGTTATATATTTATCTTATTTCCAAGTCATAATATGAAAGAGGTATATGAATCGCGTAACATATTCAACATAATATATTTTAGTATATAGTGTTGACGTGTACCACTTGTAATATCTTATTTAGGTGATGAGGAAACATGATGCTGAAGAATCATAATAATGGAGAGTTGTGTGATAGGTACAAGTATCGATGGACCTATTGTCAAAAGATCATGTTTTATAGTGTAGCATGTGCGTATGTAAAAGTTTATGTTCAATGTGTAATATCAAATGTTGTAACCATTCATTTCGTAATTATATGTTGAATAGTAAGCTTGTGTTTCTGTGGTTTATTTATTATTCATGTGAACATGCTATTGTTGTTTCCTTCTGAATCCCTTGATATTCTTCTTCTTGTCCTAGTGTGTGAGTTTGAATTAAGATTCTTGTTGTGATGCGGGTTTCAATTTGGACACCACATGTGGGGTCAAGGCGTTGAAAATTTAGGGATGTCATAGTAGATGATCATTGTTGTTGTGGTGGCTCGGAGGTGGGGTCCTCCCTATGGTGGATGATTCTGGTAGTAACTGCCCCAATAGTCTACCCACAGAGGTGGGTAAGTCTCTAGATATGCGGACAATGCACGTCACCAATCTTCTCCCATTGGGGGTTCCTCTACACATGTGCTTTCTAAAAGCAATACATGTGGTTTATTTGATGGTGCATCTACTGCTGATCCAAGCACATTGCATCATGTCTCCTCTCAATGCTCTCATGTGATATCTTAAACCCTATGGCTGCACTTGTATCATATACATGTCACAAGCATTCACTATGGGCTACTACTATGGTGTTTGCACCTCTCATCTCCTCACACTATCAATCTCTCTCTCCTCCTCTACTCTCCTATGGTCCTCAAAATGTGGTTCTCCCAAGCCCTTAGGCAGCTTTGTAGACTATTCTTGCCATGTCTCCATAATATGCTCCTCTTCCCATCTTCTCAAAGTGTCCAAGAAATGTGGAGATGGGTACACCTCATGGAGAGGAGTAGCATGATAAGGTAGCTAAAGTGAGACTTCTAAATAGGTTGACCTGGTCAATGATATTTTGATCAACCATTGGAATCATAGATGAGCGAATAAGGTATGATAATCCACTATCTTCCCCCTTCTACTCTTGTGTCTCCAGTCAAGCCATGCTCAAGGGCTATATCAATTGAACTCACAATCCCTCCCATCACAAAAAGATTCTTTCTCTTAGACAGAATTGTCTTCATATGATCAACAAGAAGTGCTCCTAGATTTATATTCTTTCCTTGTTCCATCCATACCAACACCAATAGATCCTTCTTAGTGCAACTCCCTTGGTTCTTGTACCATGAAAAAAGTGTATTCACTAAGATCTTTTGAACATATCTCAAGCAGAGTTATGAATCAAGCTTGTTTTTTATTTACCCACTAGAAAATTGATATGTGCAATGAACTTCTTCCTCATAATTGTGTAACTCACATTAGAATCCTTCTCTAATCTCCCATAATTTAGAAGATCTTCTAACTAGGGGTTGGGAGCAAAAATATTGTTCAACATTTTGGTAGTGAGGAGGTGATTGTCATTCCCTAATCTGATGCAGATAGCCTCTTCCCCATCAGCATTGACATTATTTAGAGTGTCAAAAAATTGGTGTGTAAGATCCACATAAGATTCCTTGATACTCATCATGACAATAAACAAACCCATGGGTCTCATTATATCCTAGGAATATGAAAAGATACTCAATGTCTCCATTATCTCCTAGCAAGGCTATTAGATGACAATCACCCTACCTATCAAACACTCTAGATTCGTTGGCTTTATCACTCGACTATCTCTTCTGTTTAGAACCTCCTCATGTTGTTCCTCATGCACCTCTTCATCCTATGTAGGTTGTTCTTCTTCCTTCTATGTATCCTATATTTCTTCATCCTCAATATCAAGTATCAGTCATCGTCTTCAGGCTTGCAGCATGGTGAAGGTGGTGGAGTGTTGGGTTGGTATGTACGGTGATGCTTCCCGTGAAGAAGATGGTGTTGCATGCCATGGTTGAGTGGAGATTTCTTCTAAGACGGGGACTATCATCACTTCTAGCTCAACCACTGACAAACATGTTGTTTTGTCGTGAGAGTCAAAGGCGGGCGATGGTGGTGAAGGAGCAAGAGGCGTTGGTTGGGCCTAAGATGAGTCATTTTTGGACCGACTCCAGTAGGATAAGATGTCCTTGGTTCTCTCCATGACTTACTTTATTATCTTCTTCATTTTGGGTGGATTTTGGGTGGAAGACATGGGAAATTAGGTTTCCTCAAATTTCTAGGTATGTGGGACAAAATGGGGGTGAGATTGGAGATTTTAGGGTAGAATTGGAGTGGAAATTATAGGAGGAGGTAGGGTAAATGTCATGGAAGTGATTAGGGTTGATTGAATGTGAAGGAGGTGGAAATCAGAACTTGGAGGAGGTTGGGTAGCACTACACAACTGTCGGACGTGTGACGCGGGTGTGGAGATTGTGGAAAATTGAAATGAAGGAGTTGTTGGATTGATGGAGTCAGATGACTTAAGTGGGTTGGGCCCACACTAGCATGGCCATGTTGGGTGACACAACCTTGTTGGCTTGTTGGATCAATAGTTAAACTATCCCACACAGTCATGGTGGTTGGATGGTCACACGACTGTGTTTCTTAGCACAATTGTTCTAGTTTGTTCTTGCTTTTTGTTGATTTCCTTATGGTCTGTTTGATTTTTAATGTCCCACAAAAATAATTCAATGGTACCATAACCATGTTGGCTACGGTAGCGTGTGATTTCAACATGAAACTCCTCAATTCATTAAATCCTTGAATTAAAGTAATTTTTCATTCATCCTCTTCCATATTCCAGTCAATTTCCTTCAATTCATCACTCTTTTCACCTGCACATCTAAAATCTAATAAAAACTATTAAAAATAAGTACGTATGTTTTCTTAGAGAAATTAAAAATAACCAAAAAGTATAAAAAGTTAAAGGTTGGATGACAAATTCCCCAAACCTAGGTGGGTTGCCTCCCACTAGCACTAAGTTTCATGCATTCATTTGGAACTCTTGTATTTCTTTAACTCCACCAACTATTTATAATCATCATGTGCCCAATCTTGTAGTACATACATTCCTCATTTGCATTTTAAATTATGTTCCTTGTCCCATTGATCACAAAAACTATCATAAGGTCTTCCATTTAGATCTCTATCTTTCAAGTATTAAGTTGAAATTTTGCAAGTGATAATGTTCCACATCCTCATATTGTTCTTGTCGGGTTGGGGACTTGAACATATTGATCTTTATCTTCATGTTCATGAAAGAAGTTTTCATTGTGCCACTATGCACATGTATCTTGGCATCAATTTTAGATAGGAACTGTCCTCCAAAGATGATGGAAATCTTCCTATCCTCTAGATCCATGTCAAGAACAATGAAATCAGGCAGGAATATTGTTGTCTTTCCTTGTCTATCATCACCAAAATGTCATCCACTCTTCCTCTAGGCACTTTCATGGAGCAGTCTTCTAGTTAGAGAGTTCAATGAGTTGGTTTCAACTTGCCAACCCCAGCTCCACATAGACACTATATGGCATCAGATTCACACCAGATGCCAAATAAAGTAGGGATTGGTCTATGTGATGTCCACCAATGTAGCTAGGTATGAATGGGGCTCTGAGTCTTTCCTCTTAATGGGAAGTGAGTGTTGCATGCTAGATCTCACTTGTTTTGTCAACTTGATTTTCTTAGGTGTTGTAACACCATGATTTTTGAATCACATGAGCTGAACCTAATTTTCTTTCAACTTGGGAGTGTTACAAACATGATACTCATCACAATAACAAACAAAAATCCATTATAGGGTAGTGTAAAAATGCATTCTCATAAACACTTAGGAAGGAAACTTGATTACATCAAACTTTATAAGAAAAACTAAATACATGATGCAAAAGCTTGTACTCTATCATAATATATTGGATCGTGAAGATGATGCCTTACCAAGCAAACTTCTAAAAATTGTAGATGTATTCTCTATCTTAACTGATCTTCCTAAAGATTATTACTTGCAGACATCTTATCCCCAGGAATGCACAAATGGAAACCTCAGTTAGAGTAAGTAGCATTGAATTTCTAATACGATGAATGTGAATTACTATACTTGAAAGTCAAAATTGATAATTGAAAGATGAACTAAATACTAAAAGTTGTGCATCCTTGCTAAAATTAAGTTATCTTTTATTTATGACTTTTAACTATTTTGTGGAAATCAATATATGATAATTCGTCTTTGATTTGGCATGACTACACCTCTAAGTTGGTACCAAAGTATCTCTGAGTCAGCACTATATGCCCCTGAATGACATTGAAGTGTCTCTGACTTGGTACCAAAGTACCTCTAAATTTGAGTAAGCGCTCCTCTGAATTGGCACTACATGCCTCTTAATCATCCCAGTACAAACTAAATAAGGAATTATCCTATAATATATTATGTGAAGGTTATGACTTAATTGTCTTAAATATAAAATTATTGTATTCTGAATGTAAACTTATCGTATACTTAGATTGAATAATGAGAACTGAACATGTACTAAATTTTGAATCTAAATCTAAATATTTTCTCATAAATTTTGCATTGAATATAAATCTGAATATGAAGTCTGATATTCTTATTATCTTATTTAACAGATGACTTAATTTAATTCTTATATCTGATACATGACATCTGAATCTAAAGACTTAAGGAAAAATGAATTGAATATAGAAATACTAAGTATATGGTAGTAAATTAAGTATCAAATATCTAAAATATGTTGTTTTGATAAGTTAATCCAATATCTCTAAAGTTTCATGCTCATAGAATCATTTGAGATTAATATACATGATACTTTGAATGTCTAAAATTAACTAAATATCTAAATTACCAAGAATTTGAATCAAGAAATAATGAAATACAATAGACATGGCCAACTTACATGGTTTGGAGAGAACATAATTGTTGTATCCAGATTTCTTTATTCAAGTCAATTTCCTTCTAATATTAGTGTTATGTAATTATTTAAAGTTCAAATATGATATTCACACCTATAACATCATTTTTAGAACACGTAAACACATACAAACATATTAATCTTTCCCTCAAGACAATCACATCGTCTAGTACTTACCTTGGTCTAAAGCCTCTATCAAGACGTTCTCCATTTCACAATTACTCCAACAAGCCCTGAAACACATTTTTTCAACAACCAAGGTGATTTCTATGAATTCTACAATTTTGACCAAAAAAATAAATATCTAAACTAAAACTTACCCCTTTACGTTTTATTTCTAGGCTGGATGGGCTTGTAGGAGACAATGATGCTTAGAACTGAAAAACACTGGGGGGGGTGAATAGAGTTTTAAAAACAATTTTAACAATTATTTAACTCAAACAACCACACTTGAGATTAGAAGAAGGAGACAGGCGTTTAGAGTGGTTCCAACTTTAGCAAATACTAAAGTTGTCAGTCCACTACCCGGTTGCTTACCCAACCGGGATTTTGAAAGTATTTATTTTATTACCTTCTCAAGGATTTATACAAAATACAATACTTTCTTTTACACCCCTTGAACAACCTTCACTTGAAGTAGGTGCACCAACTTGAGGTAGCCTTCTTGAAGTAACTCCAAGCTCCCCCTTGAAGTAGCCTTCCTCTCTAGAAGTAACCTCCCGTTGCACCAGCCTTCTGAAGTACCTCAAGGTCTCCTTCTTCACCAAGAAGATCTCCACCCTCTCCAATCCGCAGCCTCCAACCTAGGAGTAGCAAGGAGAGTACAAACAGTAATAGAGAACAAGAAAGGAAAAAGGAAATTACAACTTATCCTTTGTAGCCCAAGGCTTGATTTGCCTGGATCAAGCGTATAGATCTCCTAACCAAGTGTGTGGACTTGTGATTGCAGTAGGTAGGAGATGCTAGCCTATAGGACACGAATTTTGAGCTAAAGAAGGAAGTGGCCAATTGTCACAATGCTCAAATTGCTCACAAACAGATTGCTCAAAGTATGCTCAAGGATTTCTCAAGTGTAACAAGTGAGTTTGAGTGTCCTATGGCTTGTCCTATTTATAGGAATGGCCTAAGGATGCTTAAGGACGTTTTAGACAACTTCTAGGGGTTTCTAAGTGCTTAACTAGCCGTTAGGTACAAGTTTGTTGCTTTAGCAACGACTAATTAATTTACTCTGTAGTTGCTGTCAGAGTTCATCTCGATCGAGGAATGGTCGACCGAGATACCTACTCGGTCGAAGTTTTTTCGACCGACAGGCTCTCTGGATCAAGTGATTTGCAACATCTATCTCCAACTGCCAACTACCTTGTCAGTTGTGTCTAACGACTACTTTGGATCTTTCTCGGTCGAGAAGATTGTCGACCGAGAGTGTCTCGGTCGAGAAGTTGGTCGACCGAGATTGATCCTGTTTCAATGTTTCAATTTAGGCACTAATTATATGTATGACTGTGCATATGTGATCCTATTTGAAGGGGATGACTTATCTAAATGTGGTGTTTATCTAGGGAAGATCTAACGCTTGATTTACATGCAATCTAAGTACTTGTACATTATATATTTGTACAAGTTTTTTTTACAAAGCGATTACATTACATGAAAATATAAATATGTGAGCATACAGATTTCCCTAGTACTTTGTCATCCGCCTTGTTCCTACACACTCAAGTAGCTCGTTAGATCAATAAGAATGAAATGTTTGTCATAATAAAAACAAAGGAATTTATATATGTCCATTTAGCCAACAATCTCCCCCTTTTTGAAGATGACAAACATTTCCAAAATATAAATGAAGGAAATATAAAACATATGAGTTTCATACCTTTAGATTACCTTTTGTAGCTTTTCCTCTTGTTTATAAAATGTGTGCTTATTATTACCCATGAATTATGGAACATGAAATCCAATTCACTAGGGAATATATCAACTTTCAATGTAAAGCCAAGAGTTTATTTATGAAACTCATTGATTGAGTTTTTCATAATTACTAAGTTTTAGTTTTATATTTATTTCTCCCCCTTTGTCATTTCAAAAAGATATCCGTTAAGAATAAAAACTCCCCCTTAATTAGATGTCCCATCAAATCTAATGAAAAAGATGTCCATTAAAAGCCAAAATGATGCAAGTAAAAGTTTTTTGTTAAGAAGCACAAATATCAAAGAAAACATCTTCCAAAGGAGTGATAAGCAGTTGCTTCCTAATTTTATTAAATTGATCTAGTGGAAGCGGTTTTGTAAAAATATCAGCCAATTGATCTTCCGTATCAACATGATGAAGAGAAACATGATTCTTGGAGATATGATCCCTTAAAAAGTGATGACGGATTTCAATATGTTTAGCTCGGCTGTGTAAAATAGGATTGTGTGCTAAGTTTATAGCGCTCGTGTTGTCACAAAAAATAGGCGTAGATGAAAGAGTAAAACCATAATCGTTTAACACTTGTTGCATATAAAGCACTTGAGCACAACAAGACCCGGCTGCCATATACTAAGCTTCAGTTGTAGATAGGGCAACCGTATTTTATTTCTTGCTAAACCAAGATACTAAAGCTCTCCCTAACAAGAAACAACCACCACTAGTACTCTTGTGATCAAGTCGACAACCAGCATAATCTGCATCAGTATAAGCTTTAAAATCCAAGGATTGTCCTTTTGGATACCATAAACCAAAACAAGTAGTGCCGGCTAGGTAACGAAGAATTCGTTTAACTGCTAGAAAATGAGAGTGCATAGGTTGTGATTGAAATCGAGCACAAAGACCAACGGAAAACATAATGTCCGGTCTAGAAGCAGTTAAGTAAAGCAAACTACCAATCATGGCTCTATATAAGGAATCATCAATAGGTTCCCCATTTTCATCCTTATCAATTTTAATAGAAGTAGCCATAGGAGTAGTAGCATGTTTGCACTGATCCATCCCAAAACGTTTTAAGAGTTCTTTAGTATATTTTTCTTGGCTTATGAATATTCCGGCAGGTGTTTGCTTAATTTGAAAACCAAGAAATAAAGTTAGTTCACCCATGAGGCTCATTTCAAATTCTTTTTGCATAATGTCCCTGAATTGTGTGCACAATGAATCATTAGAAGCTCCAAAAATAATGTCATCAACATATATTTGCACAACTAGGAAATCAGATGTATATGTTTTGAAAAATAAAGTAGAATCTGAATTTCCAATAAAAAAACCATCATCAAAAAGATATGTCTTGAGCCTTTCATACCAATTCCTAGGTGCTTGTTTTAAACCATAAAGTGCTTTCTTAAGTTTATAAACATAGTCACCTTTTTCCGGTATTTCAAAACCGGGTGGTTGGGCAATATATACTTCTTCTTGAATGATGCCATTTAGAAATGCACTTTTTACATCCATTTGGTAGAGTTTGATGTTTTTATGTGCAGCAATAGCTAGTAACATTCTAATAGCTTCAAGTCTAGCTACCGGTGCATACGTTTCATCAAAATCTATTCCTTCTTGTTGATTATATCCTTGTGCTACTAACTGAGCTTTATTCCTTATTACTTCTCCTGCCTCATTTAGCTTATTCCTAAAAACCCATTTAGTTCCTATGATGGTTTTATCTTGTGGTTTAGGAACTAAATCCCATACATCATTTTTAGTGAATTGATTCAATTCTTCTTGCATGGATATTATCCAATAATCATCTTTAAGAGCTTCAGATATCTTCTTAGGTTCAATGATAGAAACAAAAGCCATGTTTGCAACATCTTTGAAGGAAGACCGAGTTTTGACTTTATCATTAGGATCTCCAATAATTAGTTCTTGAGGATGATCCTTAATAAGCCTAGGTGTAGGTTGTGGTTTAGGTTGGTGATTGTTTGTAGTAACTTTCTCACTATCATTTGGTATGTTTAAATTTTCGAATTGATTAGTGAGATCTATGATTTCTAGATTTTCAGATTTGGACTCTTCATGAAAAGAAACATGAATAGATTCCTCAACTTTTCTAGAGATAGTGTTATATACTCTAAAAGCTTTGCTAGAAGTGGAATATCCCAAAAAGAATGCTTTGTGTGATTTAGAGTCAAACTTATCTCTATCATCTTTGGTATTTAAAATATAGCATGTGGAGCCAAAGGTATGAAAATAGTCAACTCTAGGTTTCTTAGAATGTATTATTTCATATGGAGTTTTCTTCAATTGAGAGTGAACAGTTACTCTATTTAACACATAGCATGCAGTGTTTACAGCTTCATCCCAAAAGGTTTTGGGTGTGTTGTGTTCGAGCATCATAGTTCTAGCCATCTCTTGTAGTGATCGAATTTTCCTTTCGACTATACCATTTTGTTGTGGGGTGCGTGGAGCAGAAAAATTATGAGTGTACCCTTGAGATGTACAAAATTCCTCAAATGTATGATTTTCAAATTCTCCACCATGATCACTTCTAGTGGTACATATTTTGCTTTGTAATAGATTTTCAATCTTGGAACAAAATTGTATAAAAACATGAATAGTATCATCTTTATTTGCAATAAAATGTACCCATGTGTATCTACTATAATCATCAACAATAACAAAACAGTATCTTTTACCACCAATAGATTGTGTCCTCATGGGTCCAAATAAATCCATATGAATTAATTCTAAGGATCTACTGGTGCTAAGTACATGTTTTGGTTTAAAAGAGGTTTTGGTTTTCTTTCCCATTGTGCATGGTTCACAGTTTTCAACTTGATCAAAAGATAAAGTAGGCAATCCACGAACAAGATCATATTTCACTAACTTTTTAATAACATGTGAACTAGCATGTCCTAGCTTTTTATGCCATAGTTGTAAGGTATTTTCATTTGCAAGCAAGCATTTTCCCACTACTGATTTCATAGAGTTAGGTTTAAGGATATAAAGATTTCCAACTCTATTTCCTTCATAAACAACATTTGTAGTGTTTTCTATCAATAACTTGCAGCAGGTTTTGTTAAATAACACATCATAACCACTACCACATAATTGACTAACACTTATCAAATTATGGTGCAAACCATCAACAAGTAGAACATTCTTTATTTCGAGGTTTGTACCAACATTACCTATTCCAACGATTTTGCCCTTACCATTGTCTCCAAAGGTGACCGTTCCACTTTTCTTTTCTTCAAAGGTTTGAAATGCATCCTTGTTCCCGGTCATATGTTTGGAGCATCCACTGTCAACCACCCATTCCTGCATTAAAATGTAGATTTTGGTACCCATGTGATGGTCCGATATGGTTAGAATCATTTAAGTACAGACTTGTATAAAAATTCTGATTCAGAAATGCAGTCGGTCGACAATTGTTCGACCGACATCTGTCTCGGTCGACTAATTGTCGATCGAGAAGGTTACTGTATTACAAATAAGGAAACTCAGAAATTTAGCTCGGTTGACCAATTTTTGACCGAAATAATTGCTGTTTAGTTGCTGTAGAGTTTGATTTGTTTACAGACATCCAGTCGGTCGACAATACTTCGACCGATTAAGGGTTTGGTCGACAATACTTCGACTGACTAAGTTTTTGTTTCAGTACAACAGTGCAGAAAATTAACAATATGCATGAAATCTTTTGTTTAGTTGAGATAAGACAATATAAATAGCAAAATGGAGCGTTTGGCCATATCTCAACTAAATTCCATTTGACTCTACTAAGTTTGGGGTTTTGGGACCCAAACTAAGTCGGAATCCTTAGTCTTATAAGGGCATGAAAAGGAATAGTGTCGAAGACGTAAACAAAAATGGCAAGTAATAGAATCAACTTCATTTCTCTTTCTAGCCATTGTGTTCTTGGGTACAAACATAGTTTGAGTTCTTTTGGGTTGATTTTTCTTTGGAGCATATCCCAAACCTTTTCTTCCGTTGAAAACAGTACCAACGCTTAGAATGTTATCAAGTATATCTTTTCTTCTTAACTCATAAAGTTCTCTTTGCAGCTTAGCAATGTCATTCATCTTCTTGTGTAGATCTTTTCTTGCTTGATCTAAATCAGATAACAATGAATCTCTTTCTTTTACAACATTATCATAGTCCAGATGGTTACACAAAATAGGTTGAGTCTGAAAATCTTTTGTTTAGCTAACAATTCAGTCTTTTCTTTAGAAAGAAGATCAACATTTGTTTCTAAAGTGAGTAGCTTTCTAGTGCAATCATCTAAAGATGTTTTTAAAGACAAATTCTCAAGATCAATGTTGTTCTTTTCAGAAGAAAGATTATCTAATTTAGCAATTAGCTCATCATTTGATTTGATAACCTTCTTTAGTTTCTTCTTGACATCAACATACTTATCATGAATTTCTTGTAGACTAGTAACTAACTCTTCTTTAGGAAGATCAAGTAGGCTTACCTCTTGAGAGTCTTCATCATCTTCTCTTGCCATTAGACATTCCACCTTTTCTTCTCCGCTTTCACTGTCACTTGACTCATCCCATGCAGCTTTATAGGCTTTTTCTCCCTTCTTCTTGTGTGAGCTTTTCTTTCCTTTCTTTGCTTTAGGACATTCATTTTTGAGATGCCCTTTCTTCCCACATTCAAAGCACCTAGGAGGGGTAGAAGAAGAACTGGAAATTTTGTTAGATTTAAATCTTTTGTATTTCTTACCGTTGACGATCAAGGCTTCTTCTCCTTCTTCTTCACTTGACTCCTCACTTTCTTGTGTGACAACTTTTGAAGCTTTTAGAGCCACATCCTTCTTCTTTCCTTGCTGAAGTTCACGTGCTCTTCTTTCTTCCTCTTCTAGGGTTGCTTCATGAGCTTCTAGGTTGCCAATAAGTTGCTCCATTTTCAGTCGAGTGAGGTCGTTTGCTTCTTCAATGGCTGTCACCTTTGGCTTATATTTTGGAGGAAGTGATCGAAGGATTTTTGATACCTAATCTTCTTCAAGGACAGGTTTTCCTAGGGCACTTAAACCATTACCAATAGTAGAGAATTTTGCAAACATTTCACTAATAGATTCATCAGGATCCATACGAAAGTGTTCAAATTTTTGTTTAAACATGCTAATTTTGGAATTTTTGACTTGGACTGTACCTTCATAGGTTATGGACAGTCTATGCCAAATATCATAGGCTGTGTCACAATTATATATTCTATTAAATTCTCCTACCGAAATAGAACAATATAAAATGCTTACAGCTTTTGCATTCATTTGAGCCAGCTTTACCGTATTTGCATACCATTCTACAAATTGAGTTTGAGGGAGCTCATATGGGGTTGACACCATTCTCCATAAGTCCCAATTGATGCCTTGGAAGTAGAACTGCATCCTTCTCTTCCAATATTGGTAGTTTGTTCCATCGAACGTTGGAGGCCTAGCAACAAGTGTCCCTTCAAGGTTAAGGTTGTTGAGCACTCCGTCACCCATTTCTTCAAGACCTTGTTAGGGTTCCTTGAAGCCCACTCTGATACCAATTGAAAAACACTAGAGGGGGGGGGGTGAATAGAGTTTTAAAAACAATTTTAACAATTATTTAACTCAAACAACCACAATTGAGATTAGAAGAAGGAGACAAGCGTTTAGAGTGGTTCCAACTTTAGCAAATACTAAAGTTGTCAGTCCACTACCCGGTTGCTTACCCAACCAGGATTTTGAAAGTATTTATTTTATTACCTTCTCAAGGATTTATACAAAATACAATACTTTACTTTACACCCCTTGAACATCCTTCACTTGAAGTAGGTGCACCAACTTGAGGTAGCCTTCTTGAAGTAACTCCAAGCTCCCCCTTGAAGTAGCCTTCCTCTCTAGAAGTAACCTCCCGTTGCACCAGCCTTCTGAAGTAGCTCAAGGTCTCCTTCTTCACCAAGAAGATCTCCACCCTCTCCAATCCGCAGCCTCCAACCTAGGAGTAGCAAGGAGAGTACAAACAGTAATAGAGAACAAGAAAGGAAAAAGGAAATTACAACTTATCCTTTGTAGCCCAAGGCTTGATTTGCCTGGATCAAGCGTATAGATCTCCTAACCAAGTGTGTGGACTTGTGATTGCAGTAGGTAGGAGATGCTAGCCTATAGGACATGAATTTTGAGCTAAAGAAGGAAGTGGCCAATTGTCACAATGCTCAAATTGCTCACAAACAGATTGCTCAAAGTATGCTCAAGGATTTCTCAAGTGTAACAAGTGAGTTTGAGTGTCCTATGGCTTGTCCTATTTATAGGAATGGCCTAAGGATGCTTAAGGACGTTTTAGACAACTTCTAGGGGTTTCTAAGTGCTTAACTAGCCGTTAGGTACAAGTTTGTTGCTTTAGCAACGGCTAATTAATTTACTCTTCAGTTACTGTCAGAGTTCATCTCGGTCGAGGAATGGTCGACCGAGATACCTACTCGTTCGAAGTTTTGTCGACCGACAAGCTCTCTGGATCAAGTGATTTGCAACGTCTATCTCCAACTGCCAACTACCTTGTCAGTTGTGTCTAACGGCTACTTTGGATCTTTCTCGGTCGAGAAGATTGTCGACCGAGAGTGTCTCGGTCGAGAAGTTGGTCGACCGAGATTGATCCTATTTCAATGTTTCAATTTATGCACTAATTATATGTATGAGTGTGCATATGTGATCCTATTTGAAGGGGATGACTTATCTAAATGTGGTGTTTATCTAGGGAAGATCTAACGCTTGATTTACATGCAATCTAAGTACTTGTACATTATATATTTGTACAAGTTTTTTTTACAAAGCGATTACATTACATGAAAATATAAATATGTGAGCATATGGATTTCCCTAGTACTTTGTCATCCGCCTTGTTCCTGCACACTCAAGTATCTCGTTAGATCAATAAGAATGAAATGTTTGTCATAATCAAAACAAAGGAATTTATAGATGTCCATTTAGCCAACAAGAACCATAGCCCATCCATTTCCTACCAAGAAAGGACTGGCCTCTGTTCCTTTCTCAGCTTCTTATTCATGAACACATAAGAAAGGGGGATGAATCCCATGTTTTTTTTTGTAAAAAAGACCACATCATTTCCCATATAGAAGACATCACTCCAACACGTATATTTATAGACACCAACTACAGAAAGCATATGGATGTGCATCCGGGTATCAATCATCCCAAAACTTCCTCTAGCCACCTAAACAATCACCAAGTCTTGGTGATGTGTGTCAGGGCTTTTCTATGCCTGGTTAGGCTTCAACTCTACTGTCCACTTCTTCATTGTAAACTGAAACATCAAGACCTATGACTAGGGAAATGTTACCATACCACAAAAACACCCTCCTTTGTCTTCGAGAAGTCCTCTAATACATTTGAATTTTCTCTCTACCATTAATCCTCTTAACACCTTCTCTCACCTTAAGATGCTATTGTGTGGTGATGGCAAGAGATGTCAAAAATAAGTAATGTCAAAGAGGTTAAAGATATGTGATAATTTCAACAAACCCATTTAGTTCCCTTAAAACAATGTGATTGCACATATTAGATGGACTCCTTAATTTATTGTTTTGTTCCATTCTCTGAGATGCAAAGGCTGAATATACAAAGGATATATTTTAGATAATCCACCAAAAAAGTCAAGTCTAAGTCAGACCTTTACTTTCTAAAATCCATATCTTCATAAGTGATTATGTCAATTATATGAGAGATTTTCTTGGTATATTTATTAATCTATGATCTACGAGAGATAAAGATAATACTAGACCATTTAGCCAACTATTCAAACCAAATCATATCAAGGAATCAAACCCTTCATACATTAATGAATTGATTATTGAAATTTCTAATTTCACACACTAGCTCTACATTTTAGTATGTCATCACTAGAATAATTTTTAAACCTACTCATTTATCAATAAATTGCATGGATTACTTGATCATAAATCATATTTCAATTTTACACATTGATTACCTTATTTCATTTTTCTAGTTAAAATACTCACTAATCATTATTAAATGACTATGTATTTTTCATTAACACCACCCAATTTCAAATGGAAGGTAACGTTGGAATATTAACACTTTATTAAAATCTCTAACTAATATAACCCCTTTCTTGATACTACAATAATTAGTTATTCAAACATCTAATGTCAAAAAAAAATAACCTAACATTTATTGTATAAATCTCAAATTAACTACTATATATCACATCATCGTATTTCTCTTATTTTAATAACAAACCAAAACTATCTATTTTCATAGCAGTCCATGTCCATTAGCTCCATTACGTACAAAACCCTCTAGATTATGATTTCTTACCAAAGAAGTTTGGATGAGTTATGATGATTAATTGCAATTTTGAACTTTATTATGCAAAGTTGAGTGACTTAGTTTATTTTGATGAATAATTAAAGTTTTGATACTACTAAACATCATGATCATTACCACAAATTTAATGTTAGATGGAGTATGTAATTTTTGATCTAACAATGAAAATTTCACCCAAATCTGAGATTTGAGGAGAAAGATATTACAATTTGAATTTGCCCTTTTTTCTAGCCTTTTCTCCTCCTTTATCCTCCTTGGGCCACAAACCTTTTTCTCTCTCTTGGCTAGCCCCTTGGGCGTGCCCATCTGGTCAAGTGTTGTTTTTTCCTAGATCACTGATCTGATGGCCATCAATCGATCACGCTGATCTGACAATCGTAGGTCATCCTCTAGCTTGGAACAAGGCAACGCAATACTCCAAGTGCATGACCACCATAGGAGAATGGCTCCATAGCACACTTCAGTACCATATGAGGATGCCAAAGTCTTCCCCACATTCTAGAGACCTTGCCCCTACTAGTTCCTAGTAATATGGCTCATGGTAGAAGCATGGATCACCCCCTCTAAGCCATGGTTGGATTCCATTGTTGTGACCATCATGGGAAGGTGCATCAAACCCTCCTCACGCCCTCTTTTTAAGATGATCAAGTTTGTAACTCCTCACCCTTTTATTTCCCCATATTCTCTCTCTCTCCCTTTGTACCTCTCTCTAGTACCTCACCTTGTTCCTTGAAGCTTTTCGGTGCTGCCACTGTGAGTATTGGGCGTTCTCGCCCCGGGGAACCTCACCCCCAATCGCGTCCTCCATTGGGTCCGCGGAGAGGAGGTGAGTTTGGGAGGCATACTCTTGAGGCTACCTTGTGCCTCCTCATCCTATTTGTTATTATCTCCAATGAGCTTAGAGAGGCCAGCTACCACAACTTATGCACATCAGCATGGCGAGGATGGTGGTGCAACTATCATTGATCTGGTGTTGAGGATCACGATGGTCCACCAACAAAAGGCCCTGATCCTTCGACCCTCTAGTCTTCTACCCCTCTCTATTTCTCAGGTTTGACCTAGTAAATGAAGATGGGAAGTTCCCTGAATCACTTAGACTCACACACCCGCATCCAACCATGGAGCTCCATGTGGCTCGCCCTTATGGTATACCATCCCTCTCTCCCTCTCTTTTATGAAAATATGTCTTGATCTTGTTAAAATCATATACAATCATTCCTTGGTCCAAATGGGACATATTATATATGCAAATTGGTCTACTCGATGAGATATATCCAATGCACTTTGTTTCATAAGTTAATTCCTTTCTTAGCTCATTTTATGTTGAAAATGGCATCAAATGCATCTCTTTTACATGTTTAATGATGTTTAATGCTCAACCCTGATCATGCTATGACTCCACTTGGTTTTGATGACCTTGATCAGTATCATATTCTATTTTTACTATGTGAATCGAACTTGATCATGCTTGACACTTTGAATTACTCTAATTCATGAAATGAACCATGATATGTTTGTATATGGACTTTAATACCAATGATCATTAATTTGATTCCCAAGTTAATTATATGAACTTCAAATCATTATGTTTGATCTTGATCAGTAGCGTTATATGCTTTGATCTTTATGGATTAATATTGCTCACTATTATGACTAAGTGACCTTGACATGACATAAATGTGACATAATGTGCATGTTGCTATAATTGAGATCTAACCTTATACAAGTGTCACCCTAATGATCACCCATGCTATTTGATGCTTCAAATAAGTAACGTATTAATGTTTATGAAACTGAATCAAGCTTGGCCACTCTTGTACTCTTTTGTTGACTATCTTGCGTGAAATTGACTCAACATGATTTAAATGCATGATATGATGAGTAAGTCCTTTAATCTTATTCAAATATTATGATTTCCTTATTATGATCAATGAAATCTTATGTCAAAATCCCTAATTTTGCTAAGGATGTTTCACCCTAAGTCAAAATGATGTATCATGTAGTGTGTATCTTGATGATGAATATTACATGAAGCCATGAACATTGGAGATGTTGAAATCAATCATCATGATATATGGAACTCAGATTAGGTGAAACATCCACCCTTGATGAATAATATTAAGATGACCTAAGTGTTGTGATATTAATCATAAAACACTTACTTGTTATGTTAGGATCTCTTTGATGGACTCTTTCGAAAGATATAATCATGTTTTATAATGCTAGTTTGCTCGTATCAAGGTACACTTTATCCTCCTATTGGCCATACTAGTGGTATTGAAATGACATGTATGTATGTACTATAAATGCTTGGCTATATACACTTTTTTGAGCTATTGTTCCCTATGACTACTCTATTTTGTCTTGATTACATATGTTGGACAAACTTGAAAATGTAATGATAGATGTCCATTATACAACCTTGTGTACCTACATATATTCTCAGGGTAAGGACACAAGGATGGGTATCCTACTTGAGTTGTCATGATAGGGCAGACCATTTTGATACAAGGGTTAGCTCTTGGAAATGGCCTTGAGGTCCCTTACAAATAGGGTTAACTCATGACGTTTAGTCTTGTAGTCCCTCATGTTGAAATAGGGTAGCTAATGTTGAGCACCCTCACGACCCCTTCTTTTGAGAAGTAGGTCAAATGCCTTATGATATTGTTGGTATATTAGAAATGAACTTAAAACACGATTTCATGTTTCTAAGAAAGTCTTTCAATGTTGTTTCTTTGTTCTTATTATTTACTTTATTCTTTTTCCAAGAAATATATATTCTTAAACCTGCAATTTTATATGTTTGCTAGCGTACTCAGCACAATTGTGCTGATGTGTACCCAGTGGCGTATCCAGAAAAAAACAAATAGATGGGAACCATCCAATACAACAATTCAAAGGGTCGTAAGAATGGATGATTAAGGGGGGTACAATGAAACTTCATCACTAAAATATATAAGCAATATAATGTATATTACTGTAAATTGAAAGACTAGGGTAGGGCACATGCCCACCCTTGCCTGTAGGTAGCTCTGTCATTGTGTGTACCCATTTCATGATTTTAGGTAAGAGGTACACTATGAATCTCTAAAGATGATCAATTCTTCCACACTTATGATAATTATGCTCTTACTTTGATGATATATAATGAAATGCAAATGGAATACACACAGTTGATATATGAGACCTAAGATCTTATTAGGTACTAGTTTAGCTTTCTTTTATTCTTTCTTGTTTCATACCTTAGTTGTTGTTTGTTGTTTTATTCATGCATATGTTATGTGATCTATCCTATGGATGGACGCTCGGGTCCTCTCACATTTGGCTTTCTAGCCATTAGGAGTAAGGATTTGGGTAACAAACAGTTCTGACGATAGATGGTATCAGAGCAATCACATATCCTCTATGCGTGTTTAATAACCCAACTCGTATGAACCTTGGGATAACCTAAGTCTATAATGGTGAAGCTGAGGTGTCTTGGTAGGTCATTACATGGGGGATGATGCACCTCTTATCCACCTATCTATGGTGGTTGGGGTCTCTGTTGTATAGCTACCTGACTGAAGTGAATCCAAGACTAGATTAAGGATTTCCCCCAAAAATCTTAGAGAGTCTTCTAGCTTCTCATCTCTTCATTAAGGACTACCCTAAGACACCCATTATATGATGATTAGTTAGCCTCTCATCTCCTCATGTGATATCTCTCGTCACAATTAATCACAGATGCCTTAATTATGGGTAGCTTAAGTATTGGAAACTAAAATTTGAATGAATTGGTAAAAGTTGATTATGATGCCATGATTTGACCTTAATTCAAAAACTCGATTATTATTAAAGAAAGTACTCTTGAAGTTAAGTACTCATGTTTAACATCTCAGATCATGTAAAGTCAATTTTACCAAATATGACCTATGTGCTTCCAATGTTTGAAGTAAATTATAATTATTCTTAATATGATGAGATAAGGAGAACCCATGCTTTATACCTCATTGTTGATGAGGTCCCTATTGATTAAGTACATGTTTCCCTATTGTTGATGAAACCTCAAACATAATTAAGCGAACATTTCCCCTATTTGTTGACATGTATCATGATCATGCCTTGTAATGACTATGTTTCTAAACTCCCAAAATCATGATGAAAAATATTGATACAAGAGGCCAAATCCCCTATTGATTATAATGCCTCATTGTTATAATCGATTTTGAATAATATGACAAATATGTGATCTTGATCATACTTGATAATTCTCAAAATGGTGAAAGAGCCTATATTGACTTGTCTATTTTCATGTATACACGTTGCTCTTAATTAGGAATAGAAGAGAATGATATCATTATCTCAAATATATGGAATCTTGAATCATAGTTGCTCTATTATGATAAATGATCTTTGATCTCACGACCATGTGAAAGACAAATTGATAAATGATGCTCTTCCTATTTGATGGGCTTGACACTTCATGACTAATGAGGATAAATGTGCTAGCTTAGGTGGTAGTTTGTTTCATAACTCCCCTAACCTAGGTCACATTCCTATTCTGATTGCCTCTAAATTTTCATCTTGTTGATTATTTAGTCTTTAAAATGGTAACCCCTTCCACACAATTTTGATCTCTTGACCAAAGTTTGTAATAGGTCAAATCTTATAATAATGTTGTAATCAGTATTGAATCTCAATTTGATGATGATCTAGAAATATGATGATGTTGAATATATATTGTGGTTAAGTTTCCTAGAAGGACCTAGGTCTATATTATTCATCAACCTTGAATACCATAATAATGAAATTGATTTTGACATCACAAAATATTGCTTGATAATTTCTCGATTGTTGATTATGGATGAATGATCCCACCTATTGTCTAATTCAAAATCTTATGCCCTAGCTTAGAATTTTTTGGATATATGACTTTTTTTGTCCAAAATCATGACTCTCACTTGCAAAATCTTGACTAATGACAATCATCTCAATATTGAATCGACTTCTATGATCACCCTATTTAGATCTTGAGATCACCCTTGGTTTATGATCGATGACTTTCATTTTCCCAAATCTTAAATATTTTGAAATGATGATTATGTTGATTCACTCAATTTATAATTTGGGTTTAAGCTCTCTTGTGGCCTAGGGATTTTGATATGAAACCATGATATTGAAATGAAGTTTGTCTCAAATTTTTGATATACAAAAATTTCAATTATGGATGTATAACCCCACCTAGGGCCAAGGTCGAGCTAAAACCCTAAATGTTGGGATTGAAAGTCATGCTTTAATCTTGAAATAAAGAGACCTATTCATTTGAGCTAATTGGTGATCTCTCCAAATTTGTGATCTTTTGATGATGTTTTGTATCAGAGTGACACATTGGAAGCATGTCTATGTTTGGAATTTGATGTTTGGTAACTTGATATTTGAATAATGTTTATGGCTAAAATATGATGTTGTTATATGTGGAGTATTATGATGGATATGATATGTAATATGAAGTCCCAATGCATTTTGAGGATTTATTGCTTTAATTTTGGGGACAAAATTCCTTTTAAGGTGGGGAGGATGTAACAACCTAGTTTTTCTCTATCCTCCAACTATGCACACTTTGACTCATAATGAACTTCTTTCAATTCATGGATTCCCTAATCATCAATTGCATGTTTTGGATCCACTTGTTGCTCAATTGATGAGTTATGATGATTAATTTCAATTTTGAACCTGTTTATGCAATGTTGAGTGACTTAATTTATTTTGATGAATAATTAAAGTTGTGAGACAAAAAAAAATCATGATCATTATGTCAAACCCTATCTATTAGATAGATGATACAATTTGTGATTTAAGAATATTTTACCCAAATCTGAGATATGAGGAGAAAGATATGGAAATTTGAATTTACCCTTTTTCTAGCCTTTTCCCCCTCCTTTCTCCTCCTTTTTCCTTCTTGGGCCTTGACCCATTTGCTCTCTCTTGGCTGACTCCTTGGGCACTCCTATCTGGTCTAGTGCTACTGTGTTCCCAGATCACTAATCCGATGTCCATGAATCACTCATGCTGATCCGACGATCGTGGGTCATCCTCTAGCTTGGAACAAGGCAGCACAATACTCCTAGTGCATGACCACCATAGGAGCATGGCTCCATAGCGCACCTCAGTCCCATATGAGGATTCCAAAGTCTTCCCCTCATTCTAGTGACATTGCACCTACTATTTCCTAGTGATATGGCTCATGGTAGAAGCATGGAGTACCCCTCTAAGCCATGGTTGGCTCCCATGGTCGCGACCATCATGGGCGGGTACAACCAACCCTCCTCATGTCCTCTTTTTAAGCCCATCAAGTTTGTAACTCCTCACAGTTTTATTTCCCATATTCTTCCTCTATCTCTCCCCTCTATACCTCTCTCTAGTACCTCACCTCATTCCTTGAAGCTTTTTGGTTCCGCCGATATGAGTTTTTAGCATTCTCGCCTTGGGCAACCTTGCCCCCAATTGCGGCCTCCATAAGGTTCACAGAGAGGAGGTGAGTTTAGGCGACATCCTCTTGAGATTACTTTGTTCCTCCTTGTCCAATTTGTTTTTATCTCCAAAAGCTCATAGAGGTCAGCAACCGCCCCTTGTGTGGGTCAGCGTGGCGAGGATGGTTGTGCAGTTGTTGTGGATATGGTGCTGAGCATCACGATGGTCCACCAGTTAAGGGCCCTGATCCTTCATCCCTCTAGTCTTCTACCCATCTATATTTCTCAGGTTTGACTTGGTCAAGGAAGATGTGAAGCTCCCTGACTCGTGTGGACCTACACACGGACATCCAATGACGGAGCACCATGTGGCTCGCCCTTATGGTATAACATCCCTCTCTCCCTCTCTTTTATGAAAATATGTCTTGATCTTGTAAAAATTAAATAAAATCATTCCTTGCTCTAGATGGGACATATTATATATGAAAATTAATCTACTCGACGAGATCTATCCAAAGAGTTTTGTTTCATAAGCTAATTACATTCATAGATCCTATTATTTTGAAAATGGCATCAATTGTATCTCTTTTACATGTTTAATAATGTTTAATGCTCAACCATGATCTTGCTATGACTCCACTTGCTTTTGATGACCCTGATCAGTATCATATTATATTTTGTACTATGTGAATCGAGCTTGATCATGCTTGGCCCTTTGAATGACTCTAATTCATGAAATGAACCATGAAATGTATGTATATGGACTTTAATACCAATTATCATTAATTTGATTCCCAAGTTAATTATATAGACTCCAAATCATTATGTTTGATCTTGATTAGTAACTTTACATGATTTGATCACCTAAATTATTTATGAATCAATGTTGCTAACAATTATGACTAAGTGACCTAGACATGACATAAATGTGACCTAATATGCATGTTGCTATAATTGTGATATAACTTTATACAAGTGTCACCCTAATGGTCACCCATGCTATTTGATGATTAAAATTAGTAACATGTTGATGTTTATGAAACTAAATCAAGCTTGATCATTCTTGTACTTTTTTGTTGACTATCTTGCATGAAATTGACCCAACATAACTTAAATGCATGATATGATGAATAAGTCCTTTAATATTATTCAAATCGTATTATTTCCTTATTATGATCGATGGAATCTTATGTTTAAAATCCCTGATCTTGCTAAGGATGTTTCACCCTAAGTCAAAATGATGTATCTTGTAGTATGTATCTAGATGATGAATATTACATGAACACTGGAGATGTCAAAATTAATCATGATGATATATGGAACTTAGATTAGGGGAAACATCCACCCTTGATGAATGTGATTAAGATGAACTAAGTGTTGTGATATTAATCATAACACACTTGCTTGTTATGTCAGCATCTCTTTTATGGACTCTTTTCAAAGATCTAATCGTGTTGTATAATGCTAGTTTGCTCGTATCAAGGTACGCTTTATCCTCTTACTGGCCAAACTAGTGGTATTTAAATTGCATGCATGTATGTAGTATAAATGCTTGTCTATATACACTTGTTTGAGATACTGTTCCCTATGACTATTATGTTTTGGTCTTGATTACAAATGTTGAACAAACTTGAAAACATAATGATAGATGTCCATTATACAACCTCATGTACCTGCCTATATTCACGGGGTAAGGACACAAGGATGGGTGTCCTACTTGAGTTGTCATGATAGGGCATACGATGTTGATGCAATGGTAGCTCTTAGTGATGGCCTTGTGGTTCTTTACAATAGGGTTAACTCATGACGTTTAGTACTGTAGTCCCTCACGTTGAAATAGGGTAGCTAATCATGAGCACCCTCACGGACCCCTTCTTTTGAGAAGTAGGTTAAAGGCCATATGATATTATTGGTATAATGTAAATGAACTTAAACACTTGCATGTTAATAAGAAAGTCTTTAATATTGTTGCTTTGTTCTTGTTATTTACTTTATCCTTTTGCCAAGCAATATATGCTCTTAAACCTACAATTTTATATGTTTGCTAGCATACTCAGCACAGTTGTGTTGATTTGTACCTATTTCATGATTTTAGGTAGAAGGTACACTATGAATATCTAATGATGATCAATGCTTTCACACTTAATAATCATGCTCTTACTCTGATGATAAATAATGAAATGCAAATGGAAGAATACATGTGGTTCATATATGGGACCTTAGATCTTGTTAGGTATTAGTTTAGCATTCTTTTATGCTTTCTTGTCTCATACCTTAGTTGTTGTTTGTGGTTTTATTCATTCATATGTTATGTGATCTATCCTATGGACGAATGCTCGAGTTCTCTTGCTAGGGAATGGAGGCCAGAGGGGGACTTCCAATTTCCCTTAATGCAAGGATCATGGAAATCCTTATATAGGTCACCATATGGACCTTAGTCTATGACCAACCAGGAAAGGACGGAGGGAGAGGGAGAGATATGGGGTTGTTTCCTCCTCTCATACTCATGGATGAGACAACCACGGTTCTACTCCACTAATATAAATGATAAATCCCAATCTTTCCTTTAAGCCATGTTTCCTATTTCCTTTAGGAAACTTACCTAATTTGGCTTCCAAGAAAAAGGTGGATAATCCTTTAATTAATTATCTAAGACACATATTATCTTGGATTATTCTAGAAATATTCTCATTATCTTATATTCTGATTATCTATCAAAAAAAATATCTTGGATATCTATTATGATCACAAATATCAAAAACATCCAAAAACATATCTCAAGGACCCATATGTAAATTTTGATTAACCAATTGGGCTGAAAGTGTCCCTAAGGCCCATGAATCATCTCTTGGGCCTTCCCAAGGTTCCATGAGCTTAATCACAATCCTAATTACCAAACTTGAGGCTTTGATAACCATTGCATCTTATATTAGCCTCATATGGTTACATATGCTTAAAGCACCTTATTTCTTAAATATTTCATTTAATCTGTTTCAAGGGTTTGAAATTATTAACCAAGTGTAGCCCATTGCCTCCATTTCAATATGCAGATTATTCAATTATACTTCAGGCATATTTGTAATGCTCGGGCCCACTGCCCAAGGCTTTACTAGAGTTTTAGGAATGATGATTGTCCCCATAGAACACCACTAGCCTTAACTACACGCTTTGTCCTCACACACGTGCAAGCCAGGATCAACTTATCGATTGGTCACCCATCCTAGTGTTGGGTTTTAGGTGAAGGGGAAGGCAACAGAAACAAAAAAAATCTCTCACCACAAAACCATAACCACAGATCGCATCAATGACTATGAAATAGGAAGGATGGTTTTAGCAAAGTGTACCTAGTCTTGAGGCTTGCTCAGTGACAAAACCTCACATCTAGTGTGGTCTTCAACCACCTAGTCTTCAACGGCGTGTGTGCATCTCCTGGTCCTGACCTGGACTGCGGTTGACAGTCATCCTCTTGAGTGCCAGAAACCTCCCACCTCTATAGATAGTCCACACAGACTACTGGGAACTCTATTCATCATGTCCTATAGGATACTAGAAGGAGTCATCCCCTTCTATCGACGTACTAGTCACCGACACACTCTCTCACAATCAGTTGCCTTTCTACAGTTGTTTTTCCCTCAATGTTCCACCCTGGACGGGTAGAACTTGCTTGGGCTCTCACGGTTACCACAACCAGAGATGACAAAAACTTTGCATAGCAACTGATGTTCTGAGTTGTGCTATTTGGGAAGCCCCCTGTACCCCTCTATTTATAGTAGATGGAAGGGTCAGGGTTCCCAATATGTGCGGGAGTAGAATGGTCCAAAATTTCCATGAACTGATTGCTCTATGGCAGCTAAACCGGTCATTTCACAAATGAATCTGTCAGTTAAGAGTGTGAGTCGATTGGTTCACCACTTGAATTAGTCATTTCACATTCCTGACTCACCTCCAATTGACTTTCCTCTTTCATTTCCTACTAATCCAAAGATTAATTCTTGTCCCAATCGAATTGTACAAGTGAAATGAAAAAAACTTTCTCACAAATCAAGACAACCCAACCTTACTCATTTGGTCTAGTCGAACCGGTCAATTCACGAAGTGAACCAGTCGTATCACTAACCATGAGTTGATCGGTTCACCCAGTGAACCTGTCGGTTGGTGGTCCAGATTGTGTAGAACACAGTCAATGCAGTTCTCAATCAATCTGACACTCAAATTAGTTAGTTCAATACTTGAACTTGATGATTCTAAGTCAAGTCATTTGATTGAATGTTTGATTGAGTACCTAAACACCTTTAGTAATCAATCCAAACATCATTCATGGAGAAACTCCTCTTCTAGGTAAATCCTTTGTGTGTGACCCTATAGGTCCCATTTCACATTGGTAGTGAATGCCCATAACTAGCTTATGACATCACAAGCAAAAAGTGGTGCCTAGTCACACATCAGTGCTGTCCAAGTAAAAAGGAAAGTTGGAGAATAACTTTCAATCCAACAATTTGTGATTGGTGTTCCAGTGAATGTATAATTCCTTTTTCTCTGATATCTTGAATGAACTCAAAGCATGGAGATGTCATCCTTTCAACGTTCATTCATGTTCCTTGATCCAAAACAGACTTTCTGAGATATATGTTCCATCAATATCACATATTCACTCACACGTGCATGCACATGCCTTTCTCAGTCTCACTTATCAAGTGGCCATGGACGTCATACTCCCTCAGGAGGGACAAATTCCATATCTATCACTCGCAGTCAAAACCCCATGTGTCAAAGTTACACAATCATCACCTTTATAACAATCCATATTTCAAGACCGCGTTTGATGATGTCAAACTGTACCCAATGGCATGTGATGAACGCAATGATTTCAGGTCTAAGAATCACAATCACCATCATCACTGTGAGAGCTGACTCTGACTACCATGTCATGGTTCCATGTGTCACTCTCACGGTGGGTCTGTCTGATACATTGTTCTCCAACATGTATCCATGTGCTTGGTTTGATATCACATATCATGACTAATGAGACTCTGTCATAAACTAACACACACTCTAGTCTTGTTGTGTCATTTTTGTCTATCAACCTTCCACAATGACATTCGACTAGGGATAAAACAAGAATGTAAAAACTCTTACCATCTGTATGATCTCATTCTGTAGGTCCTTAACCCGAAGACATACATAATTGAGTATTGTCATTCTCTAGGCATTCATTCTGCTCTATCATTATCTCATAACTGATTGAGCCCAAATAAATTGGAAGCTTGTCTTTGATATTTATCAAATCAATCATAATGTATCCCAATCCAATCATCCTATGATTGGCTCTCAGGGCATATATACCAACAGGCTCCCACTTGCACTGCGAGCCAATCACCTTGGAATCATATTCTTACTGATCTCCAAACATGTCCCACATGTTTCCGCTGCTCCAGTGCTAACACAGTGTGTTAGCAACACTTTGCTTTAGTCAGTATATTTCATGTTTCACATCTCTTCATTGTACACAGTTGCCGTAATTTGTGATATGATATTCCTTGCCTAACACTTAGCTCCATTGTTTGACTCAGTATTACTACATGTCATCAATGGTTGGAATATCTATAAATTCATCTCTATGAACTTCTATATCTATATAATATCCTCTATTGTTCATAACACAAGGATATTCGACATTCCCTTTTACAATTAAATGGATTTTAAATTGGAATGTTTCCATTTATCAACTCTTATTCACTTTTATATTTTATATTTTGCGATCATTTTCTATCATTTCAAAAGCTTGCATCGGTGTAACTCTTTACACCCAACTCTTCCTTATATTACCATAGAACTAGTACTTCATAAGTACCAAACAAGTTCTTCATGGTATTCTAGTCACCCTCACTAGAAGTAGACAGACATCCACTCATCACACGAGTTAACAAGATGAGCATATCATATTGTCATGTCCAATACATACAAGATAATGAATGCATATTTCCTTGTCATGCCTAATACATCAAGATAATGGGATGATTACATACATGATAGATCCATATCTATGTATGTGTTCCTATTCTTGGTAAGAATTTGGGTCACTTGGCATATGAGATACTGACTCTATGTAACATGGACAAGTTTTCTCCCACTAAATTTGCACATACAGAATCCTTCAGTTCAGATTGCCAATGTATGTTCTCTCTTTGCCAAGTCAAGAGGTTTTCAAGAACTATCTCTATAGATCTCAATTCCTATCACAAAGGACATTTCTCTATCTTCCCATAAAGAAGGTATTTCCATACCAGTTTCCATTTTAGAACATTTCATTCCTCATCATCATGTGGAATGTGAATACACTCCCACTAAATCTTTGTAATCACAGATCCCTTCTTTATTTTGATATATCAGTCAAACATTTTGACTATATAATCAAAGTTAAGACTTCTAGTTCTGAGTTGCTTGTATTTAATCAATCATATTGATTAATCCCTTGTAACTTATAGACTGCATTTGCATTATTGGATTCATAAAACCCTTCAGGTTGTGTCACATACACAACCTTATCTTATTCCTACCAAGAATGTGATTTTAATATCCATATGCCAAATTTCATAGTCTTTAAAGTTCCAACATCAAGTATGATCCTTTCTCTAAATGTCATCCATGTCAGTCTTAACTCTTAAGACCCAATTGCACTTTGGGTTTTATCCCAATCAAGTGCTACCATAAGGTCAAACCTTAATTGGTTCACATGGAAGTCAATTTGGATCTTATGGCCTCAAGGCATGACTCAAAATATGGTCCCTCAACATCATCTAGATTATTGGCTCATCCTATGACCAATTCATCACCTAGATATATGAGGTGTATCTGTTACATAAAGAACTTTGAGAATCCACAACACTTGTGATTCTTAATCTCCTTTATTTAGTATAAGCATGTTCTTTTAGAAGAATACTAAAATATTAGTTATTTGATGATCGTGCTCTAACTCTCTAGAGTATGATTCCTTCTTTAATTTAGACATCACTATGCCTTAATCATTAGGCCTCTATGATACATTATCATAATTACTCACAGGTCCTCAAACATTTGGTTTAAGTATCCCATTCATTGACACTTCAAAGAGTTAATACTTTTACCAAGTGTGTACTTCATTTATGATATTCTTGAACAATTCAAGATATTCATATTTGCATTTCAATAAACACCATCTGAAGCATTAGCATTTATTCCAATAGGTAAATAAATACATCAATATGTATTATACCCAATAGAATAGTCATTCTCCCACTCCATCTAGTGAATATTGACTTGTTATCATGCCCAAGACATTCATATCTCTTAATAGTTCATAACCAAAAGATTCTAGCTTTATCCATCAACATAGAAACTAGAGATGAATTTCTCATGATAATTCCAATTAATTGTTTGAGTCATCAATAACTTTTAGGTATCATTTTATCTTATGCATACCAATTACCACAAGATAACTAAGGCATTGCCACAAAATATCATATCTTTGAAATTGAAACATCAACTTTATTGATAGACATCCTTGTCATTACAAGATGCTAAAATAAAGTGTTGCTATTTATTGGCAAAATGAAATAGCAACTCATAACTTTATTACATGCCCTTTGGGCTGAAATAAACTAAAAGGTACTCCTACCTATGGCATAAACACTTGCTCCAATGATGAGTTCTCCTTCTTGGTCCTTTCACAAAGGCCATCACTTCTTTTTAGATCATGTATATCATATATGTCAGATATATGTCTTGGTATCATATACCTCAGATTAAGTGTTTCAAGTTTATTTCATGATACCTAAGGTGAAGACTTCCATCCCCTCCTTATTCTTCTTTTGTTCATCTATATAGAGAGGGAAATTTCTCCTCCAATGTCCTGGCTCTTGACAATGGTGACATTTGCCTCCCTTGTTCACCCCTCATTTGGCCTTGAGATCTGAAGATGACTTGGGTTACTGGCTAGCATCAGAACCCTTCTTTGCCTTGCCCTTGCCCTTTCCTTTAGACTTACCCTTCTTTCTGCTAATCAAAATCACAGATTTGGGTTTGTCTTTCTTCATTTGTGCCTCAGCTGTCCTCAACATGCCCAACAACTTGGTCAACGACTTGTCAAAGTTGTTCATGTTGTAGTTCATCACAAACTGACTGTAAGATTCTGGAAACAATTGCAGTATCACATCAGTAGCCAACTCTTGGCTCAGAGGGAATCCTAGTCTTGTCAGGTTCTCCACATACGCAATCATCTTGAGTGGGTGAGGACAAACTAGATCTCCTTCTCTCATTATGCGCTTGAACAACACCTTGGAAACATCATATCTCTCTTGTCGTGCTTGGTCTTGATACATGTTCTTAAGATGTTGAATAATCTCAATGATGTCCATGTTCTAATGTTTTCTCGACAACTCACAGTTCATTGAGCACAACATCAAGCACTTCACATCAATGGCATCTTCAGTATGATTCCTGTAAGCATCCCTTTCTGCCTTTGGTGAGGTGGGAGCGGGTTCCTCTAGCACTGGTGTATCTAGGACATAGAGCTTTCACTCTTGACTAAGAACAATTCTCAGTGTCCTAAGCCATTCATGGAAATGAGTCCCATTCAACTTATCCTTCTCAAGGACCTATTGCAACGAAAAGTGATCATTGTTGACAACCATTTGTTCTACAAAAAGGAAATATGCAATTTTCGTCCAAAATTTTTATTGACTTAATTTTATTTATTTGAAAATTTTGACGATATAATTAGTCCTTTAATTAATTATCACTCCCACTATTTTGTTCAAATTGATAGCCCTCACCATCAATTCAGAAGATTACAGTGTATAACCTTCTAGTGAGCCAAGATCTATAACAATTGAATTATTACCCGACCAACTCCATCGTCCATAATCAATTATTAAGGTAGGTAACAGTTATCGATTGCATCATATGCAACTTTTGAATAGATGACATGTGCAACTCTTTACCATGAACATCTCCATGCCTCTAAGTGTATAATCCCATTAAGATCACTTAGTTAAGCCTGACCCAAAAGCCAACATGATAGTAGTGCACCCACTTGGCGGGCCCACACAACTATTATCACACATCGACGAGATAGACAGTGCACCACCCTTGGGAAGCCTACGCTTGTCGATCAAGCTTTTTCGTGTGTGTCACTTATGGAAAACATCTAAGACTTAATATTATATTGAGGGGTTTAATATGCTTATATATGCATTTATGTATCCAATCACTACATATATAGTACGTATCACATACATACTATATCCCACAATGAAAACATGCAATAATGATAAAGCGATGATTATGGCCATCCTATTGTAATTCCTCGAGCCATGAGGAATTATGGTCATCTAGGTATACATCACATGCAACCTATTGTTGGTGAAGATCTTGTGCTTAGATCGTTCTAGGTTTGATCTGCTCGTCACACGACTGATCAGCTCTCCTCCTGGACAGTCATTTAGTTTTCTCCAACCGATCGTCTGGATCCTCTAGACAGTCGGTTCACATGTCATCTTCTCCTCGTCAGGCCTCCAGCTACACCATCAGTTGGTCATCTCGGTCCACCAGTCGATCGATTGGCACCTCCAGTTGATCGTCTCACACCTCCAGCCGCTCGTCTGGGCACCCGCCAGTCATCGACGTAATAGAAAATAAACTATCCTACTTTTACATATCTCATTGGGAAACCCCGAGTTACATTCAGGGGGAGCAAAGGTAGAAGAGAATCTCAAGTTATCTGGAGTTACATCAGGAAAAGAATAAGAAGGCTCAGTGCACAAACCAAGATGCAAACAACCACAACCAACCAAGCACACATAGGGGTTTATAGGCCATAACCACGCGACACATCTGACGTGGGATTTTATCGCACTAACAAACTCACTCGGGGTTGAAATCCACGAGCTTTTACCAAAACCAAAGTGAAATAATACCACCCGCAAGCGGACGAGTCTTATCGTAGTATAGTTAAGGATCGAACCCAAAGGACAATGTTTTTAAGAATCCTTGTCAGTCTAATCCAGTTCGAGTTAAGACTAATATTTAAAACGATTGGTTGATTTGAGGTTAATTAAACTAATTGTAAGAAAGTAAAAGCTGAATTAAAGTTGGATTTAGATCAATGATATGGAATCACTGGGATGGTATCAGGTTTCACCACCGCTACACATGCAAACATATTCTAACACAAACAATCTAGGAAAGATATAACGATTCAAATAGAGTTGATGCAAAACCCCCCATATGGGCATTAGGTTTGCATAAGCATCACCTTAGGAATCAGATGTCTCATCACTGACATGATCACTTACTTATGGCTCCGAAGATACCGAAATCCAACGAAGGTTGTGGGCCCCCTATACAGGCGTTAGGCACACAGAAGCGTCATCGAAGGCTAGATGGCTCGTCTCCTCACAGATCATACACTTACGACCTCGAAGAAATCCCATTCTATTTCTAGTTTGGGAGTCAACCACATTAATCCATAAGCAAGCAGGCAATTAATATATGAGCAAACATCGACGATTAACAAGAAGATACAAAATCCAACTAAGGCTGTGAACCAGTTAAACATCATTCAATTGTTTGGGAGTCAACCAGTTAAACATCATTCAATCCTACATATAGAAGTTTTCATAACGTAGGAAGAACAAAGATGAAAGCAAGCAATTAATCAAACTACAAACATAATGATTAACAACAAAATGAAAAATTCAATACATTGCCATGAAAAGTTTAACAAAAGAACATGATTGCATGGGTAGTGGGGCTAGTCCTCGCACCCCAGCGAAAAGGTACTACTCGCTCATGATGCGAGAAATAAGAAGAATAAGAAAGAGAGAGAAATCTACCATGAACTTGGTGCAGAAGGTAGTCGCAGCTCGGTGAAGATGATGCGGCCTTCTACATCATGTCAGAGCAAATCTGGACGCGGAACGGGAAATGCCAAGACAGACCAGACATTCTCCCTCGCTCCGTCTTCCTTCTCTTCTCAGTCTCCTTGGTTTCAACACGGGTAGTAGGTGGAACGAAACTGGCGTGGATCGCACTAGATCTGTATCAGACCTGTGTACATGCAGCCTGTCGACATCCCAGAACCGATGCCTCAAACGGGGACCTTACTAGTCCTATTTATAGGCACCGAACTGGTCCTCACATTTTTGGTATGTTTCCACTCCAAACGGTTTTGTAGATATTTTTTCTTCAAACGGTTTGGTAAAAATGACTCAAACGGTCTGCATGCAGCTGTCTTAAACGGTCTTGATATTTAACTTTTTCAAATGGTCCTGTGTTCGGTCTTGAATGGACTTCCATTCGGTCTTCATGCATTAAGCAAATGGTTTCCAACATTCGGTGAGCAAGTCATACAGTTTGCATGATATGATTCAGTTTGCATTCACATGATGAGGCCATCCAGTCTTCCTTTCAGCTTGCCTTTCCATTCAGTTTTCACATATTCTAGAAAAAGGTCTACGTGATTGTTGCTACTGGAGGAAACGATCCTCTCAGCAGGTCCATTCGGTCTTGCATTCTAAATGCCCAAACGGTCTTCCCTTCTTTATGCAAACGATCTCATAACTTTGCCATCCATTCAGTCTTCACATTGTGGCAGCATACAGTCTTAATATTGATGCATGCCTATCCGGTCTTCATGCATACATGCCATCCATGTGAATAGTGCAGCACCTTCATCCGGCTTCATGCATAATCTTATCCAAACAGTTCTTGTGATATGCCTTTTTCATCTGGTTCATATGCATGTGATCATTTCAAGCAGCTCACACGGTCTGCATGTGCATGCATGGTACACTCATGCTTGTAAATTCAGCTCATACGGTTACATTCACCATGTGTTCATTCGGTCTTCGTTTGCTAGAGCAAACGGTCTGGATACAAGCCAAGAGACCAAACAGTCTTGGCATACAGTCTTATATGTTCATTCATTTTACATGCAAACAAGCAAACGGTTTGTGAGGTGCCCGCCATTATACGGTCTACATGCAGTACTCAAACCTTCTTCAGGTAGGCTTCCATTTGGTCTTCACTTCTTGCACCACAAATGGTCCTGCAGTCCTTTATTCGGTCTTCATGTGCATTCGGTCTTCGCATGCATTCGATATTTGCATGCATTCGGTCTTTGCATGCGCGTCAAACGGTCTTGAAATGGAATTTTCCATTCGGTCTTGAGACCGAATGGTTGAAACTTAATGGTCAGACCGTTTGGTCAAAACCGAATGGTGAGACCGTTTGGTCGAAACCAAATGGTGAGACTGTTTGGTCGAAACCGAATGGTGAGATCGATTGGTCAGAACCAAAGGTGAGTGAAGGTGGGCCCTAGCTATTTGTTTAGCTTTATCAAGACCTGCATTAAGTCAACATAAATTCAGTTAAAACCTTGATAATCAAATCAATTAAGTAATTTTGCACATTATGATGCATTTTGATATTTAATGAGTGAAATTTGATATGTTGAGTCAAAATGAGCCCAAGATGGTAATTGAATTCCATGATGAATATGCATTCATCAAAATACCCCAAACTTAAACGTTTCTCGTCCTCGAGTAACACTGAACACATCTTACCATATCATGATTGTTTTCAATTATGATAACAATCATGAATATATCATGATTGTTTTCTTTCTGCTCAGATTTACTCAACATCTCAACTTCCTGAGACCACTGAACACATCTTACCATATCTTCGTTCTTGAGTTCATTTTCTAATATCACTTCCTCCTCACTTTTTTCCAACAACAAGCATGTCAAAGAGTTTTGTAAGAGTCTAGAGATACCCGCAGAACAACAAGTGTGCATCTGATCTAACACTGTTGTTTTTCAGGATAGTGGGGGCATGCATTGTACCATTAGGTATAAAATGAAGTGAATGGTGGTATGGAAGGAAGAAGTAAATATCTCCTCTATTCGACTCAAGATTTTCTTTTTATTTGCTTTGCAGTTTCATTTATTGCATTTTTGTGCGAATTTCTCCTCTATTCGACTCGAGATTGCATTTATTTTTGTGTGCGCTTTGGCATCTTTTGTTTGCAAATCTCTCCTCTATTCGACTCGAGATTACATTGTTGGCGGTATGCCCCTATTTATTTGTTAGGGGTATGGAAGAAGTGGATATAGAGGGAAGTGGTGTGCCACCCCGAACTTAGGGTTTGACACTGTTTTGGCAATTTATGTTTCTTTTTGATGGATGGAGAGGTACAAAGATGATAGAAGAAGTGTAGAAGAGAGTTCAGATCAGAATGCAACTTGATTTACAATTCAGTGCACCAGGTTGTTCTCTTTATCGTACTTTGCTCAAATAATGACTTGATGAGGATCCGATGGAGATTCGATGTTATTGTTCCACTAGTTAGTTAGGAAGCACGATGTGTTTGATCCCTATCAGTTTGACAGATGCTTGTCATTTTTACATCAGTATCATGATGTTACAAATCATAAGCTTCACAAGATGATTTCAATCAAAAGGCTAATTTTCAGATGAAGGTCCTTTTGAGGATCTGCTTCGAATAAGGAAGGCATAATGATTACAAAATACATAGCAGGTTAGTTAGTGACTTTTATGAAATAGGAAGTGTCAAAAATTCATCAAGTATCTGTTCAATTTCTTTGAAAAACATTAAAAAAAACTGAAAAATTTGAAAATTTTTATCAGTGAAAGCTTAAGTATGAAAAGGATGGGTGTAGGTGGAAAGTGAAGTACGTACCACCCACCCTCAACCTCGAGCTTAGAAATTTTCTCGTCTCGAGCAAACTCAAAATCCAAGATGGAGGGGAAAAGTCATGCCAGATTGACCACCAGATGTGGTAGCATTCCAGTCAGTGCGCATCCTCTTATCTGAAAATCTAAAGAAAGGTCAATCAGAACTCAAGATATTATATCACGATGCGAATTTTATTTGGTGCAAAATTATTTAAAAGGTGAAAACAAAATTAAGGAAAAAAATTCTAATTCAAAATTAAAACTAAATATGAAATTATTGATCGGGTTGCCTCCCGACAAGCACCTTTGTTTTACGTCGATGGCTCTACTTGATATCTTCAACTTCATGGTGGTTCCTTTGGATTGGAAAGATCTATTGTTTCTTTGGTGCTTATGTCAGCTGTGGTGAAATATCTTTTCAAACTTTAACCATTTGCCATGAATTCACCTGACTTTTCACTCCATAAAGAGAAAGCACCATGTGGGGAGATGCTTTTGACAATGTACGGTCTAGACCAGCGAGAGCGGAGTTTCCCTGGGAATAACTTCAACCTTGAGTTGAATAGAAGAACTTGGTCTCCCACTTGTATGTCTTTTCCTTTCAAAAGACCATCATGCCAGAGTTTGGTGTGTTCTTTGTAGATTCGTGCATTCTCATAAGCTGTCATCCTGAGTTCGTCCAACTCTTGGAGTTGCAGAATCCTGGCTTGGCCTGCTTCTTTCATATCAAAATTCAATTGTTTTATTTCCCACCATGCCTTGTGTTCTAGTTCGATTGGCAGGTGGCAAGCCTTTCCATATATTAATCGAAAAGGTGTAGTCTCGAGGGGAGTTTTATAAGCAGTTCAATAGGCCCATAATGCATCGTTGATTTTCACTGACCAATCTTTCTGATTGCGGCCTACTATCTTTTCCAAGATACTGTTGGGTTGACGATTAGAAACTTCCACCTGTCCACTTGTCTGTGGATGGTAAGGTGAGTCTACCTTGTGAGTAACACAATGCTTTCTTAGCCATGCTTCAAAGCTTCTTTCAATAAAATTGGAACCTCCGTCAGATATCACTGTGTGGGACACCAAAACAGGGAAAAATAATATCCTTAAATAATTTGATGACTGGTTTGGAATCACTAGTAACAGTTGGTATGGCTTCAACCCATTTTGAGATGTAGTCCACCGCCACTAGGATGTATGAAAATCCATGAGAATATGGGAATGGACCCATGTAGTCCACCCCCCAAACATCGGATATATCTGCTTCTTTCCATAGATTCAGCGACATCTCATCTCACTTTGTTATATTGTCAGATCTTTGACATTTGTCACATGATAGGACAAAGTCGTAGGAATCTTTGGATATGGTTGGCCAGAAGAATCCACATTGCAAAACCTTCAAGGTAGTCTTTTTAGAGCTCATATGTCCTCCCACTGGTCCTGAGTGACATTGTTCCAAAATAAGTTGAGCTTCTTCTTCGGTGATACATCATCTATATAGCCCATCAGCACATAGTTTGAAAAGGTATGGCTCATCCCAGTAGTACTGTTTCACATCATGCATAAATTTCTTCAGTGCATTTCCGGTGCATTGAGGATGAATAACCCCAACAACGAGGTAGTTCACAAAATCTGAGTACCATGGTATAGCTTCTAAGACCTTCATTAGTTGATCATCCGGAAGGGAATCATTAATCGGAATCTTCTTAGTATCTAGAGTGTGGATGCGACTGAGGTGGTCTGCTACAACATTCTCTATACCTTTTTATCTCTGATCTCTAAATCAAATTCTTGCAAGAGGAGAATCCATCTTATTAACCCAGGTTTTCAATCTTTCTTTGCTAGAAGGTAACGAATGGCAGCGTGATCTGTGTAGACAATGACCTTTGAACCAATTAGGTAGGATCTGAACTTGTCAAAAGCATACATGACTTCCAAAAGTTCTTTCTCAGTAGTAGCATAATTCCTCTGAGCTTCATTGAGGGTCTTCGATGCATAATAGATCACATAATGTTTCTTTTCTATACATTGGCCCAAGATAGCACCTACAACATAATCACTTGCATCATACATGATTTTAAAAGGGTGGTCCTAATTAGGAGCTCTAATGATGGGTGTAGTTGTAAGGGCATGCTTCAGTGTGTTAAAACTTTTAACACATTCTTCGTTAAAATTGAAATCAACATCCTTTAATAACAAATTTGTCATCAGCTTGGTTATCTTCGAGAAATCGTTTATAAACCATCTGTAGAAACCTGCGTGACCAAGGAATGCTCAAACTTCCTTTACATTTATAGGGACAAAGAGCTTGGAAATCACTTCAATCTTGGCTTTATCTACTTCAATTCCTCTATTATTGACCCTATGGCCGAGGACAATTCCCACCTTTACCATAAAATGACACATCTCCCAGCTGAGCACAAGATGAGCTTCTTCACATCGTTTGAGGACCAGGGAGATGTGTTTTAGACATGAATCGAATGAATCTTCATATAAAGAAAAATCATCCATGAAAACTTTCATAATGGTTTCGGTGAGACCGACAAATATAGCAGCCATGCAACCCTGGAAAGTTGCAGGTACATTGCAAAGTCCGAATGGCATTCTTCTAAATGCGTATGTTCTGAATGGGCAGGTAAAGGTGGTTTTCTCCTGGTCATCTGGTTGTATAGGTATTTGGTAGAATCCAGAGTAACCATCGAGATAACAGAAGTATTCTTGACGGGCCAGCCGCTCTAATACTTGCTCAAGAAAAGGCATTGGAAAATGATCTTTTAGTTTCCTTGTTCAACTTTCTATAATCAATGCACATCCTCCTCCCTGTGACTGTTCGGGTGGGGATGAGTTCATCATTTTCATTTTGTATTATAGTTGTTCCACCTTTCTTCGGGACTACATGCACCGAGCTCACCCATGGTGAGTCTGATATCAGATAGATAATTCCAACAATGAGCAGTTTAATGACCTCTTTACGGACTACCTCCTTCATATTTGGATTCAGTTTCCATTGATGTTCAATAGTTGGCTTGTGATCTACCATCATGGGGATCTTGTGCATACACAGTACTTGACTAACCCCAATGAGGTCACTCATTTTGTAGCCAATCACTTTCTTCCTCTCCTTCAATTCCTTCAGGAGTTTATCTTCTTGTTCGGTCGTAAGATCAGAATTTATTATTATTGGACGAACCTTGAGGTCATCCAAAAACACATAGTTCAGTCCCTCAGAAAGGGGCTTCATTTCGGGGGCTTCTGGTTTTTCGCGTGTTTCTTCAGTAGCTTCCACAGCCTTGAGTTCTTCAATCTTGGCTTCTGGATCTTCTTTGGCAGAGTCGAGGGATTTGATGCGATCCTTTACTTGTTTGTCAATAGGTTCATCAACTGATGGATCCGTTAGAGAAACTTCTAATGGATCATCTGATTCATGATTCTCTGGAGTCAGAAGTGACATCTTCTCTATACAATTGATAAGATAGACTTCTTCTTGCATACTTGGTCTTCTCATGCTTTCAAAAACTTTAAATTTGAGTGTTTCCTTGCCTAATCTAAGAAGCAAGGTTCCTGCTTCAACATCAATTAGAACTCTTACAGTGGCGATGAATGGACGTCCAAAGATGAGAGGATATCTGGCGTCCTCTTTTATGTCCATGATGACAAAGTCACTTGGAACATATGAATCTTTTCCTACCTTGACAGGTACATCCTCAATAATTCCTAATGGACATTTTATCAAATTGTCTGCGAGTTGTATGGTCATGCCATTTGGAAGAAGTTCAGCAAACCCTAAGCCTTTTGCAAAGGCTGAGTGGCATGATGGAGATTCTAGCACCAAGATCTGCTAGTCCTTTCTTGCATGAAGAATCACCGATATGGTAGAAAATCCCAAAAGATCCTGGATCATTCTGTTTCTTTGGCATCTTACTCTGGATGATATCCGAAGTGGTTGTAGCTAACTTGACTTCCTTGTATTCTTCAGTTATATATTTCTTGGTGAGGAGTGACTTTAAGTATTTTGTCCAAGCTGGTATCTCAGCTAGCGCATCCAAAAAGGGTATATCAACATGAAGTTTCTTCATAGCTTCTTTAAACTTATTGAACTGAGTATCCTGCTTTGTTTGCCTTAAATGAGCATGGAACGGTATACGAGGCTTGTGTACAGGAATATTAGGTTCTAGTGTTTCAACTTCTTCATCAATAGGTTTCTCAAGACTTTCCTTATTTGTCTTATCAACAATTATTGGTTCTTCTAGTTGAGACTCCAGTGTTGTTGAGTCTTGAATGATCACATGCTCATACTCATTAGTAACAACCACATGTGTCTTGATAGGAGGACCAGAATAGTATTTTCTTGACCTAGTGGTTACTGCCTTCAGTTTTTCTGTGTGCTTTGGGTTGTTCTCAGGTTGGCCAGCAAAAACCCTGCTGGTGGCTTAATGCTAGCTGCGAGTTGAGCTAGTTGAGATTCAATAGCCTTCTTCTCAGCTTGTTGGTTAGCTATCATAGTTTTCTGAGTGTGCAACATCTTTTCAATGGATGTTAACTTGTCATCAGGTGATATGGGGCTTGCTTGTTGTCCTTGTTGTTGATAAGGAACTTGGTTAAGACTCTGGTACTGGGAATTGTTTTGATAATTATTGAAGTTCCTATTCTGAAAGTTTCCTTGGAAATTTCCTTGATTTCCAAAATTCTATTGTTGATTGCACTGGAATCTTAGTGGGCCTCGCGACTGATTATTCGAACCAAATTGATGTGAGTTTATTGCTGCAGAGGGGTTTCCATATTGAAATCCTGGATGATTCCTATTCTGATTCGGATTGTAGTAACTTTGACCAGGGATGGTATTAACAACATTAAGATTTTCGATTTGACCATTATCTCCTTGTCCACATACGTTGCTTAGAACAACATCGTAAAGAACATTACATGCTAATGTGGAATGATCAATACTTTTACATGCTTCACAGAATAATGAAGCTGACTTGATCTGTTCTTGTTGTCGAGTGGGCGAACGTCCTCTTCCAATAGCAGCAAGAGATGATTCAATGTGGTTTTACTTGGCAACTAAGAGTTTTAGGGTTTAAACGATAGACTTGTACACGGGAGTAGCTTCAGCCATAGCTACTTTCAAGACTCCTTTACCTACAAATCTACCCCAATTAGCTTGAGTTTTATCTCCAAGGATTACAACCCTCCATACACTGTCATAACTTTGGCGCATGAAGTTTCCTCCAGATGAGGAATCTAAGAATCTCTTGATATCGTCGTCCACACCCCTATAGAAAATTTTGATAAGTTGATTCTTAGGAATTCCATGGTGTGGACACTTGCGTAGAAGCTCTTTGTATCTGTCCCAGGCTTCAGCAAGGGTTTCTCCAGGGACTGAGTGAAATTTGTTATTCGGCCTCTAATTTCATATGTGAGAGATGGAGGATAGAACTTTTCCAGAAACACATTTTGGAGTTGTTCCCAGGTGGTGATGGGTATTTCACTTTGTAGGGAGTTGTACCAACTTATGGCTCTATCAGTAAGGGAATACTTGAAGAGACAAAGTCAAATAGCATCGTCGGATACTCCATTTTGTTTTGTCATGGCACATAGATTGATGAATCTCAGAAGATGTTCTTGGCTGTCTTCTCCTTGCTTACTATAGAATGGGTTGTTCTGAAGCAGGGTGATCTAATGTGCCCTAATCTCAAAATTGGTAGCATGGATGGGGGGAGGTTGTACTGGATGATGAACATTCACCTCTTTTGGGATTGAGAACTCTCTAAGATCCTTTTGCAGTTCAGCTGCTTGCGCTGCTGCTTGTGCCGCTAGGATTTCTTCTTGAATTGCCGCTCTGGCTTCTTGCATGAGCCTCTCTCTCTCTGCGCATTGATGGCTTGAGCCACCCTTCGAGATACTTCTTCTTCTTGAGCCATCCTTGCTTGATTTTCTCTGATCTGATGATGAAAAGTTCTGTCTATCTCGAGATCAAAGCTTGCTGTTAGTCTGGGGTTGTCCAAACGGTGCATGCACTATGCTTTGGTTTGTACCTGAAATAGAAAGATTTTAAAAGTGAGAACCATGTAGTAGGGTCAAAAAGAAAAAGCAAATCTTAGATTAGTATTAAAAGAACTATATTTAACTAACTGATTTCGTTGTCCCCGGCAACGGCACCGGAATTTGACGTGAGATTTTATCGCAGTAACAAACTCACTCGGGGTTGAAATCCCCGATCTTTTACTAAAACCAAAGTAAAATAATACCACCCGCAAGAGGATGAGCCTTATCGCAGTATAGTTAAGGATCAAACCCAAAGGACAATGTTTTTAAGAATCCTTGTCAGTCTAATCCAGTTCGAGTTAAGACTAATATTTAAAATGATTGGTTGATTTGAGGTTAATTAAACTAATTGCAAGAAAGTAACAATTGAATTAAAGTTGGATTTAGATCAATGATATGGAATCGTTGGGATGGTATCGGGTTTCACCACCGCTATACATGTAAACACATTCTAACACAAACAATCCAGGCAAGATATAACGATTCAAATAGAGTTTCTGAAAACCCCCAATACAGGCGTTAGGTTCGTGTAAGCATCACCTTAGGAATCAGATGTCTCGTCACCGACCGGATCACTTACTTACGGCTTTGAAGATACAGAAATCCAACGAAGGTTGTGGCCCCCCTATACAGGTGTTAGGAACACAAAAGCGTCACCGAAGGCTAGATGGCTCGTCCCCTCACGGATCATACACTTACAACCTCGAAGAAATCCCATTCTATTTCTAGTTTGGGAGTCAACCGCATTAATCGATAAGCAAGTAGGCGATTAACATATGAGCAAATATCAACGATTAACAAGAAGATACAAAATCCAACTAAGGTTGTGAACCCCTTATACAGGCGTTAGGTACACAGAAGCGTCACCGAAGGCTAGATGGCTCATCCCCTCGCGGATCATATACTTACGACCTTAAGGAATTCCATTCTATTTTTAGTTTTGGAGTTAACCAGTTAAATTTCATTCAATGCTACATATAGAAGTTCTCACAATGTAGGAAGAACAAAGATGAAAGCAAGCAATTAATCAAACTACGAACATAATGACTAATAATGAAATGAAAAGTTATATACATTGCCATGGAAAGTTTAACAAAAGAACATGATTACATGGACAACAAGGCTAGTCCCCGCACCCCAGCAAAAAGGTACTACTCACTCATGACGTGAGAAACAAGAAGAATAAGAAAGAGAGAGAAATCTACCATGAACTCAGTGCAGAAGGTAGTCGCAGCTCAGTGAAGATGATACGACCTTCTACGTCGTGTTAGAGCAGATCTAGACGCAGAACAGGAAATTCCAAGACAAACCGGACAGTCTCCCTCGCCCCGTCTTCCTTCTCTTCTCAATCACCTTGGTTGCAACATGGGCAGTAGGTGGAACGAAATTGGCGTGGACCGCACTAGATCTGGATCGGACCTGTGTACAGACAGCCTGTCGGCATCTCGGAACCGATGCCTCAAATGGGGACCTTACTGGTCCTATTTATAGGCACTGGACTGGTCCTCACATTTTTGGTGTGTTTCCAATCCAAACGGTTTTGTAGATATTTTTGCTTCAAACGGTTTGGTAAAAACGACTCAAACGATCTACATGCAGCTGTCTTAAATGGTCTTGATATTTATCTTTTTCAAACGGTGCTATGTTTGGTCTTGAATGGACTTCCATTTGGTCTTCATGCATTGAGCAAATGGTTTCCAGCATTCGGTCTTTGATTGCTGGCCATACGGTTTGTAAACCGTTAATTATCAAAAGGTTTGTGAGAAAGTCATATGGTTGCATGATATGATTTGGTTTGCATTCACGTGATGAGGCCATCCGGTCTTCCTTTCAGCTTGCCTTTCCATTCGGTTTTCACGTATTCCAGCAAACGGTCTACGTGATTGTTGCTACTGGAGCAAACGATCCTCTCAACAGGTCCATTCAGTCTTGCATTCTAAATGCCCAAACGGTCTTCGCTGCTTTATACAAACGGTCTCATAACTTTGCCATCCATTCAGTCTTTACATTGTGGCAGCAAACGGTCTTAATATTGCTGCATGCCTATCCGGTCTTCATGCATACATGCCATCCACTTGAATAGTGCAACACCTTCATCCGACTTCATGTATAACTTTTTTTTTGAAGACGAGGGAACCACTCCCGCATGAGCGCCACTTTTGTGACCCCCGCAGGCAGCGTAAACCCCCGGATGCCCCCCGCCTATACAGGGACCACCAAATAGTCGCATCGTTGGCCGGCCGACGCGTGGGCTAATTCACTTCGGTGGAACGCTGGGAGTCGAACCCGTGCCCCCTCGCAGGGGGCTTGCAAGCTGCACCACCCGAGCTATTCCACTCCGGCTACTTCACTTATCCAAATGGTTCTTGTGATTTGCCTTTTTCATCCGGTTCGTATGCATGTGATCATTTCAAGCAGCTCACACGGTCTGTGTGTGCATGCATGGTACACTCATGCATGTAAATTTAGCTCATACGGTTTCATTCACCATGTGCTCATTCGGTCTTCGTTTGCTAGAGCAAACGGTCTGGATACAAGCCAAGAGACCAAACAGTCTTGGCATATGGTCTTATATGTTCATTCGATTTACATGCAAATGAGCAAACGGTTTGTGAGCTGCCTGCCATTATACAGTCTGCATGCATTACTCAAACAGTCTTCACGTAGGCTTCCATTCGGTCTTCAGTTCTTGCACCGCAAATGGTCTTGCGACCAGTATGAGCAAACGATCCTGCAGTCCTTTATTCGGTCTTTGTGTGCATTCAGTCTTCACATGCATTCGGTCTTCGCACGTGCGTCAAACGGTCTTGAAATGGAACTGTCCATTCGGTCTTGAGACCGAATGGTTGAAACTGAATGGTCAGACCGTTTGGTCGAAACCGAATGGTCAGACTGTTTGGTCCAAATCGAATGGTCAGACCGTTTGGTCAGAACCGAATGGTCAAACCGTTTGGTCGAAACCGAATGGTGAGATCGATTGGTCAGAACCAAGGGTGAGTGAAGGTGGGCCCCAGCTATTTGTTCAGCTTTATCAAGACATGCATTAAGTCAACATAAATTCAGTTAAAACCTTGATAATCAAATCAATTAAGTAATTTTGCACATTATGATGAATTTTGATATTTAATGAGTGAAATTTGATATGTTGAGTCAAAATGAGCCCAAGATGGTAATTGAATTCCATGATGAATATGCATTCATCAACATCCACCATCAAAACTATTTTGAGTGATGTGTATCTTTTGCATATATATATATATATCATATCATATATGTATATATTTAGTTTGGGATCATGTGGTATAATCAGATATTCACATTTAGCCAGTTAAATATTCAAATCGTATGAAATAAATAAAAGATGGTAAAACCAAAAACCGATCATATTGATTATCCTAAAATACGTTGACGTGGCTCTGATACCACTATTGGGTTTTAGGTTAAGGAGAAGGCAACGGAAACAAAATTTTCTCTCACCATAAAACCATATATAACCACAGATTGCATCAATGACTATGAAATAGGAAGAATGGTTTTAGCGAACTTTACCTAGTATTAAGGCTTTCTTAGTGACAAAATCTCATAGCTAGTGCAGTCTTCAACCACCTAGTCTTAGACGACGTCTGTGCAGCTCCTGGTCCTGACCCTGACTGCGGTTGACCGTCGTCCTCCTAAGTGAAAGAAACCTCCTGCCTCTATAGATATACCACACAGAATACCGAAAACTCTATTTGCCCTGTCCTAATGGATACTAGAAGGAGTCATCCCCTTCTGTCAGCATACTAGTCATCGACACACTCTCCCACAATCAGTTGCTTTTCTGCAGTTGTTTTTCCCTCGTTGTTCCTCCCTAGACGGGTAGAACTTGCTTGGGCTCTCTTGGTTACCACAACCATAGAGGACAACAACTTTGTAGAGCAACTGATGTTCTGAGTTGTGCTATTTGGGAAGCCCCCTGTACCCCTCTATTTATAGTAGAGGGCAGGGTCAGGGTTCCCAATCTATGCGGGAGTAGAAGGGTCTGGGATTTCCATGAACTGATTGCACTGCGGCAGCTGAACCGATCATTTCACAATTGAACTGCTCAGTTGGGAGTGTAAGACGATCGGTTAACCAGTTGAATCAGTCATTTCACATTCTTGACTCGCCTCCAGCTGACTTTCCTCTTTCGTTTCCTACTACTCCAAAGATTAATTCTTGTCTCATTTGATCTAGTAGAACCGATCTCACTAACCATGAGCCAATTAGTTCACCCACTAAAGTGGTTAGTTGGTGGTCCAGATTGTGTAGAACACAGTCAACGCAGTTCTCAATTAATCTGACACTAAAATCAGTTAGTTCAACACTTGAACTTGATGACTCTAAGTCAAGTCAATTGATTGAGTACCTAAACACCTTTAGTAATCAATCCAAACATCATTCATGGATAAACTCCTCTTCCAGGTAAATCCTTTGTGCGTGAGCCTATAGGTCCCATTTCACGTTGGCAGTGAATGTCCATAACTAGACTATGACATCAAAAGTAAAGAGTGGTGCCTAGTCACACATCAGTGCTACCCAAGTGAAAAGGAAAGTTGGAGAACAACTTTCAATCCTATAGTCTGTGATTGGTGTTCCAGTGAATGTATAATTCCTTTGTCTCTGATATCCTGAATGAACTCAAGGCATGCAGTTGTCATCCTTCCAACGTTCATTCATGTTCCTTGATCTAAAGTAGACTGTCTAAGATATGTGTTCCATCAATATCACATATTGACTCAGACGTGCATGTGCATGCCTTTCTCATTCTCACTTATCAAGTGGCCATGGACATCATACTCCCTAAGGAGGGACAAATTCCTTATCTATCACTCACAGTCAAAACCCCATGTGTCAAGGTTACCCAATCATCACCTTCATTACAATCCATATTTTAGGACCGTGTTTGATGATGTCAACGTGTACCCAATGACATGTGATGAGTGCAGTGATTTTAGGTCTAAGAATCACAATCACCACCATCACTGTGCGAGCTTACTGTGACTACCATGTCATGGTTCCATGTGTCACTCTCACGGTGGGTCTGTCTGATACACTATTCTCTAACATGTATCTATGTGCTTGGTTTGATATCACATATTGTGAGTAATGAGACTCTATCATCAACCAACACACACTCTAGTCTTGTTGTGTCATTGTTGTCTATCAACCTTCCACAATGACATCTGACTATGGACAAAACAATAATGTACAAACTCTTAGCATATGTATGATCTCATTTTGTATGTCCTTAACTCAAAGACATACATCATTGAGTATTGTCATTCTCTAGACATTCATTTTGCTCTATCATTATTTCATAACTGATTGAATTAGATTGGAAGCTTTCCTTTGATATTTATCAAACCAATCATAATGTATCCCAATCCAATCAGTCTATGATTGGCTCTCAGGGCATACATACCAAGACCTAGTACTACTCCAAGTTGAGCGTGATTAACTATGAAGTTCTTTAGTTATGGGATTCCTAAAAAGGAGGTGCACCTTGGTGATATGGGTAGTCTAATCATTCCTTTTAAGATCATGTTATTCGAGGCCTGAAATCCTGGGATGTTACAATCTCTCCCACTTGGACTCTTGACGTCCTCATTAAGGCTCAACTATATGGCCTCATAATATTTCCCCATTTCTGCAGACCCAACATGGACCATGGATGTCCCGCTCCCGATCATAGAATATCAGTGCAAAGGTGGATACATCACCATGGATAGCCCTTTCCTACATGCCTGAACCATACAACTCAAGACTGGCATGCCACATGCCCATGTAGGTCCCACCTACTGGAGGGGAATTGGCTCTGATACAATTTTTAATGCCCGGGCCCACTTCCTAAGCTCTAGTAGAGTTTTAGGAATGATAACTGGCCCCACAAACCTACACTAGCATTAACTATATGCTTTATCCACACAAACGCGCAAACTAAGATCAACTTTGTGACTGGTCACCCTCCTATTACTACTCCAAGCTGAGCACGCTTAACTATGAAGTTCTTTAGTTATGGGCTTCCTGAAAAGGAGGTGCACCTTGGTGATATGGGTAGTCCAATCATTCCTTTCAAGATCATGTTATCTGAGGCCTGAAATCTTGGGATGTTACATACTAGGTAGTTCAGCGGCACAACATTTATAAATTGGAATGTGGCGCTCATATATAATTGCTACAATTAGTACCCAGTGTTTGACGGTCCTGATAGGAAGCATAACATAATGGTTTTCTGCCCTCTCTACAACATCTTGTAGCTCATTGAAAACCTATGACTTATCTTTCTATTCATAAAGCATTCCTAACAGATGTGTATCGCTGAATATCAATTGTATTTTTTTTGGGATGGAGAAATCCTTCAAGAAGTGTTTCACAGAGTACCTTGAACAGCCATTTATGCACTCATCCTTGTGTCAAGAATATTCCACAAAATGTTGCCTATTTGGGACCTCCCTTTGTGGTGGTAAAGGATGTCTTTACCTAGAAGGTTCTCATCAAGGATGTCAGCCAGGACATGGACATCTCTATAGGTTATTTTGGAGACTGATGACATATCCATCTTGGCCAACTTGCATGGAAGCGGAGTTGCAACTACTACTTTGGTTTCCTCCACCATTGGACTCAGTCTCCTTTTAGGTGCACCAGCAAAGAAGGAGGTTAGACCACCTTCATCATCATCCGACGTCCCTGATCCAGCCTAATGTGCATTTATTTCTAGTATAATAGTAGTGGGAACATGATCTTCAGTAGTCTTCTTTAGTTCCTCTTTGACTCTGGCCTCCTCTGTGTCAACGCCGGCAGCCTCTTAGACATGTTCATTTGTGGTAGACGATGTCTCAAGCACAACTTCATTGAGTTTTTCTAGCTTGGAAGCAATCTTACCATCGTATACAACATCATTGTACTCATTGTGGATAGGATCCTAGAGGTAAATGTCAACAATGTCCATGTTGATATTTATTTCATCTTGGAATTGTTGATTGTTGCTAAGTCTCAAGATGATATTTTAGTGACCGCTAGAGAAAGATGTTCAATCAACAACCACATAGGTAAAGGAAGCGGTCACATAGGGTGAGCATGCAATCATTAGACTTCGATTGGTCATAGAAGATATGATGATTAGCGGTCACTAGAAGAAGAAAAATAGGTGAGGGTGTTCTTGGAGGAAAGATGTGAAAGTCCATCCTTGCTGTGATTATAGGGGAACTGTCCCACTATGTCTAGTAGTTGTTGTGGTCTCAATAAAGGGAGATACGAAATATGGAGATTGATGAAAGGGGAATGTCAGTGGTCGCTGACATTGTGAATCTCAACGGTCACTGATGGTAGAGGGTTAATGGTAGTCGGCGAAGGCAGAAGGCGACGACGAGAAAAAAACTCAGACAATGTTGTGTTCAGAGGGTATATGATTAAGCTTGGGAGAGTAAAACTTTGTTCACCCTTGTCGGCGATTGAAAAAGCAAGGAAAGACAAGAAATAGCAGCAGCAAGCAGGGAAACCAAGAGAAGAAGGAGATTGGGGTTACCTTCTATCCATGAGAAAAGGAAAAAGGGAGAGTGGTTGATCATCTTCTTCATTCGTCATTGCCTTCATGATCCTTGCAGTGCTAGTGGGTCATTGTCTTTGGTTACTTTGCAGCGGGCTAGGGTTTTGTCTCAATCACAGTGGTTGCAAGAAGGTTAGCTTGAGAAAGGATTCAAGTTTTTATACCCATGTGTTTCGACCTAGAGTTGACGCTTGGAAATCCTTTCCAGTAACTGAGACTTTCAAACCTTCTATAGTCGGTGACATGGTCAAACCTTCTGCGGTTGTTGGAATGGTCAAACCTCTATGGTCGCAGGGATGGTCAAATCTCTACAATCGTAGGAGTCCAAGCATTCTATGTGGTTGTTGATGATCAATATCTGAGCGATTGCATAAGACTTTGCTCACTTCTTATGATCATTTGAGGTTCATTTCTTTTCAAAGATCACAGAGATATAGCTAAAAGACCTATATGTGAACTGCCCTATGTATTTATTTATCTAAAAGTAAAACTAAAATTATTAAGGTATATAGGTGAAGATACTCTTCCTTTATATATCTATTAAGATTGTAAAGATGTAATTACTAAGAATTCAACATTCCTACTTTGAGATAGAGTAGTTGGTACTAAGGCTAGGATATATATAGAGGGTCTAGAGTTAACCAACATAAGGAAAAAAATTCAAAATTAAAAGGAAGCAAGAAATCCTTGGGTTGCCTCCCAAGAAGTGCTAATTTAATCTCTTTAGCTTGACTCTCTCATTTGTCTTCTTAGGACTCATCTTTTGGTGTTGGTTGTGGCTCTTCTAAATCTAGTTATTTTCTCCTTATGAAATCTTTGTTCTCATAATATCTTTTTAGTCTCTACCCATTCACCTTAAAAGTACCAGTCTTTTCACTAGTAATCTCCATTACCCCTGATGGGTAGATCTTGACTACAGTGAAAGGGCCAGACCACTTGGACCTGAGCTTTCCTGGGAATAATCTGATCCTTGAGTTGAACAGTAAGACTTTATCTCCTTCCGACACATCCTGGTTCTTTATGTAGGCATCATGCCACACCTTCATTCTCTGCTTGTGGATACGAGCATTTTCATAGGCGTGTAACCTCGTCTCCTCAACCTCATGTAGCTATAGGTGTAATCTCTAGGAATTTCAACCATTTCACACTTCTTATATTCCATTATAAGAGTTACAATATATATACCACCTTGTTCAAGGTCAAGGGTAACTATCCTTACCTTTGAGGAAAAGGGAGCCAATAACCTACAAAGGACTTACCTATACAAGACCAAGTGTCTCCTACCTTGCCAAGGACTTGCCCACTTTTGCAATGAGCATCTTGCCTTCACCAAGGACTTATCCACTCTTAAAACAAGTCTTGTACCTTCAAGGAATCACCACTCTTGACTTCGATCTTTAGACTTCTTCTTCATCTTCCCCAAGGAGAATCTTTCACCTTGTTCTTGATTTTTTATGAGATTATTTACAATTCATATACTCAATACAAATGATTTACAACACGATTCTAGTGGATGTGTAGCCTATTCCACAAACCATCCATTTGCATTGATTTTAACTTGTTTTCTTGCAACTAGGGTTTGCCAATTGTCATCCTCTTCATTTACCTAGTACCTGAAATTCATCTCAAATATTACATATATATTAATGGAATGGTTAAGTCATCATCAAAATGTGGACAATGTATAATTGTTAGGTCAACAATTTTGGCCTTTTATCATATATATACATGTTGCAATGAATATTACTTCTCCTAATAAATAGTATATTATATGCACTTATGAAGGTTCTTTGCATATTTCTAGGTATCTTGACCATGCTATGGATGGAGGGGTTAGAAGGGGGATGATCTTAGAGTTTCTCTACCCTTATAGGAGTTTAGAGTCTAAGAGAATCCCCAAGCTACCCTTAGTGGTAAAGAGTCAAGCTAAAGCAAAGAACTCCATGGATGGTGACTATGAAGAGAAAGTGCACTAGAAGACCCCTAGAATGACCATGGTACCAAGGAATAGATGTGCTACAAATGTTTAAAATCACAAAGAAGAATATCAAGAAATTAGCTCAATTGAAGTCTATCAGCACGGTCATGCATGCAAAGAAGACCCCAGCATGATTGTGCCAAACAAAATGGTCATGCTACCAAGATGTCAGAAGGCTTGTGCCAAGGAGAATGACCACACCACAACCATATAACCACGCATGAGTTACCCAGAATGGTCATGTCATCTCACAACCATCACGGTCTTGTTTCCTAGCACCGATGTGCTACCAGCCTCTAAAACTCCAAATTTCCATTATGATTTTCCATTCACCGCCATAGTTGTTCCCTGTGAGAAATTCCATTCCACCACTACACCACCAAAATTGTTCTACCCAAAATGGTTGTGTTGCCACCCAAACCCTACTACATCCTAGATATCATGTTACCCAAATACCCCACTCAACCGTATTCTATCCAAGCCACTATATAACCATTTGTGGAAACTAGGAGCTGAAGGTTAGCCACTCCAAGTATTGAAGGCACCAACTAATCCTTTCCCACTTATTTCCACCTACTCCCACCTCATTTCTATTGTGTTACACTCCAAAACCCTAACTTTATAGGGTTTTAACTACTTCTAGCCATCATCCTATGCCATCCATGAACCAAGGACCAAGAAGGGTGTGCTTATATAGTTGGAGGTAAATATATGGATATCTAGTCCTCTACTTCTTCTTTTTCTTTCTCGGTTTCTTTTTTTACGAGTAGATATGCCCATGGATGAGTTGGGGTTAAAATGTGACTTGGATACATTTTTTTGGCTAAAGTGATTTTTAAACTTTACAAATTCATTTGATAGTGATTATCTTCTACTTCTATCTCACTTCCTATTGATTACATTGTGGTTTAGCTTGAAATCACCAAGATTCTAGGCAAAATAGCTTATCTATAGCTATTTTTTGATATGCTCCTAGGTCCAACTAGTGGATCCCTAGATAGCTACCCACGGTCCTACATATCAACCCATTCTCTTACTCTTAAATGAGGAATCTAAGCATCTATTTTAAAAGAACTTAGTGCAATTGGCTTGGAGCTACCTAAAGGTAAGATAATAGGTGATGTGAGTTGTAAAATCCTCATTTCCACCCTCCACTCCCATTTGTTATAAGAGCTTCTAACCTAGAAGCATAGACTTGTTTTCCTTAGTTTAATTCCACTTAAACCCTAATCAAATGACTTTGAAGGTTGGATAGGGGGTGATCAGGAGTAGTTCCCCTATACGCACCCTATTCCATCCATGGTGAATTAGTAGTTTAGGGCCCCTATAGTCTAGATTTCTTGATTGGTTTTCTAATATAAATGAGTGAGTATTGTTTTTATGTTATGACCCCCAATCTAGGTGATAGTCACATTAACCCAAATGGTCCTCATCTCCATGAATTGATCAAAACCCTAATTTCTTTCTTGCTTAACTAGTGCTTGCTTAGTTAGTCTCTCTACTTGCTACATTATTCGCTTGCCATGTTCATGGTAGCTAGCATTGATAGATTCGTTTGTGTTCCTTTGTGCTTCCTTATTCTAGTATTATCTAGTTAGTTTCTAATCTGGTCTTTTAGCTGTCTTTTTGCCTAAATTGCTAGTTTAGTTCCTTCCTTGTCTAGTTTAGCTAGTTTCCACATCTTTTTTTATTACTGTGCTTGATTTTTTAGTTTAGTCTTTAGTGATAGATATTTCTTGCATGCTCTAGTGTAATTGATATTTCCTCTTTGTTAATTATATCTAACTTCTTTATGGTTAAAAAGGGTTTTTTATTTGGACTTTAATTAATTGGTTTCTTCCCCAACCTAATGTAATAAACAAATCCAAAGTTAAACCCTTGAACCCTAGAATATGATTTAGGAACCTATCCAAAACAAATTAAGCTCTAGTACCCCCCCTCTCTCTCTCTTAGGTTCAACCCATAACTTTCCACCATCTATCTATAATATGAACCTATGTGCTTGCAGGAAAGTGTTTGAATATATCATAGCATGTCTATCAAGTTTGCAAATTCATTAGCCCAAGTGTGTGTGTCCCATGCACGCATCAAGATTTCTGGCACCATTGTCAGGGAAAAGGTGTTTGGCCTAGATCATTTGTGTGATTGCCCTCACTATTTCTATTCATTACTCTTGAGTTACTATTTCCATATTGGTTTGGTAACTTTTCTCCTATTGATTGGTTGTTCCTTGTGCAAGTGAAACTTAGTGAATAGTTGGACGCTACTCTACTTCTATCATCTCTTTCTTGAGGATCCCAAGATATGGAGACAAAGGTGGAAAATTCAGTACAACCAACATCTACGCGAAGATATGGAAAATAGGGATATACACGAGCACGAGGGGGCACACTATCCGCCACCAACTCCTCCACCTCTGCACAACCTACTTCATGACTACTTCATGCCTGGAAACTACAATTTGCATGTTGCTACTATAGTTTATCATATTCAACGGAAACAGTTCCCAATTCCATCATTTCTTCTTGGACTTCTTCTTACGTAGGTCTGTTAATGGATAACTAGAATCAGCACATTCAATCCGGGTTTGAGTCTGAAATTTTGAAGAAGAAAAAACCTGACATCCACATAATTAGGACTAGATTTAAGATATCAAATTTTATATCCAAAAATCTCAGATAGGATATCGTATATGGCTATATCCACTCTGAAAAAGTCTGAATCTGACAAATATATACATATATTATTAAATTTATATCATCTATATATTAAAATATGAAAATATAGGTATTTTATCATGTATATTCATATGAATATCAATATTTTTACTCTTGGTTGTGGTGAAATAGTGGTTGGAATTTGATTGGGCGCGTTGTGGTGTCCCCTCCCCCAATGACACGACTGGTCTCGGTGTTTACTCTTGGTTTGATGGGGTCCAATGTGGCCGATCCCGGGAGGGGTTCCTCAATATCAAAAAAATTAATATTTTCTATATATAATATATTTATTAACATTAAATTTATGATTTAAGGTTAAGATCAGATATTTATCTATATTTGGATATTATCTGTTCAGATCAAATTTTGGATATTATTACATCATATTCGTTGGATATCGGATAAGATATCGGGTCCAATATATTTTTCAGATTCAAATATCAGATATAGCAATATCCACTTTATATTCGATCCGTTTAAAGATATATTCCTACCTTCTATGGGGTTGAAAATGAAAAGTCGTATAAGTACATAGATGCCTTTTTGGAGATTTTCTCTACCTTTAGGATTCTTGCAGCTATTGATGATTTTATTTTATTCACCTTGTTCCCCTTCTCTCTCAAAGACACAACAAATGACTAGTATTCTTCCAAAACTGAGATTTTCACTTGGGAGACAATGAAGTATTGATTTTCTGGAAAGAATTATCCTATTTCTAAGCTAACACAGATGAGGAGGTACATCTCATATTTTACTCAAAAAGAGAATGAGTAGTTCCACGAAAGATGGAGAGGTCTCAAAAGTTGCTTAGATATTATCCCCATCATGAGGTGCCTATAGATTCAGTCCTTCTACTCTGGAATTTCTAAGATAGGTCAAATAGTTGTGGAGTCATCATATGGTGGTACTCTCATGGCCAAACCTCCTAACAAATCTTGGCCACTCTTTGAGCACTTGGCTGAAAACTCATGATGTTGTGCCTCTACAATTGACAGCCATTGTGATAGAAATAGGAGTTGCACCATCTCTTACCAAGGATGATACTAACCCTCAAATGATGAAATTCTTAGATGATATGATGAATTTGATGAAGACGCATGTAGGAGTCTCTTCTAGCCAATATAATCACTTTATGGAGATTCTTAGTGAAGAAGTACAATCTCTTCAATCTCATGGAAATCTAAACAACCAAAGCCCTATGTCAAACTCTTACACTCCAAAGTGAAGAAATCAATCTCATGGAAATCTATACAACGAAAGCCCTATGTCAAACTCTTACACTCCAAAGTGAAGAAATCATCCCAAAAAACTCTTGCACTCCAAAGTGAAGAAATCATCCCAACTTCTCTTAGAAGCAAGGGGAATAAGGACAAGGTCAGCCAAGACAATACCAAAAACAAAGGTACATCTCTAAGTTTGAACAAGAAGTGCTTGGAAGGTTGAGAATACTATATGAAGTTAAGAAATATGTGTCCATGCATGGCAAAACATTACTTAGCTTGATAAAATATCAGATAAAATTTCTTTATAACTTGCACCTCATGAGGAGAGGAGACTTCCTTCCCTAACTGTGACTATTCCAAACAATGCTAGTGGGTTAATGGGTGCTCCTCAAGGCACCTACATCTCACCACAAGGGCAAGTGCCAACTTTGCAATAAAATACCAAGTTCCTTTGAACCCCTATTGTCCTCCACTACTACAACCTCCATACAACTTTCGATACTCTTCACAACCATTGGCACAATATCATCCACCACCATAATATCAACCACCTCCAAAACAAGCACCACAACTAAAATAGATCCTCCAAAATCAGAATCCACCTCACCAAAGGCCATCGTCTCAAGAGCCAAAACAAGCTCCCTCCTCTTCTCATGAGAAAGTGAAGGTCGTGACGATGATAAGGAGTGGAAAGACTCTTGAAAAGTCAAGGAACAAAGTAGTTGATGATTTTGTGAGGGAAGCAAGGGATGATAATGTGATGCATAATGGTGATATTGTGATATGCGTTCAAGGTGATATCATGATAGTTAATGATGATGTTGTGCTTCATGTGATATTGCTTGATTATTGTGGTGATGTGGACAAGATGTGTGCACAACTTCCTCCATTCCCTTATGCACTTGAAGAACCCTCCACTTCTAAAAGAAAGTAAAATCACACTAAAGACGTCATGGAGACCTTTGATCGAGTGTGGATCAATATTCCTCTATTATATGTTATCAACTAAATCCCTCCTTATGCTAAGCTCATCAAGGACATGTGCACTTCTAAGAGGAAAACAATCAAAAGAATTCTAAATGAAGTCAAGATCACCAAGAAAGTGATCTCCATTCTACAACACACTTCTCCTAAAAAGCGGATATATCGTGGTGCCCCCATTATTCCTTATTACATAGGTACACACTATATTGACCAAGGTCTTCTTGACTTGGGATATAGTGTGAATTTGATGCCTCATCTTGTGTGTGCTGAGTTGAACTTATGACACTTGGAGCCAGCCAATTGCACCTTGCAATTGGCTAACAATTCTATGAAATGCAAGGAAAGTTCATATCATCTTTGGAAGACCCTTCCTAGCCACAACTGATGCAATGATACATGTGAGGATCGATACCATGTACATGAAAGTCATGCATATGAAGATCCGAATGAACATCTTCAAAGCATACACTAAAACCTAGATGATAGGTGCCACTGAGAAAGATTGTTATCTTGTTGATTGCTTAAAGGATATTGTGGAAGAATATCTCAAATGTAGATCACTATCCTCTACCATTCGTTTACCAAATTCTAGAGAGACTAGAAAATCAAAGTTTCTATTTCCTTCTCAATTGCTATTCTGGATATTTCCAAGTGGGAGTGTACTTGGATGATCAAGAGAATACTACATTCACTTTTCCAAAAGGGACATTTTCTTATAGTAGAATGCCATTTTGGCTTTATGATGTCCCCTCCACATTGCAAATATGTGTGACATCGATCTTTGTTGCCATGCTTGATTCATTTTTAGAAGCCTTAATGGATGATATTTTAGTGTTTGGGAAATCTTTTAATGATTTCTTGTATCACCTCACCGCCATTTTACAAAGATGTGTGAAATTTCATTTGATCCAATCATGGGATAAAAGTCACTTCATGGTTCCTGAGGGAATAGTTCTTGGACAATGAGTATCCATAGTAGGGACTGAAGTTGACAGGGACAAAATGGGAAACATTTCTACTTTGATTGTTCCTTCCACTTTAGGACACGTACATTCTTTCTTGGGGCATGTAGGTTTCTATTTTTGTTATATTAAATATTATAGCAAGATATATGGACCATTGGGTCACTTTCTTGAGAAAAATGTTGAGTTCAATTTTGATGGAAAATGCATTGAAGCCTTCAATCACTTAAGGACAAGTTGGTTTTTGCTCCTATTATACATCCCATGAACTTATTTTATTTCATTTGAGACCATGTTTGATGCATCTTATGTTTCGATGGGGATGTGTTGGGCCAAAAATTGGCCAGATACCTCATGCCATCTATTATGCAAGCAAGACTCTAGGTGAATCTCAAAGAAACTATACAACCACATAGAAGGAGATGCTTACAGTTTTTTTGCTTGATATATTCCCTTCGTATTTCCTTCAAAACAAAGTCATTATCTATTCAGACTATGCAACTCTTAAATATCTCATGTCAAATAATCATGCAAGCCAAGGTTGATTCGATTGATTCTTCTCCTCCAAGAGTTTGATATTGAAATCGTTGATAAGAAAGGGGTAAATTGACATCTCATCATCTCTCTCACATTAAAGCGCCCTATGATGAAGCTAACAAAATTAATGAGACAATGCCTCATGTGAAGCTCCTCTTGCTTGATTCTATAAAAGGTTCATGTACAAGTATGTATCCAATTCATTAGCTAGTGGGAGAGTACCAAGCACATGGACCAAAGAATATAGACAAAGATTGTTTGATATAGTAAAGAATCACTTTTGGGATGATGCATGTCTTTTCAAGTATTGCTCTAATTGAATCATAAGGAGAGGCATTTCAGAGAACAAGCAGCAAGACATACTTTACATGTGCCATTCCGGCATATGTGGAAACCAATTTTGGAGGAAAGAGGAGTTGGATCTAGGGATCTGTGGGGTGAATGAAGCTTCAAAATTGTCAAAAGAAAAGTTAGACCTTCAAATTATATTAATTGAAATCAATAGCTTAAGAGAAATTTGAAGTCCTAACTAAGCAAGCATAACAAGGATGGGAGAAATTGAAACATTGGTTTAGAGTGGTTCTAGTCTCCTAACTAGGAGATAGTAAATCCACTACCTAGAGAGGTCAACCTCTAGGACTTTGCAATATGTGTATACTTATATTCATTCATAAGAGATACAAGGAGACCACCATATAACCAAGGACTTACCTACTCAAGACAAGAGTCTTCCACCTACATAAGGGCTTATGATCAAAATGTCTTCATCCTTAAAAAAGGACTTACCCACACTTGTATCAAGTCTTTAGCCTTGAAGGATTTACCCACTCTTCTTGAATCTTGGCCTTGCCCTTCTCCTTCACCTAGAGAAGATCTTCACCTCTTCTTCAACATTGAAGAAGACCAACAATAGCTTCACCTTCAATCAGAGTATCTTTCTTCAACCTTTGCTCTTTGAGAAAGGGGGTAGGGAAGATGGAAGAAATGAGAGATTTACAAGAACGTGGAGGTATCTCTCTTACAACATGCCTAACTATAATCACGAAATGCTTTGTACATGAGAGAGAGAAAGGGGCTCGAAGGGTTGCAACACAGTCAACTATAGCAAGAACTTAGAATAGCATGAATGAGAAAACTTGGAATGAACTCCAAGGGGTCCTATTTATAGTTGGGGGTGTTTCTTTGAGTGTGGGATCACTAAAGGATGAAATATAGCCATTTTACAAGTTCCAACAGATCTATTTTTTCTCACAACAACTCTCCAATGGTTATAATCATTTTTTCTATGTTTTCCATACACTACATTCGGTCGAGTTTCAATAAATGTAACTTGACCGATCCACTAAGTGACCAATCCAATTTTCAACCTATCTATCGAGTTTGTTCTGGGAAACTCGATCGATGAGTCAAAATCAATTTTTCTTAGTTGATCAGTTGGTCGAGTGATGTGAGTGTGCAACTCGATCAATTGGTCATCCTGTGACAAATTTTATAATTTGACTTTTGAGTGACCAAACGTTGGAATTAAGTATCCCTAATTTTTCCCAATCTTAGTTACAAGTCATATCATCAACACAAGTGATTAAAAACTAATCTAAGGTAATTTGGAGTGATTTCCCAAAATGCACACTTTCTTTGCTTTTGACTTGAACTTGGACAAGCTAGGGGTTATGTAATTTGATCCTTTTCATGTACATAAAGCCTAAAATTAATCTTGAACAAACATATTAGAAACATAAGAATGAAATGTTTAAGTCATTATCGAAATATGGGAAATGTATAACTCTCAAGTCAACACCAACTTTATTTGTTTTGAACATAAAATTACACTCGAAACAAAATAGTAGGGTTTCACTATTGATTGCGTACAAAAATTGGGACCCTTTTCTTTGTGGAGTCCCCCCTTCTTTTATAGGGGAAGGAGGGGTGGAAACCCTGAGAAGGGGAAAACAAAATCATAAGTGGAGGCTAATGAAAAACATTATCCACATACCGCAAAATGGTCGTCTTACTAAGTGAGACAATTGTCTGCCACTAACTGGGCACTTGTCTAGAATATTCAGTGTGATACCCTAAAGAGGGTAGTGGCAGCACCCATCTGGAGGATTTCTTGGGCTCGAAGCGATGTCTCAAATAGTCGTATGGGGTATGTGAGCCACATATTTCACATGTGACATGGCTTGACTTGGGAGCAGCGGCCAAACCCGAGTGGGGGCGGTCATCTCTCATTTCTTGGTCTCGAAGTAAGACCGCGCAATGGACGTTTAGCAAATTGAGGTGCTCATCTCATGCCGCCATGCGTGAAATCAAGGCTTTGGAACCCTAATCAATTCGTCAGATGGTTCCTTTGTGATGCGAGGCTAGGTCTGGTTGACCTAGCCATATGTCTTCGTGAGAGTGCTTGTTCGGCTCCATGAGATGACTGTTTTGCGTGCTAAGTTAGGTGATTGAGCCAAGGCCAAGGTGGTTGTTTGGCTCTTAAATGAGGGTATTCCAGGGTGTGAGCTGACCATCTAGATCGGTGAGATGTCAGTCTCGCTGACTTGGAGGCTCAAAATGAACTTTGGATAAAATCCCTGCAAAAATCAAGAAGTAGGTAAATTAGTTTAGTCCAAAAATTACTAAAAAGGAGAAAAAAATGAAAATAACTAAGAAAAATACGGAAAAAGATTGATGAATATGCATTAATCAAAATACCATGGACTTGAATCTGTGCTCGTCCCGAGCAAATTATATTACAAATAATTCCATTTTATACTCCCAAAATGTCCTCCTCGCCTTTGTAACATCATTGCTTTCCTTACCTCCAGATTTTTGGCCAAGTGACTGAATCTCCTAGAACCATGTAGCATAAGATTCTATATTCACAATCAAGAACAAATATCAAATCTTGCTTTTATAATGAGAGTTTGTAGAAAAATAGGCTTCCTCAATCTTTCACTTTGACACTCAATTTTTTACTTTTGTGTAAGTTATTTGCACAAGAATAGGAAGAAGGAGGGTGTTAAAAAAGAAGGAAGTGATAAAACAAATTTGGATCCCTCCTCTATTCAACTTGGGATTTGGATTTTTGTATTGTGGCTACTTTGGTCCCAATTTTTTTTCTTGTGCACTTTGGCATCTTTTTGGTGGTATGTCCCTTTTGTGGGTATGAAAATTTTTTAAGCGTGACACCCTGGACTTAAATTTTATCCGGTGGTGATTCTTTACTTCTCTTTTTTAGAAGAAAGATAGAGTGATAGAAGACATGCTCTTGTGATTTCAAACATTCAATATTATTTATTTTTTCTGATAGTGACATTGTTCAAGTTAGAATATTCATATGATTCCCATCATATAAGTTTTATTATAAGATAATCTATTTGTCTAAAAATAAGGAAAATTTATGCTTGGTTCTAATCAATTCCTTATGACTTGCCAACTATTCTAAGGAGTGATGTCATTAAGGGTCCTAGGTGACATAATAGTTTTAGACATGGTAATTTGTAATGGATTTTGCAAAAAGTTTCACTAAATTCAAGGGGGTACAATGATAGATACTATTCAATGGCTGACTAGATAATGGCCTTTACATATAAATAAATAGAAAATGATGTCCGACTAGATAAAGGCCATAAACTAAAGTAAAAAAAATCCAAAAACATAAAGAAGAAAAGACAAATAGTAAAAAAAGATATGGGGTGGAATATAATTGTACCACCCAACTCCACCCCAGACTTAGACTTTTTCTCATCTCGAGAAAAACCTAAATCAGAGATAGAGGGAAGAGAATCACTGAGGTGGTAGAAAATGTGAAGACTATGGAGGGTTTTAGTAGTAGTTTCCCCAATAAGGGGAGTTGGGGTCAGGGTAGTCCTGATGGGCCCCATACTCCTTGTATTGAGGTCTGTTGGCGTCGGAGTGGCCCTCGATGAACATGCCAAAACCAGATCTCAAGAATGTTTTTATTAAATAGATCTCGTTTTCCTGATTTCAAAACACTATTTATTTTTAATTTTTGACCACAGGATTAATTAATAAAAATTATTTTACTCTGACCAATAGTAGCTTGCCACGTAGGCAAAGCCAACCGCAGCGAGCGGTCGCAGGCAACTTGTGGGAGCGTTGCATTAGATACATGTGGTTGAGTTGATGGCCTTGATGTTGTTGCTCGCATTGAATCTCTTCCAACTAGTTGCGGGCCTCTTAGAAGCCATAAGACTCCTCGGGGACTTCCTCATTTCCTTGGTGTCTCCTAGTGCACTGACGTGAAGGTGGCGGCGGAAATCCATTCTCGTCCCCATGTGCCTCCAAGGAGACACTCCTCCTATGGGCCGTGGGCTCGGGGATGTCATCAGCATGGGTATCCTCCAGAAGAAATCATGCAACATGCAGTGGCAGATCTGTCAAGTCAAAAAGTAGGTTGGATGTTGCAAACCGAGCATGGTGGAGAAGCTCGAAGACCACCTGAGAGTTTTTGAAAAGCAAGCAGTAGACTTCATTGGTACCCTGACGTATGAACTTGCACCCCTTCAAGTAAGCCAGTTCGATCAAGTGGTGCTTTAGGGCTAGTGGCTAGAACAGGATATGAGTGTAGCCCAGGAAAAGCATGATATACATGATTACATGGACAATATAGTAAGAAGAAGTGGTATGGGTGGCTTGGTAGTGAATATGGTCAATCATGGCACAAACCCAATTGTAGGGCACACTGTTCAGAAGACACCATAGCATATATAGCTAAAAATAGTAATAGTACCCTACGTACCTTCCCTGCTGAAGAATGTGCTCGCCAGGATGTGACGAATGTAACAGACCACCAGGTTGTGGATGCTAGAGGCCTTCATGTTGCCAAGTAACTTGGGTGGAAGCCCTGTGATGTCCACCCAGAATTTCTCTACATTGTATTTGTCGGGATGGAAATCGTGGTGACGCTCCATGCATTGGGTGTGCTAGTAATCGTTAGCGCCATCAAGTATCATGGAGGTCAGCTTCCTGGCAGAGATCTCAAAATCCTCTCCAAAGACTCGGGCTTTTCAACTGGATTTCCTCCAAGAATTGTGGTATTGGTGATAAGTAATGATGAACTCCAATGTCAAATCACTATATACTGGAGTGACGTAATATTGGAAGATATGAATGTGATTCTTCCTCAGGTTGTTTTCGACTGCCTCCCGAATGCCAAGCACATTAAGGGTGATGTCGCGGGCCCAATGAGGAAGAGAGACGCCAATTACAATGGTCTCCTTGAACCTTTTGAAGTGTTCGGTGTTGACAAAATGTGCATAATTCTCTAGGGTAGGAGCTATGTGGGGAGGGTGAGGCTTTGTAGAGTTAGAGTTGCTTCACGATGCAGATCGTCCTTGCTCGAACGCCATGATGAAATCAGGCCCATCAAAATCATGTCATGTTTTTGAGGCCACTTCCGGGTAAGACTCTCTAGTTGGATCCTTAGTGTGAATCTCGGGCCTTGTAGTGGAATGGCAAGGTGGCTCACAAGAAATAATATGTTTAGCTGGGTGCTTGCCCTTATGCAAGCGATCAAGGAAGTTGTGTCTTGACCATCCTTTTGGTATGTTAAAGATCTACTAGTAAAGGTCACAAAATGGGCGCTTGGCTAAGACCAAATGGTCATTTTGGGGGGATGAGTCAGTCGCCTAACTTAACTGAGGCGGTTGTTTGATGATGACGAGACAGTCGTCTGATGATAATCAACTGCTCATTTGGCTTTTTTATGACCACAGCCACAAATCTACCGCTAAGTGGTTGATGTTGATGAGGCAGCGTGAGGTAGATGTCTAAGAGGTGAGGTAGGCATCTAATATTGGTGGAACGGCCGCCTGATGAAAGGGAAATGATCGCCTAGATAGGGAGGGGTCGGCGGCGACACGATTAGTGGGTAGCGATGTAGGTTAGCGAGAGGGTCGCCTCAAGATAAGACAAGCGTATAGAAGTGGAATGGTCATCCAAGTCAGGGTAGACAACCATCTTCAAGGCGGTGGGCATCACTGCTGAGCCGACTGGCTGAAAAAGTGGGGTGAGGACACGAAGAACAACCATCTCGGTCGTGAAACGATGGTGGAGGAGGGTAGCAGGTGATCGGTTGGTAGATGAGGAACGCCCGTCGATGCAAGGAGGTGGTGTAGCTGAAGAAGCGGTGGAGAGTATGACATGGTCGTCGTTGGTGGGGAGGGAAATGACGGGTTTAGTGAGTTTGCGGCGGGGGTGGCCATCTGGGCAAAGAACAAAAACTCAGGCGAGAGAAGGAGAAGCTTAGAGCAGTGTGTCTCTCACTGCCAAGTGGCACATCTTATAGGCCAACTTGAGAGGCAAAGCAGTCGTTTTGTCTAAGTTAGATGATCGTCTAGTAGTTCTAGGGTCAAGGTCAGTGCCTCCTTTTTTGCAATAGTTTAAATTTTGAATCTACCTTGATTGTGCCATGTTGCAGACCAGACAACCATCTCGTGCTTATCATACGGTCGACTGGGAGGAAAATGGTGCCCAACACTTTTTGAATGCTAGTTGACCAGGACTTTCTGATGATGCTTTAGACTGACAAGACAGTCATATCGCTCTTCCCAAATGGTCGTCTGGCCTGGTGGGTTAGTTGGCCATCATCAAACAAATGACTGGTTGGATAGCCAACCCCCCCTCCTTTTAGAGGAAAAGAACCAAGTATCGGAGAAGTAAACAGAAGTGTTAGCTAAGACATATATAAAAGATTTTTGCAAAAAGTTAAAAGATTAGGTTGCCTCCCAATAAGTGCCTAATTTAATGTTGAAGGCCCGACAGAGCTAAATCAGGGAGTCATTGCAGGCTCGGGAAGGGGAGGTGGGGGTTCATACAACTCTTGCATTTACAAAAAGCGGTTTTCACCTACAGAATTTAAGTCAAAGTTAAGAGTTGTGATGGCCAAATTGGCCTTATGCTCTAAAATTTTATGGGCAGATGGCACGATTTCCCATAAATTAATTAGAAAGGAGTGGTGCCTATGGGAGTTTCGTAGGCGGTCCTATATGCCCACGAGGCATCATTGAGTTTTAAAGCCCAGTCGGACCTAGTGTGATTTACCATTTTCTCTAGGATGGACTTGATTTGCCTATTTGAAACCTCAACTTCACCACTAGTTTGAGGGTGGTAAGGAATGGCAACCTTGTGATGGATTCTGTACCGTTTCAACAAGGACTCGAAACTCTTCTCTAGGAAATGGGAACCTCCATCAAAAACTATGATATGAGGTACCCCAAATTGAGGAAAATGATATCTTTGAAGAGTTTTTTCCACAGGCTTGGAATCACATGTTTTGATGAAGATGGCTTCAACCCATTTGGAACGTACTCAACAACCATCAAGATCTATTTATACCCACAAGAAGAAGGGAATGGACCCATATAATCTACCCCCCACACGTCAAAAATTTCAATCTCCTACCATGAAGTCATGGGCATTTGGTCTGTCTTAGATATGTTTCCAGTCCTTTGGCATCCATCACAAGCAAGGACAAAATGGTATGAATCTTTGAATAGAGTAGGCCGGAAAAACCCAGATTGTAAGACCTTCCTAGCAGTTTTCTGAGAGCTCATGTGCCCTCCAGTGGGACCAACATGATATTGTTCAAGTGTGTCATGAGCCTCTTCCTCAGTAACACACCTACAATAAGGTCCATATGAACACAATCTAAAAAGATATGGATCATCCTAATAATATTGTCTTACATCATGCAAAAATTTAGCATTAGAATGTCCCTTATATTCGGGGTGCAATACACATGTGGCTAGAAAATTCACATAATCTGTAAACCAAGGATATTGGGATTCCATATTTTTAACAATTTATCATCAGGAAGGGAGGCATTGTGGGGATGCCATCATCATCGCAAAAATCAAGGTGACTAAGATGGTCGGAAACAACATTTTTTCAACCCTTTTTGTCTAGGATTTCTAGGTCAAATTTATGAAGTAAAAGTACCCAACAAAGAAGGTGAGGTTTGGCATCCTTTTTGGTCATCAAATATCTAATGGATGCATGATCTGTGTAAAATCATGACCTTGGAACCTACCAAATATGAGCAAAATTTATCAAAGGCATATACTATGGCTAACATTTCCTTTTCAGTAGTTGTGTAATTTCACTGAGCTTCATTAAGAGTTATGAATGCATAGTAAATCACATGGCGCTTTTTATCAACATGTTGTCCAAGAACAACATCAATAGCTTAATCACTCACATCACACACTAACCTAAATGGTAGGGACCAGTCGGGGACCCTAATGATGGGAGTAGAAATAAGGGCATCCTTCAAACAAAGAAAATTGGCCATGCAAGATTTATCAAACACAAAAGGAGTGTCTTTTTGAAGGATATTAGCTAAGGGTTTGGTGATATTAGAAAAATCACAGATGAAACACCTATAAAAATATGCATGCGTAAGGAAGGAACAAACATCCTTGATGGAAAAAAGTGGTGGGAGTTTTGAGATGACCTCAATGTTGGCTCTATCCTATTCAATGCCACGGTTGCTCACCCTATGGACTAAAACAATTCCTTCAGTAACCATAAAGTGACACTTCTCCCAACCGAGGGTCAAGTGTTCCTCTTCACATTTTTCTAAAACCAGAGATAAATGGTGGAGACAACATTCAAAACTATCTCCGTAGATGGATAAATCATCCATAAAACCCTCCATGATGGTTTCGATCAATCTAGCAAAAATATCAAACATGCACCGCTAAAAGGTGGTTGGAGCATTGCACAACCTGAACGACATTCTCTTGAATGCAGAAGTGCCAAACAGACAAATGAAAGTCGTTTTCTCTTGGTCATCCAGATGAATGAAGATTTGATGGAAACTTGAATAGCCATCAAGATAGCAAAAGTATTGTTGATGGGTGAGGTGCTCTAGTGCTTGATCCAGGAAGGGAAGGGGGAAATGATCTTTCCTAGTGGCCTCATTCAGTTTCCTATAGTCAATACACATCCTCCACCCTATGACAGTGTGAGTGGGAATAAGCTCATCATTGTCATTTTTCACGACGGTGATACCCCCTTTCTTAGGGATGACCTGAACTGGGCTAACACAAGGGGAGTCAGAGATGGGGTAGATGATCCTGAAATCAAAAACTTGATAGCCTATAGATGCACCACCTCTTTCATGTTGGGATTTAGTTTCCTTTGGGGGTCTCTAGAAGGTTTGTACTCTTCTATCATATGAATTTTTATGCATACAAATGGATTGATCTATTCCTGTCAAATCAGCCATTTTGTATCCTAAGGTATATTTCCTCTTCCTAAGTTCAGTCATTAGCTTGGTTTCCTATTCATGGGTGAGATTATAGTTAATGATAATAGGATAAAGCTTTTTCTCATCAAGGAAGGCATACTTAAGACCTTTAGGGAGGGGTTTCATGTTAGGTGCCTTAGGGTTTCAAGTTTTACAGCTACAATGGATACCATTTTTAGGTCTTCAACCACCTCATCATGAATCTCCTCAAAGGTGTCGAGAAGATGTTTGAATTGCTCCAATTTCTCATATTCAAATCAATAATCAATAGGGGTCACAAGGGTGTTTTGGATGGGATTTTCAACTAACTCCCATTCTTGTCTCAATCGTTGCATCTTCTCAATACAATCAAAAAGATAGACCTCTTCTTGGAGGCTAGGTCTGTGCATTCTTTCAAATATCCTAAACTTCAGTGTTTGTTTGTCTAAGTGCAAGAAAATGGTTTTGGCCTCAACATCAATCAAGGAACAAGCGGTGGCCAAAAAAAGATAGCTAAAGATGATGGGGTACCTTAACTCTTCCTTTATGTCCATGATGACAAAGTCACATGGGACATAGGTATCCTTCCCAACTCTTACAGATATGTCTTCAATGATACCCATAGGTTTTGTCATGGATGAGTCATCCAGTTGGATGATCATGGTGGTAGGGAGCAAGTCAACAAATCCTAGCGTCCTATAAACATTGTAGGGCATAATAGAAATACTAACACCCAGATCTGCAAGACCTTTCCTGCAAGAATTATCACCTAGGTAACACCCAATACCAAAGGAACCAGGGTATTTCTTCTTTGCCGACATCTTGCTTTGGATATATCGAAGTTGGTCCTAGCAAGCATGACTATCTCATGCTCGTTAGTGTGGTACTTCCTGGTTAAAAGAGATTTCATGTATTTGGACTAGGTTGGCATATCAGCTAAAGCATCAAGAAAGGGAATATCTACATGCAACTTTTTCGTGGCTTCACTAAATTTCACAAAATGAGTGTCCACCCTAGTTTTCTTTAGTTAGGCATGGTAAGGTGGATAAGGTTTGTAAACAGGAAGTCTCGGCTCATCGATCTCCAAGGGTGGGACCACAGGAGAGGGAATGGAAGGAGTGGGAACGGTAGGGGTGGGCGAGGGAGGAGTTTTGATGACCATTGTACCATCATCCTCAAAGTCCAAGGGGACAACTACAGGTTTCTATGGGGGAGGATTATGAGTCTTCCCTAAGTTGTTGGAGACAACCTTTAGTTGTTCGGGATGTTTTGGGTTGTTCTCGAGCTGTCCAGTGAAGGTCCCTGTAGGGGTTTTTTGTTGGGAAAAAAGACAAATGGATTGAGCGTCGGTCGACCTTTGGTGCGCTATTATGATTTGCTCTAAGGCTAAAATCCTATCCTCTACCATAGGGGTGGGGACATTCTTTTTAGGTGGTGGTTGATGAAGGTTTTGATATTTTTGTCCTTGGTAAGGTCCACTATTTTAAAATTTGCACCTAAAGTACGCTTGATTCCCAAAATTTATTTGGTTGTTATTGTATGGGAAACCTGGTGGTGGATGATAGTTGGCTTGGGGTTGTAGGGGTCTTTGTGGAGGGGGAATTTGAATGGAGTTTTCAGCTCCTGAGGGGTTTCCATATTGAAATTAGTGATTGTTTCTAGCTTGGTTTGGATTATAGTAATCCTGGACCAGGATACTATGAATAGAGTTGACGTCCTCTACTTGTTGATCAACATCAGGATGCAGAGGGGTGTTGTAGAGATATTGACATTGGAGGATAGCATGATCATGCCCTTGGCATATCCCACGTAAAGATTCTACAGCCCTCACTTGTTGAGGTTGTCATTCATAGGCATTAAACAAGGAATCTAAGAGTTCGTGTTTCAAAGAGACCAATTTAAGAGCTTCGGCGATTGTATGAATGTTTGGGTTTACTTCAACCTTAGAAACTTTTAAGACCCCATCAGTTCCTCATCTAGCCTAGGTTTCAGAATCTCTTTTAACTACCTCCCACGTGCTGCTTAGGTTTTAGAACATGAAGTTTCCTCCAAATGAGAAATCAAGAAATTTCTTGGTGTCATCATCAACACCACGATAAAATATCTCAATGAGTTTAGATTGTGATATGTCATGATGGGGGGCAACGGCGGAGGATTATCCTAAATCTCTCCCAAGCTTCTCCTAAGGTTTCTCTAGGGACCGTTGAAAATAAAAGGATTTGTCCTCTGATCCCATAGGTAAGGGAAGGAGGGAAGTATATATCCAAAAAAATTGTTTGAAGTGCTTCCCAAGTGGTGATGGGATTGTCACTCTCCATGGCATTATATCAACTGTTGGTTGCCCCTGAGAGAGAGTATTTGAAAAGCTTAAGTCTAATAGTATCTTCACAGACACCCGGGATCTTGGTCAAGGAACTAAGGTCTATGAAACGTTGGAGGTGATCTTGTCAACTCTCACCCTTGTTCCTCGAAAATGGGTTGGCCTGAAGCATGGTGATCCACTGAGTGCGGATCTCAACTGGGGGGCAGTAACCATGGGTGGCACAACTGGGTGTTGTGCATATCCGGGTTTTAGAGTGGAAAAATCTTTTAGCTATTTTTGTCTCTCGGCCTCCCTCTGAGAAGATTCTATAGCCTCTTGCTCAGTGATATAGGCTATGCGCAAGTTGGCTTCTTGAGCCACATGTTCAGCCATCATCATCTCTCTTTGAGCAACAAGTGTCTGCTCAATCCTACGGGAAACCTCCTCTTCATTAATCCTAAATCAGTGTTGTCTATTTAAGCAATGGAAAGTCCTTTTTGGCTCAGGATCAAAAACTGGCGGCGTAAGATCGTTCGATGGGCGGCGCATGCACAGTTATACAGATATAAAGGTATTGTTGGAATGGAAACTAAGTAGAAAGAGCAGATAGTAATTATAAAATGTTACTCGAAAGGTATAAAAATAAAAAAGTTTTTCAAAAAAATTCTGGGGTTTGAGAAATGATTTGTTGTCCCCCGCAATGGCGTCAAAATTGATATGCAACATTTACACACCAATTCACTAGAATGATTATCCTAGAGTTTAATTATTTTTTACTTTCCAGTTAAGGCTAGTATAGAAGGGTTGATCCCAGGGGACAATATTTTTAAGATTATTTTCTTTCAATCCTGATTGATTCCTAAAATTAATTCTTTTTGGTATTTTTTAACAAGAAACAAAAAATAAATTCTAGTTTGGGGGTTGGTTGTTTAATCTAGAATGAGAAATTAAAATATGAAGAAATAAAGTGTCACACTAAAGAAAGGAAATGAAAAGATTAAACAAAAGCAAAAGAAGTAAAGGGAAAAGATGATTAGCACAAATAAAATATTATCTAATAACAAGAATAAAATTTCTAAAATTAAAAGAGACAAATTTAAACAAGTGTTAGAAGAAATGATTGAAATCAAGAAAGAAGGCATCGGGGTTTAGGGGTTTCATCGCCTTAGCCATTATGAAAATAGGATCAAGTGATACACGACAAACAAGATAGAAGTAGGTATGCAATTTATTTGTAAACAAAATTCAAAAGAGAAACTCCTCGTGAACCCATTGGTCCTGGTGTTTACGTATCCTTGTTCTTCATCCTAAGGAGGATTTATCCATGATCGCATCCAAATCCTCGTGAAGTCAGCTTAGGCATTCTAAATCTCAATTTCCACAGTCGCATACATTGGAATTAATAAGCGATTAAAATGAATTATTACTTTGTTTAAATCAATTATTTCTAAACCAAAATCCATTCATCCAAAACAGTCATGTTAAAGCTTGATCTGATTAACACATGTCTAAGGGGCCACTCCCCTCACCTCGATAAGAAAACTACTCATAGCGAGGATGGGAGAAACGAGGAGAGAAAACAAAGGAGCCATAGATGCAATTTTGAAATCTCCGTAGAGTCCAAGGTGGTGACAAATAAATGGCTTGATTGCTTTATTTCCTGTTCCAAGATGAAAATGTGAGAAGAAGAATGAAAAAAGAGAGATTCCTGATGTAGAATAAAAGAACCAACTTTAATACTTTTGAACTGTAAAATTACACTAGGAAGAAAATAACAGAGTTTCACTATTTATTGCTTACAAAAATTGGGACCCTTTTCTTTGTGGAGTCTCCTTCCTTTCATAGAGGAAGGAGGGGTGGAAACCCTAGGAAGGGGGAAAAGAAACACATAAATGGTAGATGCTGAAAAACATTGTCTGTGCACAGCAAAATGGCCATCTCACTAAGTAAGACGGTCGCCTGGCACTGGCTGGGCGCTCGTCTAGAATGTTCAGTGCAGAACCCTAAAGAGGGTAGCGGTGGCACCTGTTTGGAGGATTTCTTGGGCTCAAAGTGATGTCACAAATGGCTGTCTGGGGCATGTGAGCCCCCTATGTGACATTGCTTGACTTGGGAGCAGTGGCTGAACCCTAGCGGTGGAGGTTGTCTCTTGTTTCTTGGTCTCAAAGTAAGACCACAAAATGGACGTTTGGCAAACTGCGGCACTCGACTCGCGCCGCCATGTGTGAAATCAAGGCTTTGGAACCCTAATCAAGTGGTTGGACAATTCCTTTGTGATGTGAGGCTAGGTCTGGTCGACCTAGCTGTCTGGCTTCGTGAGAGTGCTCATCCGGATCCATGAGATGACTGTCTCACTAAAGCGAGATGACCATTTGGCATGCTAAGTTAGCTAATTGATCCAAGGCCAAGTGGTTGTTTGGCTCTAAAATGAGGGTCTTCAGGGGTGTGAGCTGACCGTATGGATCAGTGAGACGGTCATCTCACTGACTTAGAGGATCAAAATGAACTTTGGATTAAATTCCTATAATATTTGAGAAAATTGGGTAAGTATCCGGGTAAGTAAATCAAGAAGTGGGTAAATTAATTTAGTCAAAAAAAACTAAAAAGGAGAAAAATATAATGAAAATAACAAAGAAAAATATGTAAAAAGATGGATGAATATGCATTCATCATTGTCTAATGAGCATCACCTGGATCTGACTGATATTTGTTCATCATGCTCAAGGCATATGAGACGTTTGGACGGGTACACAACATTGTGTACATGATCTATCCGATTACTGAGGCATATGAAATCAAACTCATACATTCCCTTTCTTTACAAGAACTGGGACACTAACTTTAGATATGGTAACTCCATGCAATGTTTTCAGGTTTCCTCCCTTTCTGTTCTCCATTATCCCCGAGATGTAGGATGCTTCTTTCAAGTCTTTCATAGAGAATGTATTTATGATCCATATCTTTACCTTTTGTAAAGTAGGGATGTCATTCCCCACAAGTAGTATGTCATCTATATACAATATGAGGAATTTCACTATCCTCCCACTAACCTTCTTATATATACAAGGTTCATCTTCATTTTGAATAAAGCTAAACTCTTTGACTTGCTCATCAAAATAAAGATTCCATCTTTGAGATACTTGCTTCAATCCATCAATTGGTCTTTATATCTTATAGACTTTATTTGCATCCTTTGGATTTATAAAACCCTCAGTTTGTGTCACGTACACATCCTTGAGAAGATCCATGTTGAGGAATGTAGTTTTAACATCCTTCTGCCAAATTTCATAGTCATGACAAGATGCAATAGCAAGCATGATCCTGATAGACTTAACCATGGCCACTGGAGAAAAGGCTTTGTCATTGTCAACACCTTGAACTTGTCTAAAACCATTTGCAACCAATTTTCCCTTATACGTTTGTACTTTACCATCCATGTCGGTCTTATTATTGAAAACCCATTTGCACCCTATGGGTTTTACCCCTTAGATGTATCCATCAAGGTCCATACTTTGTTGGCATACATGGGTTCCATCTCAGATCTCATGGCCTCAAGCCATTTCTCATACTCCAGTCCCTCTATAGCATCTTGATATGTTGTCAGCCCATCATCTATGACTGATTCACTGCCTTCTTGAGTCATAAAATATCCATCTCTCAGGTTCAAGGCATGTCCTATTAGATCTATGAGGTTCATGTGTTATTTGAGGAATTTAAGACTCCACAACACCTTATGATTCTCTTGGTTCCTCTTTTTCATCTATCTGTTCACTGTTTTCTTGTTGGTATTGAACCTCTGTGAGTTCCACTTTTCTCCCACTGATTCCTTTGGAAATGAAATCCATCTCAAGGAATGTGGCATCACCAGAAACAAACACTTTGTTTTCAGATTGGGAATATAAGTAATATCCTCTTGTTTCTTTAGGATGTTCAACAAAATAACATTTGTCAGATTTGGGACCAAGCTTATCAGAAAACATTCTTTTAACATAAGCTTCACATCCACAAATCCTCATAAAAGACATTTTTTGATGTTTCACATGCCATATCTCATATGGTGTCTTTTGAACTAATTTATATGGTACTCGGTTTAGTGTATATGCAGAAGTATGTAGAGCAAAACACCAGAAGGGTATTCAAAATCTCAGCTAAACTCATCATCGATCACACCATATCTAGCAATGGGTGATTCCTTATTTCTGACACACCATTATGTTGAGGTGTTCTAGGTGGATTCCGCTAGGATACAATCCCATGGGCTTTAAGAATATCCTCAACCTCTTGATTTAAATATTCTCCACCGCGATCAGAATGAAATGCCTTAATACTTTTACCAAGTTGGTTCTGTACTTCATACATAAACTCATTGAACCTATCGAGAGTTTCTGATTATGTTTCATTAAATAAACATAGCCATACCTACTGAAGTCATCTATGAATCCCTTGTGTGATTTCTAGTGTTCTTGATCTTTGTTGTTCTTGATGTTATGATGTGGATATGAAATCCTATCCTCAAGAATCCCTAATCCAAATTGATCCTTAATACAAGTGTTTTCTGTTTTAGTTCATTTCCTTTCATATTTCTTAGTTAACATAACAAAACCTCTCTTACTAAAAAAATCTAGATTGTTGAACATCACTACTCTTGCGTCTAACAACACTAGCTCTCTCATTATTACCGGTGAAAGGGGTCTTAGACATCTTTCCCAACAAACAAGATTCGCATGTCTCTATTGATTCTACATCAAAAGAGTCTAGATAACCATCTTTATGGAGTCTAGATATGTGATTCTCATTTATGTGCCCTGGATGACAATGTCAAAGGTATGTTTTTTTTGGTTTGTTGAGTTTTAGTCTTTTGGTATTAGATTTATATACATATGTCTTTAGATCTAACAAGTAAAGACCGTAAGACATGTTTTTTTGGTTTGTTGAGTTTTAGTCTTTTGGTATTAGATTTATATACATATGTCTTTATATCTAACAAGTAAAGATCGTAAGACATTGGGGCACTGCCATAAAAGATGCCATCTTTTGAAATAGAGCATCGACCATTTTTAATATGGAATTCAAATGCATCATTGTCCATACAAGATATAGAAACAATGTTTCTATTTATAGTAGGTACATAGTAGCATTTCTTTAACTCTATTACAAGCCCTATGGGAAGTATATACTATAGGTTCAAACTGTGTTGGCCGCAACTCTTGCTCCATTGGTAAATCACAGTTCTACCTTGCCTTTTCTCAAAGGCCTACTTCCGTTTAGATCTTGCATATGAGAACATATGTGAGATCCACATCCAGTATCTAGTACCCATGATTATGAATTAGATAGGTTTACTCAATTAAGTATATACCTGAAGTGGAGATCACCATACCCATCTTATTCTTCCTGAATGCCTTCAACTACAAATGATGAGTTCCTCTTGTACTTTTCTTTCTCATTATCTTGAGTGTTTAAGATATGGATTTGGTCTTGACCTCAGAACTCTTGTCAACCTTTCCTTGATCCTTGGAATCACCTATGTTGATCACCATCACGGCCTTGTCCTTCTTCAATTTTGCTTCAACATGAATCAACATGGCAAGCAAGTCAAATATATGTCCATCCATATTATTCACGTGATGACATGCAATAAAACAACTATATGATTTTGGCATGGTCTTTAGCATCATATCAGTGGAAAACTCTTGTCTCAAGGTGAATCATGGTTCTTGAAGATGATACACATGTCCAATCATATTGAGTGTGTGTTCTTCTACTGAGGTTCCCTCTGTCAGCTTAGACTCAAGTAGCACCTTTATCATATTGTCCCTTTCTTTCTCTTCAAGGCCAAATGTTACTTTCTTAAGATGTGTTACCATCTCAAGAACACTCATGTCCTTGCACTGATCATGCAATGCATAGTTCATGCAGCTAAGCAAAAGGTACTTTATCTCTAAGGCATCATTGACATGATTCCAATAAGCATCCACTTGTTCCCTAGGTGCATCAGGAGCAGGTATTTCCAGAACTAGTTTTTCAAGGATGCAGAGCTTGCACTCTTTACTAAGAACCCTTCTCAAAGTCCAAAACCATTCATGGAAATTTGTCCCGTCAAGTTTGTCCTTCTTCAGGACCAATCGCAATACGAATTTGTTCGTCATTTGATTCTATAAGAGCACATTTGTATTTGTCAAAAACTTTTGATTTGATTTGAAAATTTTGACAATATTAATTAGGACTTTAATTATTACCTCTCTCACTATTTTTTTCAAATTGATAACCCTAAATATCAATTTGGAATATTGCAGCGTACAATATTCTAGTGGGCCAGATCCAACATAATTTGATTGTGGCCCGATCAACACCACAAAACACAGTCAACCATCAAGATAGGAAACTCTTGACAATTGTATCATATACAATTTTGGATATATGATATGTGCAACCCCTTGCCATAATCATTTGCAAGCTTCTAGGCCCGGAAACTGACACAATAATAGTGCACCCCGCAAAGGTGGAACCTACATTATTACCATCACACTTCCACTAGATAGACGGTGCACCATGCGAAGGTGTAACCTACGCTTGGTCAATCAAGATTTTTATGAATGTTGTTTTTGGAAAGCATCTAAGACATTGATATTTTATTTGAGAGAGTTTTTATTTATAAATAAATATACTTTATCCGATCACCACATATATAGTATGTGTCGTATACATGTACGTCCCGCAAGAAAAACATGCAATAAATGAATGTGATGGTTATGGCCACCTTAATGTAATTTCTTGAAGCCACAAGGAATTAACACATCCTAAGTCTACATCACATGCAGAAACCTGTTGTTGATGAAGATCCCTACTAGCCAATTTGGGTTGATCGGTTCAACCCTTAAACCGATCATCTCACCTCTTGGTTGGTCATTTGGTTGTCTCTTTGGTCGTCTGGTTCTTTTTTCCACCATCTATTGGCTCCTCCGGCTGATCGGTCGGGTCCGCCAGGCGATCAGTTCGACTTGTCCACCATATGTTGGATCTAGGGAGACGGGTGTGAATTACATATCTATATCATATCATATATATACATATATATATATATATATTAGTTTGGTATTATCGTGGTATTTTATTGGATAGGATATCATTTGCATCCCATGCATTAATAGAATGACAAAACCAAAATCCAATCATATCGATTATCCCATAATATAGTATTTTGATGTTGGCTCTAATACCACTATAGGGAAATATGGCTACAGAGCAGGCAGCAAAAATAAAAATTATATCTACCATATTTTTTATAACTAGCGGATCACGTCAATAACTATAATGTGGAAGGAATGATTTCGAGGATGCACCTGGTCTTGGAGAAAGTCCAGCGTCATCTCCTCATTGTTGTCAACGTGCAACTCTGACTCCTAGTTGTATTGGGACTCATCTGACTACTCCTCCACAGTAGACTTGATCGTCATCTTCTACAATAGCTCCTCTCATCGCAGACTGTTGGTTGACTATGTCCTCCTTAGTGATGGACAAAGGCCACTTTGCCTCTAGAAAAGTCCCCACAGACTGCCTAGAACTCTTGTCGCCTTGCTAGAACAGACATGAAGAAGTTGTCCCTCTCATTGGCATACTAGTCACCAACTTGCTCTCCCACAACAATGATCTCAGTTGTTCTCTCCCATGCTATCCCTCCCTAGTCTCTCTTGGTTACCACCACTAGAGAGGACAATAATTGGCAGAGCAACTAATTCTCAATTGTTTGTATTGTGTTCTGCGAAGCCCTCAGTACCCCTCTATTCATAGGTGGGGTTTGGGTTAGGGTTTCCACATTGTGCGGGAGTGGAAGGGATCAGAGGATCTTGAATTTTTGCAACTTGTGACAAACAAAATGATCGTCTAGCATCCCAAATGGCTGTCTGGCATGTGAGACAGTCATTTCACAGTTTCCCAATCGCATACGAAATTGAACAATTCATTCCTCATTAATGTTGAACATTAATTCCTTACACTACAAGTAATGTGCAATCCAAATGATTATGGAAAAATATCTAAAACCTACCTTCGACAGAATTGAGAGATCTCACCCATGCAAGACATCTGTCTCGCTCACCCAGATGGTCATCTAGTGAGTCGAGTCAAGCCGGTCAGTTCATCCATAGCCAATTTCAACTCGAATCGGTCTGACATTCCAAACACTCGTCTCAACCCTTGAGATGACTGTTTGGCACTCCTGACGGCCATCTTACTCTATGAGATGGGAGTTTGGCAGTGTAACCATCCTATGTGAAGTGTAATTACAATACCTTAACGCTTTAGTAATCGATTCAATTGTCATTCATGATTAAACTCCTCTTCTAGGACAAGACCTGATTAAACTCCTCTTCTAGGACAAGACCTATGTGTGTGACCCTATAGGTCCCAGATTATGTTGGCAATGAATGTCCATAACTACTTATGATATCACAAACAATGAGTGATTCCTAGTCGCACATCAACATTACCCAAATAGATGTAAAGTTGGATAACAACTTTAACCTACTATTTGTGTATGGTGTTGTAGTGTTAGTGTATTCATTTGTCATTGATGTCAAGATCAAACTTGAGGCATGGAGCATTCATTCTTTTCATCATTCAATCTTATTTCTTGAACCAGAGTAGACTGTCTGAGATATATGTAGCTCAATATCACATATTGTGTGGGCTCCGATCTCTAAACCACGAATTAATCCCGAGTTAAACATGTGCGGAAGCAATCGGTAAACAGCAGAAGACAAAAATCACAGGAAATTAAAACTTTTCGAGACAAGAGCCTGAAACCACAAACCTTTTCCATAGAAAAAGGATTTAACTGTTTACATCACTGACAATTACTTCTTGAGTAATTTTATACAACATGATACAAAAATTCTCAAGAGTTCATACTCCAAAACACTCCAGGACCTGAGAGTACAGAGGACACATAGGACTTGACTCTAACTACACCATGAAGCAGGCTAGATCTCCACCTGAGATATTTACTGCTCCTGATGCTGCTGTTGCTGGGATTGGTCACCTGTGTTCTTGTTCCTCCGTCTTCGACGACCACCTAAAAAGTAGAAGTCTACGGGGTGAGACAATTATACATAATTGCCCCAGCGAGAGTTATAACTCTCCACTAGGCTTTATAAGCAAGGTAAGGAATAACCAAAGCAATAAGAGCCTTCAAGATATTCACTAGCAGTTCTGATGATAAGCAAGAGTTCAATCAATATTAAAATATGAGAACATCTATACTATTGAAGGTAACATCAATCAAATAACTCGTAGATAACTCTAACAGATATACTACGCTGTTGATTATGTTTTTCAAACATTATTGTTATGCCCTGTGGAGATGAGGTATACCACTCATACTCCAACCGATCACTATTAAGTCGCCTCGGTATCATACTAGGTCATTAAAAGAGCCGGATTCTTATGACCTCATCTTCCTCAGTCAGTTAGAGGATTGATTGTTTGACATCTGGCGGGATGTCTTTGTAATAGCTCACCAGGGTACTCTAGTCCTTCGCTATTTTTAGAGTTACAGTGGCATTCTGTACTCTCTTCGCTATCGGAAGATTTCTTGTTTATCTTTCACCGATACGGTATTTGTGTCTTTAAGGGAGTGTAGATATACATCTCACCTTTAGGACTTTATGGTGGGGTCTGATGGACTACTAGAATCTACATCATCCTCTCACCTTTTCTTTTATAGTGAAGGTATGACGGACTACAAGAATCTACATCAAAATACCTACACTAGGATGTAAGGTTCTACACATCCATGTACCCCACATACTCAAAAGTATGTGATCCAGGAGTTCCCTGAGGAAAACCTGTTTCACCATCATTTAGACTCTGACAATGATGGATCTATGATCAGGGCTCTACATTTCACTTGATTAGTTAGGTACATTCAGTATTCATATCATCATACAAAAACATTAGCATCACAGCTATATATGAGAATACTAAAATGTAGCAGGCCTAACTCATTTCAATTACCAGTTCTCAATTATCTCATCACAAGTCATCTGTCAAGCATGACCTTGATGGTGTTTATGGCTCTTACAGCCCATAAATCACAAAAGATGTCACTTAGCAGTGCATCAAGATGATTCACTATTCATAAAGCTTAAGACATGCTTTCAATGAATATAACATGGTATTTCATACCTGGGTATGACCATTATCTCATAATAACCTGCATGGTTAGTTCAACAGATAATAGTAAACAATTCAACAATTTAGGGTTTACTATTCATCTTTCAAGTCATCACCCTAAAATTAGGGTTTACTATTCACACCATGGTGAATGGTACTCATTACATCATCATGTAAGAGAAACAACATCATTAAGACTCTTAATTAAGATTAAGATCCATTCAATATCATATTTAGGGTTTCCATGACCTCACATAGGTGGTTCATTCCCTAATCATGCATATTCATGTGTAATTGAAGTATCTCACTAGAGTTTCTTCCTAAAAAGGGTACTTTCTCTCTCTAGGATACTTTCTCTCTCTAGAAATACTTTCTCTCTCCTCTCACTAGTAGATGGTGGCAACACCACTCTAGATCAGGTTGAGATAAGTCTCCATTGACTAACATGATCCAAAACATCAACATCATGTGATTAGGGTTTGATTAGAACAAGGTTTTACCCCTTTAGACCCCTCAAGGGTATTTTGGTAATTTGCCACATGATTACCATCATGGGTTAACTCACTAATCACATAGTCCCTTAATGACCTAGGTTACCATTAGGGTTTAGATTGGATCATCATTGAGCTAATTACACCATCAAATGGTTAAGTACAAACCATCACCAATCTCCAAACGGTTCCAACCTTCAAACGGTTTCAACCATCCAAACGGTCTTGAGACCGTTTGGAGGTGAAGACCGTTTGGAAGGGTTGACTTCCAAACCATTTGGAGCTTCAAACGGTTTGAAACCGTTTGATCAAACTTGCTTGAGATCGATTGGACCAAACGATCTTGAGGTCGTTTGAGCCCAAACGGTCTTGAGACCGTTTGGGCTCAAACCGTTTGGACCTCCAAAGGGGTTCAAAGATCACCAATGTTCATGGATATGTGTGTTGAAGCCCTCAATTGGTTAAAGCTATGCTAACCATTTATAAATTGAGTCAATTAGGGTTAGCCTTAACCACTTAGACATCCAATTGACCCTCAATTGCAAGCCAATTAGGGTTCAATCCTCCTCAATTCGGGTTTCAAATCGATTGGTCATCAATGTTCAACAATGTGAATCAATTCAAGGTTGAACCTATCAATTGACCTCCAATTGGGATCAAACTTGGCCCAAACGGTCTTGAGGTCGTTTGGACATCATCCAAACGGTCTTGAGACCGTTTGCCCAAAGTTTGACCAAAATCCAAGTCGTTTTGACTAAGGTTGAAGTCCAATTAGGTCAAAATCAGCAATTTTCATCAATTCATCAATTTCCTACAATTGGACCCTCAAACCATTAGATTAACTCAACCCTAGACCTTCAAACGGTCTTGAGTTGTGCCCAAACGGTCTTAGGACCGTTTGGAGGAATCCCCAAATGGTCTTGAGACCGTTTGGGTCCTTCAACCCAAAACTCAACAAGATCTATATGTTAAATCAACACTTTTCCACCCGATTAGGGTTTCATGTTGAAGTGCCTTCAACTCTCAATCGGTTAAGAATTAGACTTTGATTCTTTGCAGAGATGAAATTCAATATGTTAGGAACAGACCCTCAAATGGTCGTCCCTTGGTCAACTCTTTTCAAACGGTCTTGAGACCATTTCAATCCAAACGGTCTTGCAAGACCGTTTGAGAGCAAACGGTTTGAAACCGTTTGGACCAAAAGGGTCCATGGTCGTTTGAAAAAGTAACATAGGGAATCACGCCCCTCATCTTCAACCTCTTGCAAGGTCGGTTCCCCCACTGTTTTGCTTGCAAACGTGCAAGGAAGAAGGGAGGTAGAAGAAGATTTTACCAAGTAAAATGCAAGAATTAAGCATACATATAAAGCATGAGTTTAGAGTTATAAAACCCGCCTAAAGGTTGATCTTAGAGCTCCAAGCCTTCAAGCTCCAAGCTTTAATGGCGTCCTTGAGCTTCCACAACTTGGTCAGAGGTGAATTCTCCAAGGAAACGTTGCTTTGGTCGGCTAGAACAAGAAGACTAAGTAAGTTAACCACAAAACCAACCTTAGAAAGTGAATTCCTTCATGAATTCAAGCTAGATGGTGGGGTTCTCTTAATTAGAACAGGTTGGTCGTCCCCCCCTGAGCTCCAGAGCTATCCTTGGCCGTTTGAGCAAGAAAAGAAGAGAAGTGAAGGAAAGAAAGTTCGTTCACTTAATTGCAAGGAAAAGGGCTTATATACTTTAGCCCTTTTTCCACTACAAGGACCTCTCAAAATTGGTAATGACATCTAGGTCCCTCCTTGCTCAAAGGCACGTCCAAACTCATCTATCCTTATGCAAATCTCATGAATTCTCAAGATCTAAGGGTAAAGGAAGCCAACCTACAACTAGGGTACATCCATGAAAGATTTCTATACCCAAATTAGGTGTCTTTTACCACAAAGTTCATCTTTTCTTATCTGATCAATCTTTGATGTGCCCCTTTCATCATTTCCACTCTAAATGATGACAAGAGTCTTAAAAGATGTTTTAGATATTAAGAATTACAAATTGGACCCCTCAATTTGGGTAAATTGCACTTTACCCCAAATTAGGGTTTCTAAGCATGGGAATTGCTTCCACAGCTGCACCTTGGTGCTCAAGCTTGGGAAATCCCTCAAACTTCATCATAACCATCCTCATGATGTTTCAACATCAAAGGAACATCTTATCTTGTGAATTTGGCAAGTTCAACCCTTAAACTGGGTAATTTGCACATAGGTCCCTGCATACAACACAATGCTACAACTTTATACAAAAATGAGCAAGATTGAAAGTAAATGTTCCTGAGGAACTTAATTACATGCCAGGGAGTGTTCACAAGTATATTAATTACATATTTAGGCAAAACTTCCAGAGTTAGGTCATAACCCAGGTCAGGGGTGTTACATATTGACTCACATGTACATGGCCATTCATTTCTCAGTCTTGCTAATCAAGAGGCCTAGGACATCAAATTCCCGTAGGAGAGAAAATCTCATTCCTATCACTCACAGTCTATCCTCGTGTGTCAAAGTCACCCAATCATCACCTTTATAACAACCCTTGTTTTAGGAATGCATTTTATGATGTCAAAGCATACCCAACGACATGTAATGAGTGCAGTGATTTTAGGTCTAAGAACCACAACCACCACCATCACTGTGAGAGACGATTATGACTTCCATAATGATGGCTTCCATGTGTCAGTCTCATGGTGGGTCTGTCTGATACACTCATCTCTTAACATGTATCTGTTTGCTTGGTTTGATATAGACATATCATGACTAATGAGATTCTCTCATCAACAAACTTACACTCTGATCTTATGTGTCATTGTTGTCTATCAACCTTCCACAATAACAATCAATCAGGGACATAATGAGGATATGTATATGTACTCTTAACATTTGTATGATCTCATTTCCCCAAGTCCTATACTTGAAGACATACGTCATTGAGTACTATTTTTCTCTAGACATTTATAATGTTGCATCATTATCTCATAATTGAATTAAATAGAATAAATTGGAAGCTTGCCTATTTTATTAATCAAATCAATTACAAGTTATGCCATTACAATCATCGTATGATTGGCTCTCTGGCATACATACCAATAAGTAAATCATGTAGGTTGTCTAAGATAAAAGATTCTTCTATGACTAGAACATAGTGAACATACCAATAAGGATGTACACTCTCATTCCTCTCCCACACAGACTCCATGGATGGAACAACTAAAAATTTATAGAATGAAACAAGACCTCTCCTCTGAATGACAGCAAAACTAGATCGGTGGTTCCTCCCTCCCAATCACAGTTTCCGTTTACCTCCTCAGACGAAAACAAACATCCCTACCAACCTATTCATGGAAGAAATTGAATCCAAAAAAGTGGCTCTCAAATAAACTCCTAAACAACCCTTAGTTTCCCCCTCTAAAGTACCTAAGACTAGAAAAGCTACCTCCCCACCTCAAGACCACAAACCAAAGGCAGAAGAGGAAGTAGCAACCTATGAAGAAGATGATGCCCCAGTACCATCCAACCAAGAAGCAAAAGTAGAAGGGGCTTATAAGATGTTGCAAGAAATGAACCAGATGAGTTGGTACCAATTGATCTGATATAACCCACTTTTGAAATTTTTAATAGATCACATTTGCTATGGGTTGTCGGTTGAAGATCCAACTTTCCTTGTGGATGAACTGAGGCCACAAGAAGATGAAATTGTTACCATCTTAGAACCAGACAATGTTCAGGTCCTACAACCAGACCTTCATGAGATGCTTATAGTTGGAGGTTATACGACAGTCAACGTCATGACTGCATGTCGGTTACTCTTAGTTGACGAGCTCAATGATTTATTTGCATATTGGATTGTATTTTGGACTCCAAATCTGTAAATTTAATGTTTGGTTTGTAGGATTGGAGAAATGAGGCTAATCCTGGGATTTTTAGAAAAAATAGGAATCCCACATTTTGGCCTCCATCAAAATTCTCCTGGATGCCAAAATCCATCATGGGCAAGACAACAGACACGAAAAAATATAAATCCCACACTTACAAAATCCAACAAACCAAACATAAAATTTTACTTTGCGAGATTTTGAGAATGCACCATTTCAACAATACAGGATGGACAAAATACATGATTTCAGTAAATCCAGCTAACCAAACGTGCCCTGAGAAGTAGCATGAACACAAGAAGTTCTAAGATAACAGTGGTGACAACACCTAGGAAAATGGATTCAACATTTTCCTTCAAAATTTTCTATTCATAAGAATATTTCCTTCTAGTGTTAAAAATATTAAAATATATACATCGGCAAAATTTGTCATTTGACTTTTCAAAAGTTTAAATAAATATTGTTGGATGAAAGAAATAGAATGAGTAACACACAATATTGAGATGTTGGTCTAGTAAACATACCTAGCTCGTCTGTTCGGACCCCCCCAAACTTATCATGCACCCTGCCCTCCAAGTGTCAAGAGTGAGGTTGAGCAAGAATAGGCATGCTAATTCTTTGAGCTTGTCAATGCCCAATCTTACATTAAGATCTATAGTGCGGATGTCTCGTGAAGGTGGTGTAATAATCTTCCTGATATTATTCCACTTTTTGATTTGATGTAGCCAACATTTGCATCCAGAACAATATGTAGAAACGACAGTCGTTGGATCATGGTGCCTGGTGTGGGCTCTTGTGATAGAAATGTAGTGTCTTGAACTTCAAACCATCATCTGGGAGGCCCCTACCATACATTCTTATCATCTCAACAATATTGTAGTTGTTTCATGCTAAACATAACATCTGAGCTATTGTATAAGATTGTTGTTTGAGCCTTTGTATCAAATGATAATAGCATACAATGTCCGTCATGCCAAATAGGCAAAAATACAAAGTGTGGGACATTGTACTATAGGTGATCAATAAGGCCTAGTTTGGCCACTGCCATCACAAATCCTAGTAGTCGCCTACAGAAAGTTGGTGCCTGTGCTGGGATGGAAGGATGCCAGCTGTGCAAAGCAGTGTTGTGCGCCTCGTGTCGTACCTACAACCCAAGCAAAATGGCACGGAAGATGGCAGTTGAGAAGCACCCTGTTTTTGACGGGATTTAGAATCTGACAAAACTCTGTATCAAAGACTATCTTACGGTAATCATAAGTACCGAATATAAAGGTCCTAAGTATCATTTATTGCATCAACTACTAGTAGTCGACATGACCCCGTCCAAACTAGGCCTAAGTCACTATAGATCTCCAGAATCTTTCTTCTGAACTATGTCCCCAACAATATCACAGAAGGTTCCAGGTAACCAAATGTGCCTTTAGTGTGATCATTCCAAGAGTGATGTTTTGGGCTACAAATTCACCTAGTAAAAATCTACTTGACTATGTCTTTGCACCATTTGTATCTCAAGATACTGCAAACAACAAAGAAACACTATTGTCTTAGGAGAAACCCTCTAAAATAAGGAAGACCCCATTTGGTTCACTCTTGATCGACCTCCTAAACTCCTAGTACGAGTCAAAAAGTGTAAGCACAAACAAGAGAGGAAACAACTAAACCTCCTAGTGCTTAAATCTCATCTTGGGATCAAAAGAGGCTTGGAAGCCCACTCCAATAAAAATTCTATCGCCTTAGCTTTGTGAGCAAAAATTAAGACGAGCATGAATAAAAATAGGAGAGTTGTGCCCAGAAACATGTCAAAAGGATCCACCCTCTGATGTATAGCTGCACTCAAAATTGTAGATCTTTTGTGCTGAATAGTGGATCTTAGAAGTCAAACAAAAACACACTTATCCTTTGATGGCTATCTCACATAACCACCTAAAACTACATTAGGACTGACAGTTGAATGAAACTATTTTACAACAATTTTCATGGTTGAGTGAACCTTAAAAAGATAGGAAAAATCAGCAACCTTAACCTACCCCTACACTACTAGTTAGAACTATCCAAAAAAATAAAAGTTGGGTGTGAAAGCTACCTCGGATGATGTCTTGCATAAGTACAGCTTGGAAAGGAGGTTGAGTACAAATCATGAAGGAGACACTCGTCTTGATAAGAGGTTGTTCCAAACAAAAGAGGTCACACAACTCTAGATTAAGGAGAACAAAACATGGGGGTATAGTAAGCAATCTAAGCTATTATGCAGAGGTCATGCATGGTCAACAGTCAAGAAACACTAAACAAATAAAACCCTTAGCAGTTATTTGATGCTTTGATTCTATTTATTATCTAGAGGACAAGCTAGACTCTAAGTTTGAGGGTTATAACATCCAATTTTATGGATATTTCATGCCTAAATTTACCCCTAATTTCCTCTCTTTATGTAGAGTTACCTTCATTTCCTCAAATTTTGCTCATGTTTACCATTTATGCCTTGACTCAAAGGTAACTACTCATTTCCATGCAGGTAACTCACCAAATGATGGCCTCAACCCTTATGCAGATCCCCCAATGGTTTTCATAATTGATGGTGACCATTCACCCTCAAAATTAGGCCATCCCTTGTAGCTGATTGACCATCAATTCCCAAATCAATGCCCCCAGTTACACCCAGGTGCCCATCAGAAGGTGTGGTTAGGATAACCATTGCTTTCCCAAAATTGATGGTCGGCCTAGACCTCATGTCAAGACAAACATTGGTCCCCAAATTGGATGGCCATCCTAGACCCATGGGAATACAGGTCTGCCTACGGATGGCTTACCAGGGATGCATCTGACGATGGCCTATCTGAGCTCGCATGAAGGAAGGATTGGACAAGGAAACTGATGGCCAGTTGAGTGGCAAAACTCAATGGTCTACCTAACCAACCTCAATTGATGGATAGGAAGATGATGGCTCACTTGCATGACCCACCTAACAATGGTGGTACTAGACACATTGGTCATCCATACCATCAAGTGTGTGCATCAAGGCACGTGCTCAGACTTGTGGTGCAAGTAAAAGTACACCCTCAACTACCTTGACTCCCACACCAAGAGCTATAAAGAGGATACCTCATGCAACTAAAAGGGGGCCACCACCCAAGGGAGAAAATGAAGTTATTCCGCTATGCCATCTTGCCATTGCCTTCCACCTTGAGCCATCGATTAATAATCTTCAAGGACGAGAGTTCGAGGAGAAGCAAACTCCCATCTCCGCCGAGTAGTTCCAGGTTCCTCCTTTGAGGGAAGGAGGAAGATGAAGCATCCACTTTCACCGTCAAAGCCAAATTCAGAGTGGAGAAACTCGCTATCGACCTTGACCAGTCTGTGTTCACTATTGGTGTATCTTTCTCCTTCTTCTTCGAATCTATTCATTCACTTTCATTCCCTTCCATCTCCATGTCTCACCATACTTGTAATTTTGCTATGCTACTCACCGCCATGAGTGGCTAGTCATCTATCTTGGGTTTGGAGTATCCACTAAGGCTCTCCCAACATGTAAATGTGTATTTTTGTTGAATATATGTTCTTAGCAATGTTTATCTCCATACTGTTGTTCTTAATGCTTCACTTGCATGATTAGCTACCATATTATGTTGTTTGATTGGTAATACCTCTAAAGATTAGTATCAACTTTTATCTAAGTGTTATGGAGTTACATGAATAAACGAGAATGTTGGAATTCTGAAGCTAATGATCATATGGTTTTACTTTGATTATTTGTTTGCCATCTTGGGATAGAGTCATCCCTATAATCTAGATCAATCCTTAGATAGCAAGAAGAGAAAATAAACACTTATGATGATTGCTTGTAAACCTTATAAGGGTATACAATGAATGTGAGTGTTGCATGTGGATGAGAGAGCTTATATGGTAAATACCAATCCAATTTTCCCATCCATACTTGATACCTTATCTTTTGACGTTATTGTTCTTTTACTTTAATTCTTGATTTCATTTACTTGTTTATTATTTTCCTATTGATGAATCATTTCCATAGGGAAAATAAACTTTACCTTACACTTTTGATTGGTGTAACTAAGCCAATGCTTAAAGGATCTTAACACTTACCAGCCTTGTCCCTGAGTTCGACCCTAATCTACTACTTCGGGCCCCATTCTATCACTATGGGGGCTTGACTGTAGGGTTATAAATCCAAAAGTTCTATTACTCTAGAGAACACTCCTTTTGGACACGTTATTTAGGTTGATCAACTTTTTAGAATGGTATAGTAAAGGATATGGGATCATTCTGCTTGGTCGACATTTTTTCTAGAACAAAGGCACTAGACATCTTAGCAAGTTGAATAGTTTTGATTTCACTTCCTTACCTCCTCTTCATAGTGAGGTCCTTGAAGAACTTGGCATAGGTTGACATTTCTTCTATAGCATCAAAAATTGGAAGATCCTTATGTATCTTCTTCACAACCTCCATGAATTTTTCCCTCTTTTACAAATGAGACTTGATTAACTTGTATGGAAATTGGATTCTCGGTTCATACGGTTCTCTGTTAGCTATGGCCGCTTCAGCCGCAATAGGTTTCTTCTTTTTTATTAGATTCTTTTCCTTATTGTTAGCTTTTGAATTTCCTTTCTAGGTGAGAACTTTAACCTCTAGTTCTTCTTCTATCAAGTCAATTTTATGTAGGAAATCAGTGACATGAGTTTCTTCTTGGTTAGCCTTGCTTGTCGACTCCTCTAAGACTTTTTGTGAATGGAGTCTAGCCATCTTTGCACTCTCATTGGTGGAAGGGATTTTTCCTTGTGGGTTATTTATCAACTCAGATAATTGTGCCAGTTGTTGGTCAATCATCCTACTATGAGCTTTCATATCAGTCATCTGAGAAGTGACTCCCCCTAGCTGGGTTTGATTATGGACTGTAGTCCCTTATTGTTGATAGCACTCTGGATTAGTTGCTCGTTCACGGTTGCTTGCCTTTTAGCAAAATCAAACAATTCAGAAATGTGATCATGTTGATTAGAGTTTCTGTTCTAACTTTGACCATGACTTAAACTGCTTGAGTCTGTTTTTTGGTTCTGGCCTTGTCCTTGGTAATTGTTCATGTTATGCTGATAAGTTATGTTACGTGTGAACACATGTGGTCCACCGCCTCTATCAAAACCTGGCGGTGTTTTAGGTGGTTCATCCAACTAGTGAGCATTTTTTGTAGTATTTTTGTTTTTGTAAGAGAAACTAGGATGATCCAAACTCTAGAAATTAGCATAAGAAACGTTCTCAGTATCATCTTCTTGATCATCTTCATCTAGTTGGGTATAGAAACAATTATCTACTCCATGACCTCCTTCTCTACATGTAACACACTTCACCACCTTTTCTTCTCTATTCTTTCCTTTGCTTCTAGAATCCTTCAATAATTTCACATCTGAAGCAATCTTTTGGATTTGAGCACTTATAGCTTCTAGAGCCTTAGACTTGGTAGTTATTCCTTCAGTTGATACCTTCTTAGTTGTTCCCCTGTCATATTTCAAACTAACTTGCATGAAGTCATATTGTCATTAATCTTCATGGTTTTCTTTGGTTCTTATCTAGGAAATCACCTCCTGCAGTTGCATTCAATGAGGTCCTTTTGGAAGAGGCAGGCCATTATAGAAGGTTGTACCCAAAAATCCTTTATCATAATTTTGATGAGGGTAGTCCTTTGTTATTCTTGGAATATTTCTCATGCTTCATACAAGTTCTAACCGGTCTTTTGCATGAAATTGGTGATCTTATGCTTGTTTCTAAGAGTCTTTTCCACTAGATAAGACTTGGTCACAAAAGCATCAGCCAGAGATCCCCTCCATTGATGTTTTTATCGAGAAGAGAAAGGAACTAAGATAGAGCCTTATTCCTTTTATAAAAGTTGAATTCCTTGCAGTCGATGACTTCTGCGATACCGTTTTTATCTTGATGGTGTCACATATATTTTTAAAAGCATCAAGGTTGTGATAAGGGTTTTCATCTTAAGAGTTTCCACCAAAAGTCTTGTTATGAATCATACTAATAACTACAAGTTTCAACTCAAAGTTTGGAGCGTTGAACCGAGGAATAATGATCAGGCATCTGAACTCATTCACCCTTGTAGCAGCCAGATCTCAAAGAGAAGGCCTCTGTCATCTTCATCATCATCGTTGTTGTTCCTCCTAATTCTCCTTGCTCTATCATGGGAGTTTTCTTCTTCTTTTCATGGTGCTCTTCCGCATGCTCTTCCTCTTCATGATGCTCTTTATCTTGATCCCCCTCACGTTTCTCGTGGAAGCCTTCCACTCTACGAGGAGGCATGATTCTTGCAGTTGGTAGTGGGTTTGATCTAACTCACTCAAAATTCCTAAAATAAGTTGCATAGTCGAGTTAGAAATTGGACGTGTGACACGAGATATTCAAGATGAGGGCTCATTTGGTTGTATGTGTTTCCAAGACACACGATGAGTTCAAAAATAGGAAATGTAAAGCATATTTTAAGGCTATGTTGCCATCGTTTGGTGGACGTGATTTGAACGCAACTTGTATGTTGGTTTATGTTTGGTTGAAGGTGGTTCAAGGCTATCAGTAGCCTATAAACCATCAAAAAACAATTTTCCATGGCCATCATCCCTACCATAGTCATTCCTATTTTATTAGCACAACTAAGCAGACCCGTCGACTGGGTTAGGTACACATGGCAATTCTGATCCTCCAGATATATATGATGTTGTTGCTAATCTGCTTGTACTCATTGGCCATTAGAACCATAGTGCAGAAGGTGCAGAAGACGAGACGTCAGGGATGTTAGTGCAGCATGATCCTAGAATCTGGTGGTGGTCGTCTCCTTCTGGGAAACATGCGCGTCCCCGCCACAACTGCAGCAGATGCCGACAGATGTCGGATGCTACTTGTTGCACTCTGGAGGTCCATGAGGAAGCATAGCAGGACATTTAATCACAAGAAAGAAGGAGTCAAGCAGATATACAGCTTTAATCTCCTCTTGATTAGTGCAAACATGTAAATTTGTTGCTGCAATAGAAAGTGAAGCAGAGAGGAGCGAACAACAAGGAAGGTTGATCCTACAGCAAACAATGGAGTAGATGGACCGGTTGAAGAGATAAGAGTGATGTCGTGAATGAAAACGGAGAAGATAGACGGAGGTGTACAAATAAAACTACAACAACGAGAGTGGAGGAACATTGTTCCCGGCACCGTAGATAACGCTAGCACAAGGGAAACAGACCGCGCCCAAGAAGGACGCAGTCAGTTTTCCATAATTTTGTATGTAATCGAATGTTTTCGTGTGGTTTGTTTCCTCGCCGTGGGTTGGAGCTGTATCCAACCAAACACTTAAGTTGAAAAATAGGATGAGTTGCAACTATATGTCTTCCAACACAGCCTAACCAAACAAGGCCTGATTAGAGTTAGCGAGATTAAAAATGTGCATTCGAGCCAATACTAGACTTGAGGCACAAGTGTATGCTAAGTAGACTCAGTTCTTAATAGTATTGGTTGTCTATTCTCCGTAAACAATGCCAAAAAGTTGATCATCCTAATCACACATCCAAAAGGAGAGGTGTCTAGACTAATCGAACTTCTAAATTTATGCCCGACACTCAAGCCCCCACAATAATAATACAAGGTCCAACGTAGTAGATTGGGGTCAAACTCAAGGACAAGGGCGGTAAGTGTTAAGATCCTTTAAGCTTAGCTTAGTTACATCAATCAAAAGTGTAAGGTAAAGTTTGTGTTCTCCATGGAATTATGATTATCAACAAGCAAGTAATAAACAAGTAAAACAAATCAAGAAATAAAGTAAAAGAACAAGAATGTCAAAAGATAAGGTATCAAGTATGGATGGGGAAATTTGGATTGAGTTTCAATATCTAGTCTCTCTCATAAACATGCAACATTCACATTAATGGTAAAGTTGAGTAAAATTTGAGAGAAAGTTAAGGTAAATATGAATAAAGAGAGGAAATTCGGATAAATTTAGGTATGAAATACCCACCAAATTGAATGTATCAACAAAATACAATATGAGTTGCTTTTATCGCCTAACCAAGTCTTCCCACGCTTAACAAATAAGTGTTGGGTCTCCTATATAGAGGATCTCAGGAGTACATGGGATAAATAGAGAAAGGGAAAAATACAATGGACATAAGCCCAACTAATCAAATATATTGACACGTCCACTCAAGTTGGAAAGTAAACATTGTAAAGTCCCAACTTGACACCCATATACTTGAATAAAGCAGGAGGAAGAAGTTTGGTAAAGATGTTTGCAACTTGATCACCTGACCTAATGTGAGGAGTGATGATCTGTTTGGATTTGACCATGTCCCACACAAAATGGCGGTAAACTTTAATGTGTTTTGTGTGCTCGTGAGTGGATTATTATCTACGTGTATAGCCACCTGGTTGTCACAATATAGAGTAGCTAGAGTTTAAAAAGGAATTCCAAGTCGAACAGGTTGTATATGACACATTGTAGATCATAGCATGCATAAGCCATGGCACGATATTCTGCCTCAGTGTTGGAGCAAGCTACCACATCCTCTTTTTTACTCCTCCAAGGAATTGGGTGAGTTCCAATCATGACACAATAGATGGAAGCGGACCATCAGTCTTTAGAATCACCGGCCCAATCTGCAACTACATATCCAGAGATGAAGATTACCTTATACTTATGACTTTTTAGAGAAATCTTCTTCCTGGAGCACTCCTTAGATAGTAAAGAATGTGTTGAACGCTGGACCAGTGGACCTGAAGTGGTGCACTCATGTGTTAGTTGACTACCACAGGAGCATAGCGAATATCTGGTCGAGTAATAGTTAAGTAAATTAGCTTCCCAACTATATGGAGATACTTCTCTGGATCAGTAAAGAGTTATCCTTTATGAATAGGCTTCGTATGATAATCTATCATGGTAGAGATTGATTTGACTTCTACCTTGTTGGAATCCTGAAGCAGGTCTAAGACATAATGTCATTGTGACAAACTTATCCCTAAGGCTAAGCGGAGGACTTTAATTCAGAGACAGTGTCACGGGGTGTCCAAGTCTTTTGTGTGGAAATGTGCATGCAGAGACTTCTTTAGTTGGGATATCTCCACCCAATCATCAATAATAATGATGACAATATCATCAACTTAGAGAGCAATAAGAGCATGGCCTATGGAAGACTTGGAGAAGAATAAGGAGTGGTCTATGGCTACTCTCTAAATGTTAAGACAAGTTAGGACATCACTTAACTTGTTGAACCAGGCCCTATGAGTCTGTTTGAGTTCATAGAGAGATCGTTGGAGGTGACATACTTTGTGAGAAGATGCCCCCTCAACAACAAATCCAGGTGGTTGTTGCATGTAGAATCCCTCCACCAGATCTCCGTGAAGAAATGCATTCTTGATGTTGGGATGATAAAGAGACCAGTCAAGGTGAGATGTAAGGGACATAAGGATGTGGATGGATGCAATCCTAGTCATTGGAGAGAATGTCTCGAAGTAATCTATGCCAAAGGTTTGAGTGAATCCTTTATCAACCAGGTGCACCTTGAGTTGTTCAACATGACCATCCGACTTATGCTTTATAGAGAAAACCCATCGACATCCTACAATGTTTTTGCATGTGGGTGGGGTGACAAGATCCCATTTCTTGCTTACATGGAGAGCTTGTATTTCTTCCATCATGGCATCTTTCCATCTAGGAGGGCACAGAGCATATGTTGGATACTTAGGAACATATGTTGTGTCCAAAGAAATAGAAAAGGGTGAGACGGAAGAAGAAAGATGTGCTAGACAACAAGTGTTAGAAATGGAAAGCTTGGTAGTGCAAGAGTGTATACCTTTGTGTAGTGCCCTTGGTAGATTGGATTGGTCTGAAACTGATGATGATGAAGGAGATGAAGCCAATAACTCATCTTCCATGCGTTGGTGTGGTGTTGTGGATGGTGGAAGTGGTGGTGGTGTCAGTGGGATGAATGGATCAGGCAACGAAATCATAGTATCATTATAATCAATGGGGTGAGTTGGATACAAAGAACATTTCATCCTCATGAAAGGTGACACTCATAGAGTAATGCATTCTACTAGAGTTAGGTTCAAGACATTTGTAACCTTTTTGAGAACAAGGATAACCAAGATTTATTGTTCATATAGCTCGGGGGAAAGCTTGTCAGTCTTAGGAACAAAATTATGAATGAAGGAAACACAATCGAAAACCCAAGGCAGGAGAGGGAATGGTGTGGATTGAGGGTAAAAAATGGAAAAGGGGTCTGCTTCCTGAGAATAGAGGAAGATTGGTGATTCATAAGAAATCAAGCGGTGAGGACCGCATCAGACCAAAAAGACTTAGGCAAGTTGGCATGAATGAGAAAAGATCTTGTAATGTTAAGTAGATGATGATTTTCACACTCTGTAATGTCATTTTGTTGTAGAGAGTATGTGTACGATCGTTGATGAATCATCCCTATGTTGCGGAAAAAGGAGGCGACAGCCTTTTGGGTATTTTCAAGGGTGTTGTCAGTTCAAAGAATCTTAATAGACATTGAAAATTAAACCAAAACCAACCTGCAAAACTCGTGAATTAATGTAAAGACTTCATCACGAGTGCGAAAGCCATGTCATTTTAGAAAAATCATCCACAAATGTAACAAAATATATATAGCCATTATTATTAGTAGTTCTAAATGGACCACAGACGTCAGTATGAACTAAGTCAAACATACAAGATTATTGTTTACAGATACGGGCCACGAAAAACACATGATGATGTTTTCCTAGCTGACAAGCATTACACTGAATAGAAGAGCATGAAGACAATGAAATTTCTAATAGTTTAAGCTTATCTAAAGGTAAATGGCCACAACATAGATGCAGTTGAAGTGGCGTGGAGATAAGAAGGGCTTGTGGTCAATTTGAGGGTGGGGCAGAGAAGCAGTAGATATGACCAGGGCGTACTTGCTGCCCAATCATTATCAAATTCTTCTGATCTTGTAAAATAAAATCATACGGACTAAATGTTACAAAACATTTGAGAGAGTCAACAATTTTTTCTACATACATCAAATCATATGGAAAATTTGGAACAAAGTGGACAGGAGCCAACATGATTTTATAAGATATAGGAATGGTTCCACATTGAGTTACTCATTTAACAAACCCATCAGCCATGGTGATAAAGGAGTGAGGGATAAATGAATTAGATGTAGTTAGAAGATGGGGCATACCAATCATAAGTTGAGTCGCACCTGAATCCCTAATCCAGTTAGAATTGGAAGTAAGCATGGACGCCCCAAAGTTACCTTGAGAAGCGGTGGCTAGGTGGGCAGAAGAATCAACAATCGGTAAATTCCCAACTTGCCAATGTAAAGAGGCAGAAGTAGTAATATTGTTGAACAAGCAAGACATGTTGTCATGCTATGGTAGCCTCCGAGAAGGAAAAGAGAAAGGAAATAGGGAGGGGAAAAGAAAGAGTGGTGAGTATTAGGTTTAGCATACTGATCTTGATACCATGTAAAAGGATTTTGCTTTCTATAAAACAAATAAGAGTGTTGGGTGTCCAATATATAGGAGTCAGGGAGTACATGGGCTAAATAGAGAAAAGGAAAAATACAATGGGCCTAAGCCCAACTAATCAAATATACTAACAAAGAGCACATAGAAAAATCTGATATTGAACAATGATCGCTTAACCAAGTCTTCCCATGGCCTATGATTCAGCAATTCTTACCACCCCTAGACAGATGGATAGTCAGAATGTGTAGTGTAAATTTTGGACAACTTGTTGTGTACTTGTGATGGACTGCGGAGATACTTGGGATAAGTATCTCCTTTTGGCCAAATTTGCTTACAACAATGACTACCAAGCCAGTATTTGTATGCCACCTTCAGAAGAACTCTATGCTTGACCTTGTCATTCCTCACTACATTAGGAATGATGTGAGAGATACTTCTCTGATGAAGAATGGTGGCATGCAAATGATGACCAATACGAAATGAATGATTAAGAAAAGGATGAAGGCTTCCTAGGATTGAGAAAAGATGTATGCTGATAACAAGAGGTCGAATGTGAACTTCTAGTAGATGACTACCTACTTCTCAAGATAAAGCTAATCAGATATATTGCAACGTCCATGATAGTTTGAGATATTGGATAAGGTTGATGAGTGTGCCAATCATTCAACTCTTCACCATGATACTTGGGACCGTTTGAGATATTGGATAAGGTTGACGAGTATGCCTATCATTCAGGTCTTCGCCATGCCTATGAAAAGATTCATAGTTTGTTCCATTTGCCAAATATTAAGAGGTATGTGAAATGATCCCTCTCGTATGTTGTCTATAGAACCTTTGGAGTTATGGGAGCATATACCTTATGAGCAGGGGCATATCCAGGGGGCTACCGGGGCTGAAGCCCCCCCAACCAATCCCCACATTTCACACATAGCATTTATTGGTCAATCAGATTTGTTAAGCCATAAAAATTGGTACAAACTGTTCCACTTACCCAAATGAATAAAAGACGAAGATTGTGGGTCACTTGCACTTTGACAATGTGTTGCCATAATGTCTATAGGTATAAATGTGAAGACTAAAAGACCGAGACTAAAGAGTCAATCAAATCCACAAAACGTAACTGAAAGTCTGCTTCTATGACTTGCACACCAAAACTTCAGAGTTGGGAGTCACAAGCATTGTTTAACTTCTTGGAATGTTTTTCTTGCGGACAACGTCGATGTTAAAAGAAATCAGTTTGTAAAAAGCCAACCCCATCCGCCGATCTAGCTAATTGGTCGGTTTCTCTCTCGTTCATTCTCAGTCTTCCATGTGTTTGTTACCACTATTGTTCAAAAGGCTCTTGTAAGGTATATTTTAATAAATTTAATTTAACATTTATCTCATTATGGTATGTCCTAAAGTATACAACTCGTAGTTTTCAGTGAATTGTAATATCATTTTCTTATGAATTATAATCATATACGATGTTAAGTTTGAATTAGTTCTTATAGGCTATAAGTCTATTTTAGTTTTTTGGACAAAATTCGGTGTGTACATCATTATCATTCAGCTAATGAATAAATATCTCACTTGTAAAAGTAATGAACAACTCAAAACTGAACCGTGCAACAATAGTTGTTGACTGATTAAATGATTTAATGATATGCTACTTTGAGTGAGAAGTATTTATGGGAACTACGAATCGGTTTTTTTGCAACATTCTTAAAACATTAAAAATTTATCAGATTCTACTCTCTTGTTCAAATTAGTCATATATCTTTTAACTACATCATAATTGTTGATGTGTCACAATAATAGTGATTCTTGTTTTACTTAGTTGGTGTTGTGATGTAAAAAATTATTTAAAATATTGATTCACTAGTAATATACTAAAATATATTCATTAGCTATGAACTCATATGTTTCAATAATATCAATCAATGTAAAAAAGTATCAATTTTGGTCGTGACTTGTTAAGCTTACCCCCCCCCCCCTAGTGTGATTTGCAGGATCCGCCACTGCTTATGAGGAGTTCTCAATGAAGATTATGGATTCCAAAAGGAAATAGTTGAAGAAAAAAGAGACTAAGCTACTGATATCATGGTCTTGAAAGAACCATCTAGAATGTCAAAGATGATATGTTGCATACGCACCCCTCCTTTTGCTTGAGATTTAGAAGATGACATTCCTTTTAAGGGGTGGAGTGTTGTAACATACTCAATCCTAAGTATTTGTCTTAACCCACTCTTTTCTTATGTCCTTTTGTCTCTAATCATGTTAAGTTGCTTTTTCCCTAAATTTAATCATATTTGGAGTAATTGAAAGTTCAATGATATTAGGCGTCAGTAATATCTTATTACGTGAAGATTTATGACAATCACCTAATTCGCTTCAATAGTAGGGTTAAGCACAATACACCAATTGATGAGCTAGAACTTGGTTTGACTCTTTTGAAACTTTCTAGGATTAGTGGGTGAAGGAATCGGAGAAAGTAATAAATACAATATCGTGAATGGTTAAAAGAAGTAATAAATGCACGAAGTAAACATGTAATATTCAAGTAGTGTAATTAAACACTTAATGTCCTCAAATTTGCAAAATTGATAATAAGTTTTGGTTCCCCGCACATATATCACTCTACTTGCTAATCTTTAAGTTAATTGGATATCATTTGCACCACCAATTCATAAAAAAAGTACCACAAGTTTTTAATCAATTTTAAATTTGTCGCTTCGACCTAAGGTTTCTTATATGTTCCTTGTCCCGCTCGCATTATCTGAGGCCCTCAAAGCCGCAACCACACCATCTAACAGAACTAAAGCTGCGATTCCTCCGTTTGGGCTTCCCCCGCAATCACAAGATTCGGCTACAAGATTCCCCCTTCCCATGGGTCACATAATTTAATTTTTCTTTCTTTCGCTTCTGTGGTGTTTCACAAAACACTTAACCATAAGATTTTGGATTTCATCTGTCGTTGACCTCTGGGTTCTCATCTTCCCACTACACTAAACCCCACCGCATTTTAACCACAGAGAAACTTAGCCCTACCCTACTTTCACAACTCAGACCTCTCGATTTCTCACATTCTCACCCATGGCCAGACTCACCCAACTTCCCCAACCATCGGAGCTCTGTTGCAGCAGTTATCCACTACCATCAACAAACAAGATGTGTGGTTAGCTTATAGAGCACTTCCTCAGTCCTTTTACATCCTTGTTTCACCATACTCTTCGCTAAGTACTCAGATCAACCTCACCTTACATGTCTGGTCACGACAAGATCATTCCTTATCCCCAAATAAAGCTCTAGCAGAGCAACAAGTATTTTGCTAACTCATAACGGCTCAAGCCACTTCCACATTGATTGCTAACAGACTATCAACCATCGAACCTCTGACCGGTTATAAAACTAGAGTAAGGAAATACTACCTACTCAGTTCTATTTTACAGAAGAAACGAAGCATCCCTCATTCACAATCCAGGCAAACGACAAATTATAGTACTACACCGTGATTGTCTTTGCGCTGAGTACCGTGCCTTGCCGCCTTCATTAACTTCTTATATGATATTGCACTCGTATGGACGTTCTGGACTCCATAAAGATAAACACAAGTTGTGCACAAGCAGCACAGATGGGTGGTTGTTTGAAACTTCCACGGCAGCAAAAACCCTGCTGCAAAAAAGTCGCGCCTTGCTTTCATTATTTTAAAGAGCGAGCAACGCAATTTAGCAACAGATTGAAACCATATATTCTAATTCTCAGTTACTATGCCAGGCCCGCCATCTTGCATTTATTGGATCTTTGAGTGGACAAAATTTTGATAAACTTCGAAAAAGAAACATGAACAAAGGAACACAGGAACAAGCTCCCAAGCTAGGAAATAACAAAAACAAAATCGGAAAATGGCCCAGCAGCTTGGAATCAAGGACCAACAAAGATGAAATAAGATTTCCGGATCCATATATGATTATTACTTCCACGCTTTCTTTCCCCTGAACTGCTTTCCAGCTCGCCTTTGCTGCTTCCTCTTCTCTTGGCGGGACCAGGCAACTTTTGACTTCTTCGCGGCCAAAGGCATTGCTTTCTTGTGCTCTTTCTGTTTGTTGCTCAACCCACCGGTCTGGCATCAACAAATGGCAAACAGGCAAACAAAGTTAATCCAAGATGAAAATCAATATGCAAACCCTGTCTATAAGGATGTTGTTACATATGCAGCCAGAAAGGCACACAACAGAGACAGGTTGATGCTTCTGCTGCCTCAGCCTCAGAAGAGAAAGAAAAAGAAAAACAAAAGGAGATAAAAATTGGCTTCTAGAAGTAGTATTCTGGCCAATAAGAAGAAGATAAACAATGTCTTAACAATGTGGAAACAATGTAAAAAATGAAGGTCAGGTTGCAGGAATTGTTCTGATCGATTGCTAGAACTCAGCAAATGACAAGCAGCCAAAGGCAAACAAGCATAAACCTGAAGTTACCATTCCTAAGGAAAGTTCTTATAGTGGTTCAGCCTATGCTTATTCAGCTATAGGTTAAGGGACTAGTGAGTACTCCTGTGTCTGTTAGCAACAGCTTAGGGAGGGTGGTGGGTGTAATCAGAAGCTTTGGTAAAGGAAAAGTGAACTTAAATCAGATACCTTATCGTCCGGTTTTCCAGGTGCCACTAACAGCACTGATGCTCTTCCAATGCTGCAAGTGTTACCATACATCTCATTTAACAAATGGCCAGTTCTGTCAGTACACCAATCAAAACAGATCTTTCTGCTCTGGGTTCATGCAACTACTGCAAATGGCAAACGGTGGTTGAGGAAATGCCAGTTCAACCAAATCAATCCAAAGGGCCACAAATGACCTATCGAGATCAGAGTGCTCAAAGGAGAAGTCGCTATCTCTTCTTCCTCTGAAGAGGATGACTTATTGGACCATGAGAATGAGGAATCAAGTATTTATATTGATCATCATCGTTGTTAGAAGTAAAAAGGAGATATTAGTCATGTAATATGGGCTCGTGTCTGTAAGCCCATATAAGTCAGTCAGTCCATCAGGTCTAGGTTGTGTCCACCTCTCCTATATATAGGAGAGGGTGTCTTGTATCAAAGAAATATACAACATACGTAGAATACATCGGTCAGAGACCTGGCCCGATACAGAGGTGTCGGGCGGCACACCCTCTCGGGCGGCACGCACCGACGGTCGACCGTATCGCTCAAGGACCCTGGCCGATACGCTCATGTCGGGCGGCACACCCTCTCGGGCAGCACGCACCGACGGTCGAAGCGTATCGGGTTCGATATCGTGTCGAGCTAAGAGCTATGCATCCACGTGTCGGGCACTTATGTCGCTCGTCATAGTTGGCCGATATCGACCCACAGTGTCGGTCGGGACGGTCCTAGGTGAACTATCCCCTCCCTCTCGGGATGAGGAAAAGCTCACCTAGTGTCGCCCGACATGAGCACTAGGCACGATACTCTTGCTCTTCGCAGGTTTCCTCCGAAGATAGCTCGAAGCTCCTCACTGTCCGAATCTCCCGCTGTGGACTTGCCAACTGCGAAACGTCTTTTCGACTCCCTGTAGCTGCTATTTATAGTCAGCTGGTTGGTGAGAAGACATGGTGCTCGAAGCGCCACGTGGCCACCTTAAGCACCAGTCGTCGGACGGCTGATACTGGACATCTCTCGACGCGAGGTTCTGGCTATCGGTCACGTGGTGGGCGGCACGCCTGCCGATGGGTGGCTGTGTCGCCCGACAAGCTGGGTCGTCGAGGCGGCTTTGGCTCCCTGTCGGGTAAAAGGTGTGTCGGCCGGCACGTTCATGTCGCGCAGCGCCCCTTGGTGTCGCGCTACTGTGTCGTTCCGCCCTGTCGGGCGGGGTCTGTATCGGGCGTCTGCAGGGCGAGAAGAATTTGACTTATTCGTGGGCCGGAGTCGGCCCTTATTGCCCAAAGCGAGGAAAACTCTGCAAAAGATAGGAAAATTGGAGTAAGAGCATTGTTTGGCCAATTATTGCGAAAATGCTAATAAAATAGAGGAAAATAGCAGAAAAGGGCAGTTTTGATAACAAAATAAAGGGCAAAAACGTCACAAAAATTGATGTTATCAACTCCCCCAAACATAGCGTTTTGATTGTCCTCAATCAATATTTAAACTATATTTTTGTGATGCTCCTTTTTGCTCGGATAACTTTCAGGCCAAGAGGTAAAACAAGTATAGTAATGCCTTTAGAGGTAATGCTGCTTCACTGTAAACAAAAGACTATGCGTTTCCTTGCCTTTTTATTTCAGTAGAAATATTCTCTACAGCTTCAGTGAGACTTTGTTGTATGATTCCGAAGTTAGCTTACACACCAAACAACTTTATTTTCGGGGCAGAAAGTTGTGTATAGGGTAGGCTAAGGATTTTTGGGTTTTTCATTCTTGTCTCTCATCAGTCCATCCAGGTAAGGGTCCGTTAACGGGCAAGTGGTCCCTGCAGTCCAAGCCAGTTGGCTTTAGGGCAGTGATTTCACATCCTACGTACCACTGCCCCGGATCTACCATGCCTAAAGATGGGTACTTTTGGAAAACAAGTGTGTATATTTTTTTTTCTTTTTCTTTTATTGGCACAACTCTCATGCTTTTATTCACACTCGTAAGGCTTCTCTCTTTTTGAGATTTTTGTTGGGTGAGGGAAGACAAAAGAGATTTTTGCTGTTTGGGCATCTTTTTCCTTCTCCATACTCGTCTCTTAGCTGTTTGCGAGATTATTATATTTTTGAAATTTTTGACATGGCAAAACATACTCTTTTGTTCGTTTGAAGCAGCATTATCAAAAAGATATAACAGAACTTGCGTCACATTCAACACGAGGAAAATAAACTTTGCAAGAAGTTTGTATCAGGTTTCTCATTATTATTACAACAACTTTGTACATATGCATAGGGACAGAAATTTGTAAAGGAAAGATTTTTGAAAATTTTTGTATGGCATACATGCGTACATCAGATATACAGGAAGCTATAAGAACACATCAGATAAAAATGAAACCTGCAAGCGTAGAAAGCTTGAAGAGTTAAAATTTTCATTCGTAGAAAGCTTGAAGAGTTAAAAATTTTATACCTCCCTCACTGGCACACGGGTACCCCCCCCCAAACTTACTCCACACTCTGTCCCAGAGTGGTGAAGAAGGCAGGGTAAGGTAATGTTTAGCCAGTGAGGGTTAGCTCACTGATGTGCTGCAATATGCTCCTACAAAGTTGCAGCATGCCATTGGGAGGTTGTCTAGCGGGTTTGCTGCTGGCAATGAGAGGTTGAGCAGGAGCGTAAACCCTCAAAATTGTTGCCTGGCCCACCTTTTCTCCAACTCTCCTTCGTGAACATGAACAAAAGGACTGATCATCAGTCCCAGTTCAGTCCCAGGAGTGTGTAGTCAGGGTGGGCCCTCTCCCTTGGAAGGACGGAACCGGAATGCCCCGAACTTGTTCGGAGGCCTTGGTTGCCGTACTCGTGTTGTTTCTGGAGATGGTCCTAAACCACCAAAGAAGACAGACTATAATCAGGTGACCCTCCATTTGAGCTATCATATGAGAAATAATCCATCCCTTTCTTGTTGGTGTCGTTTCCGCCCGACAGTTGTTGCTGGTAGTTTTATCTGGGTGAGCCATTCCTGTTATCAAGTTCAACAATTATTAAAATGTTAGAACGGATAAAAATTTAATAACTGTACTACTTATATCAAAATTTGGGTAGCGCCCATCGAAGGAAAATACCGGGCGATACGAGGTAAGACGACACGAAAAGAGTCGGCCGACACGCACCCTGTCGCCCGATACGGTGTATCGGTCGATGGGGTCCCATGAAAGCAATTGCTCGACAGGGTGCTTCAAAGGAAAACGTGTCGCCCGATATGCCGTATCGGGCAGACAAAATCGGTCGTTATTCGTGCAAAAAGGTGTCGGGCGATACAAAATCTGCAAGGCACGTAAACCCGATAAGCAGCGTCTGCTAAGAAACTTGCGTCGGGCGACAAGGTTATCGTTTGATAAGCGTGTCGGTCTATGTCGGGCGACAAACGTGTCGGGCGATAAGCATTCTGGGCGAAAATCATGTCGGGCGATATCCGTGTCGGGTTATACCTTTGCTCATGGGGGCCATCGCCTGACAAGAAGGATGAAGCTCAGCAGGCCGACACGAGAGCAAAAGTGGCTTACTGAGTTTAACACTGCGGTAAAAAGAGTAAGAGTGATAACCCGGTACGGTAAAACTAACAGACTGTATATATAGCGACTTAGCTGGGGGTAGACCGGGCGGTCCGGGGTACGCATCGGTCGTTCGAGACAGGCATTTATTCCCATGATGCGGTCGTGTGACTCTCGGGAATGCCAACAGTCCCGGCCTTTGCGGAGCCCAAGAACCGCCATCCGATTCATGCGTGCCCGCGCGCCAGCTGAGCAGCTGCCCGACACAGCCTAAAACAGGCGGCCGAAAAACTTAAAACAAAGCTTGAAAAAGCATATGACGGGCAAAACATCATCGGTCAGGGCAGAGCCCTCCGCCCTCAGACAAGAAATGCTCGTCAAAGCTTCGGAAAACTCAGCGATGACCCATAAAACAGAAGAGCCGGTACGCTCGGCGCGTGCTCTGGCTCGGGCCTTATTACAATCCATAAAGTTTGTTTTTGCTGGTTATAAGAAAAATGCAACCTAGTCTAAGAAAGAAAGAAAGAAGAACTCGGGCTGCCTCCCAAGGAGCGCTGGGGTTTGCGTCGCCAGCTCGACCGGTGTAGGATCTTCTTGTTCAGCCCTCAACTGTACCCATATCTTGCAGACTGATCTCTGCTCTCCTGACAAACGCTTCATCTTCTTAGAACCTTTTCACCCTGTGCCCATTCACCTGAAAGGCCTTGGACGGATCGTCCTTGTCGTAGAGCTCCATCATCCCTGATGGATATATCTTTGACACTGTGAATGGTCCAGACCACCTTGTTTGTAACTTCCCAGGGAAAAGGCGAATAGAGGACTTGAATAACAAGACCTTATCTCCTTCTCTTACGTCTTTTCGCCTGAGATGGGCATCATGCCACAACTTTGTCCTCTGTTTGTAGATTTTTGCATTTTCGTAGGCGTTGATTCTCAGCTCTTGAAGCTGCAAAAACCTCTTTTCTCCTGCTTTGTCTAGGTCCATATTTAGGAACTTGATTGCCCAAAGGGCCTTGTGTTGCAATTCCAACGGCAAGTGGCAGGATTTTCCGTAGATCAGGCGGTAGGGGGTGGTTCCAATGGGCGTTTTGTAAGCGGTGCGGTAGGCCCATAGTGCGTCGTCAAGTTTCATGGACCAGTCTGTCCTCGTTCGGCTGACAGCTTTCTCCAAGATCTGCTTGATTTGTCTGTTGGAAACCTCTACCTGTCCTGACGTCTGGGGATGGTAGGGTGTAGCGATCTTGTGCTTCACTCCGTACTTGCGCAGGAGTACTTCAAACTGTCTTTCTCCGAAGTGCGACCCTCCGTCGCTTATAACTGTACACGGGACGCCGAAACGAGGGAAGATGGTCTTCTCGAAAAGCTTGATAACCGACTTGGCGTCGCAGGTTTGGGTGGCTACCGCTTCCACCCACTTCGATACATAATCCACAGCCACGAGAATGTACTAATACCCCCGGGATGGGGGAAACGGTCCCATGTAATCGATTCCCCATACGTCAAATATCTCCACTTCAATCCAGCTTGCCATAGGCATTTCGTTCCTCCTCCCTATATTCCCCGTAAACTGGCACTCCTTGCAAAGCTTCACAAACTGTGCGGAGTCTTTAAATAAGGAAGGCCAGTAGAAACCTGACTGTAGTACCTTCGCAGCTGTTCTTTCGCTGCCTAGGTGACCACCATAGGGGGAGGCATGGCATTGCTTCAGGATGTCCGCGGTTTCTTCTTCTGGAATGCACCTCCTGTATAAGTTGTCGGCGCATCTTTTGAACAGGAGAGGATCATCCCAGTAGTAGTTTTTAACATCCGCGAGAAGTTTCTTTTTCCGATTGTACGTATTGTCAGGAGGCAGCTCACCGCAAACAAGATAGTTGCAGATGTCTGCAAACCAGGGTAGGCTTTCTTCTTGGGATTCAGCCAACATAAGAGCTTCGTCGGCGTAGTCGTCGTTGATGGGAGGTCCTCTCTCCTTCTCAGTCACGATCCTTGATAGGTGGTCTGCGACCACATTCTCTGCGCCCTTCTTGTCGATAATTTCATGGTCGAACTCCTGGAGCAGCAAAGCCCACCTCAACAGCCTGGGTGTTACGACCCCCGTCGAGCTTATCCCGTAAGTAAGCTGTTCAACATGTGTTTAGCTGATGTGTTAAGTTATAAGCCTGTTTTTGTTAATAATGTTTAAAATGGTTATGATATGTGCTTAGTGTGTTTTCTAGCTTCTAAAGCGTGTAGGATCTTACGCTTGAAGCGTTGCCAGAGAAATCGTTCGAATCCGACCTTCGAGTCAAAAGTTGCAAGTTTTTGGGCTTGTAGGGACCTGTTTGTAGTTTTTGAAAGTTTTGAACTTTGCGTTTCGGCCCCTAGCTTTTCTTCCTTATTCTCTTCTTCTCACTTATCCGTTTCATTTCTTAGAAATGAAGAACGCAGGAAGCGTTCTCCTTCCTTGCGTGAGAGAGAGAGAAAGAGAGAGAGAGAGAGGGAGCTGAGAAGAGAGAGACGTCGGAGCTTCGTTTTGCTCCGATCAGCTGCTGCAGCTCGTCCTCCTCCCTCCGTTGATCTTCTTCTCCGTCAATTTGATTCGGATTTGCAGCAGGAGCTGCATTTGCAGGGAAAACGGCCAAGAGATTGGGGGCGCAAGGAGCAGCCCTAGCTCATTTCTTTCCCCTCTTCAGGTGCGGTTTAGTGATGTGTATCAACTGCGAACGTTTTGTGGTGTTTGATTGAGTTTTGCCCGTCGATTCGAGAGAAATCGACTCTTGCAGGCCGTTTTTGTTTTCTGCCTGTGCGCGGTTCGGCCGAGTTCTTATTTTGTCGGCCGAGTTTCATATTAGGGCGATCGTACAGTGTTTTTAGTCGGCCGAGTTTGGGTCTCAGATCGGCCGAGTTTCTTATTTAGGTAGCCGAACATCGTTTTTGTCGGCCGAGTTTGGTCCTGATCGGCCGAGTTTCCTTGTAGGTATATAAAGCGGTGTGTCGGTCGGCCGAGTTCCCCAGGGGATCGGCCGAGTTTCCTGCTGGTCGGCCGAGGTTGGTCGGCCGAGTTTCAGACTCTGGGAAGTGTTCGGCCGAGTTCCATAGTATTCGGCCGAGTTTCAAGTGGTGAGTGGCAGTTCATTCAGAAATCATTATTAAACTCATTTTAAATGCTTATTTGCTTCACTATCAGTTGATATGACCTTTAAACAGTGTAGCATGTACATTTTAGTGTGATAAGTTCATTGGAACTTGAAATGCGTGATGTGAATGATGAAAAAGAGGAAATTCTATGTCTTACAGTTGCTATGTGATATTTCTGTCTAATTGTTTATCTGTTAATTAATAGACCTAGATGCCCTAACACCGTAGAACCCCTTAGAGAGGTCTGCAACTTTGGGGTGAAACTCGTGTTGCAACATCATCCGTGCTTGTGTCACGGACAAACGAGGAAAGAGAGGCAGTGTCCAACAACAATCGTGCTTGTGTCACGATGGCACTGCGAAAAAGAAAATACGGTTATCTAACACCATTCGTGCTTGTGTCACGAAGGTAACCCTGTGACTCTCCGCCGGTGTACTCAGGTTAAAGGAGGAGTCTGGAGCACACGTGGTTGTGCGTTGAGGCCGTGGAGCCTAGGGTCGTGTGCAGACCAGGACGAGTAGTCAGACTTAGCACTTCCCGGGTGTGTCGCTAAGTCTTGTACGGTGGGACCGTAGCATGAACTTGCTGCGGATCTTTATATGCAGAGTACACTGCATATATTTAGGGCATAATAATAAAATGAATAAATAATCATGTAGGATCACAGTAAATTTATATAACTGCTTATCTACCTGAAATACCGGTTGATGCTTAGAAATGTGATTATTATATGTATATCTGCTATGTCAATAGAACTGCCCTGCTTGAACTGTATATCTATTTATTTTCAGTTTATAAACCTGACGAGTTGTTTAGTGATAGCTGAGTGAAATGTTATTCACTGAGCGAGTAGGGTCATCCCTCTACTCAAACATTTTCAGGTCAGCATCAGGAATCGGAAGGATCGTTTCATCCTAACGCCTAGTTGATAGAAGGTTTGTAGTTAGTCTAGTTAGAGGTCTCTTAGTCCATTCCCCTCGATCTTCGGGACAAGGTGTGAGTGAGAGAGAGAATGTGTACAAAGATGTAAATTAACTGTTATGCTTTACTTTATGTTGAACAATACAGTATACTGTAGACTTTGTTTATATTTCTTGTCAGTTTAATAGAAATGCTTCTGCAGTTTGTTTAAGCTTTAGTTTACAGTTTAAACCTGGTTATCTTTTAAATGTCTTAAATTGTTTTAAAAAGTGACGAGTGTTTGGTTCTGTGTTAATCCCACCTGTCGTGCCCTAATTTCGTGGTTTGCGGTTAATGTGAAATTGGGGCGCGACAATTTTTGGTATCAGAGCTTAGGTTTGAGTACTTAGTTACTCAAGATCAGGGGACGATAAGAGACCAATAGGATTAAGGTTTAGGTGTCTTTCTTCTATCTGTAGTTTTCTAATAGGAAATATTCTATTATATCATTGCAGATGGCAGGAAGAGGCTTTGATCGTGATGATCAGGCCGAGAGACATGTTGGCCCTGATCTTCGATACTTGGGTCCAGGTGGTGGTGATCACGTGGATGAAGCATCCCGGATGTACAGAATGTTCCTGGAGACCAAAGAAAGGTACAAGGCTGATAGGCGAGATTCTTCTTCTACCAGCAGTAAAGATCTGATGCGATCTTATGAGCTTGTGAAGAAGCTTGGTGGCACAGAGTTCAGTGGCACAACAGATCCCGCCAAAGCTGATGAGTGGTTTAGATAGATAGAAAAGGTCTTTCGTCTGATGGAGCTTCCAGAAGATAAGAAGATTAATCGTGCGGTCTATCTTTTGACAGGCGATGCAGAGTTGTGGTGGCGTGGTGTGGAAGAAAAGAGGAGAGGTACAGAGCTTTCCTGGCAGGATTTCTCTGAGGAATTTCATCTCAAATTCTATCCACCCACTTTTCTTAATGAGAAAATCAGGCAGTTACAGAATATTAAGCAGGGGAACATGAAAGTTACAGAGTATGAAGCGCTTTTCACACGGTTGGCGAACTTCTGTCCGCAGCTTGTTCCTGACAACATAGAAAGATGCATAAGGTTCCAGGAAGGGCTAAGGCCAGCGATTCGGCATACATTTTCTGCTACTAGCAGGAGGAACAGAGAGAATTTTGGTGAGTTTGTTGAGGCTGCCAGACAGGTTGAAGAATCTGTGAATGCTGACAGGGTGCCCGAGTCTAAGAAGAGATCTGCAGATTTCAGTAGAGGGCAGTCCAGTAGTGGATACAGAGGTGGAGGTAGAGGTTTCTTTTCTAAGCTTGGGCGTGGCTTTGGTTGTTTTGGCAGGCAGAGATCTGAGGATGTCACTACTTTTAGAGGCAGAGGAGGATACAACCCAGGAAGATGGAGCAGTGCCACTAGTGGACAGTCTTCAGGGTCGTCAATGTCAGTGACAGGTCCCCAGGGACAAGAGTTACCGCCATGTGACAAATGTGGAAGGCCACATACTGGACCGTGTTGGAGTTCAGGTTGTTATGCCTGTGGACAGATAGGACATGTCAAAAGGGAATGTCCTCAACTTCGGCAAGCAGCATCACAAGCTTTCCAGCCTCAATACCATGATGTTCCGAGTTCCTCTATGGCTTCTGGTTCTAGAGGTGGTGGAGTGTCTAGTGGCAGGAGTGGTCAGAGAGGACAGCGTGGCAGAGGGAGAGCTTCAGCACGTTTCTTTTCTTTGACACCTCAGGAAGGTATAATCTCTTCACAAGTTGTTACAGGAGAGATGCTTTTGTTTAATAGTATACCAGTTTCAGTTTTGATAGATCCGGGAGCTACTCACTCTTTTATACGACGTTCGTTAGTTGGTGAACTTAATCTGTTAACTCAAGAGTTGGCAGATGAGTTAGTGTTGAGGGTTCCACTAGGTGGACCAACAGTTTTATCCGAGTTCTGTCCCGGATGCTTGTTATCTTTTGGAGGTTTTACCTTTGCTGCTAATCTCATACCCTTGGATGTAAACACTTTTCAAGTCATCTTGGGTATGGATTGTCTTGAGACATATCGAGTGCAACTCGATTGTTGGAAAAAGGAAGCTATCTTTCAACTAGGGGAATTTTCTTGTGTCTTTACTGGAGACAGGAAAGTTCTGCCTACGTGCATAATATCAGCTGCTGTAGCTGATAAGATGTTATAGAAAGGATGTGAAGCGTTCCTTGCTCATGTGGTTGACACCAGAGCAGAGAAGAGCACTGCCAGTGTTTATGATGTGCCTGTGGTTCGTGAGTTCTCTGACGTTTTTCCAGATGAGTTACCAGGCTTACCTCCTGTCAGAGACATTGATTTTGAAATTCAGATATATCCAGGTAGTCATCCAGTAGCACTGCCAGCCTATAGAATGGCACCTGCAGAGTTGAAGGAACTCAAGGTGCAGTTGCAAGAGTTGCTAGATAAGGGTTTCATTAGACCCAGTTCTTCACCGTGGGGTGCTCCAGTCCTGTTTGTTAAGAAAAAGGATGGTACCATGCATCTCTGTATAGATTACAGGCAACTGAATAAGATCACTATAAAGAACAAGTATCCATTGCCGAGAATAGATGATCTGTTTGATCAGTTGCATGGAGCGACGATCTTTTCTAAAATTGATTTGAGATCCGGATATCATCAACTCAGAATAAAGGCTTCTGATATTCCCAAAACAGCTTTCAGAACCAGGTATGGGCATTATGAGTTTTTGGTCATGTCGTTTGGGCTTACCAATGCCCCAGCAGCCTTTATGGATATGATGAATCGGATTTTCAAACCATTTCTAGATCAGTTTATTGTAGTCTTTATAGATGATATTCTGATCTATTCCAGAGATGATGAACAACATGAGCAACACTTGAGAGTAGTGTTGCAGTTGTTGAGACAACACCAGTTGTTTGCTAAATTTAGCAAGTGCGAGTTCTGGTTGGCCGAGGTAGCATTTCTTGGACATGTTATCTCAAGAGATGGAGTTAGCGTGGATCCTAAGAAAGTTGAATCTGTGCTTCAGTGGGAACAGTTTACGACTCCTACTGAGATCAGAAGTTTCTTGGGTTTGGCAGGTTATTACAGAAGGTTCATAAAGAACTTCAGTGCGTTAGCATCACCTTTGACACGCTTGACGAGGAAGGATGTACCGTTTGTTTGGTCTGATAACTGTGAGAAAAGTTTTCAGATTTTGAAGAAAAGGTTGACTTCAGCACCAGTGTTAGTTTTGCCAGAAGCAGAAAAAGGCTATACAGTGTTCTGTGATGCTTCCAGGAGAGGTTTGGGCTGTGTACTGATGCAAGAAGGCAAAGTTGTAGCTTACGCATCTAGACAGCTTAAGAAGAATGAAGAGAATTACCCTGTTCATGATTTGGAATTAGCTGCTATAGTTCATGCTCTTAAGACATGGCGTCACTACCTGTATGGTGAGACATGTCAGGTGTTTACAGACCATAAGAGCTTAAAATATATCTTCACTTAGAAGGACTTGAATTTGAGACAGCGCAGATGGCTTGAGCTGATTAAAGACTATGATGTGACAATCGATTACCATCCTGGTAAGGCGAATGTTGTAGCTGATGCCTTGAGTAGAAAGTCAAGTTCAACAGCCAATGCATTTTCTATGGCATGTTTCAAGAGAGACTTGCTTGTAGATATGCGAAGATTGAACTTAGACTTGGATGTGACAGGACAGAGTGGGTTGATTGCTCAGATGCAAGTCAGACCTACTTTTTATAATCAGATTAAGGAATTGCAGCAGAGTGATGATGAGTTGTGGCAAATCATGCAGGAAATGTCAGAAGGTAAGAGAACAGAGTTCAGGTTTTCTGATGAAGGCATGTTGTATCTTCGTGATAGGTTATGTGTACCTGGAAACAGTGAGTTGAAAGAGCAGATTCTTGAAGAAGTGCATACTTCTATGTATGCTATGCATCCAGGTAACACAAAGATGTACAGGAACCTCAAAGAGCTGTACTGGTGGTCAGGCATGAAGAAGGATGTGGCTGAATATGTGGCTAAATGTGGAGTGTGTCAGCAGGTTAAGGCTGAGCATCAAAAACCTGTCGGTACTTTACAGTCGCTTCCTATACCAGAATGGAAATGAGAACACATCACGATGGACTTTGTGGTAGGATTACCCAGGACGCCGAAGGGTTCAGACTCGATATGGGTGATTGTGAATAGACTAACTAAGTCTGCTCACTTTCTTCCTGTCAAGTCAACCTTTGACGTTTCAAAGCTGGCTAAAGTTTATGTGGATGAAGTAATCAGGTTGCATGGGATTCCAGTTTCCATTATTTCTGACAGAGATCCAAAGTTTACATCTAGATTCTGGAATCAGTTACATCGTGCGTTGGGCACAAGGCTGAAGTTTAGTACAACGTTTCACCCACAGACAGATAGTCAATCTGAGAGGACCATTCAGACCCTTGAAGACATGCTGAGAGCATGCGTGCTATAGTTTGAAGGTAACTGGGAAGAACACTTAAGCCTAATAGATTTTGCTTATAATAACAGTTACCATTCTAGTCTTGGAATGGCTCCATATGAAGCTCTTTATGGCAGAAAGTGTAGATCACCAGTTTGTTGGTATGAAGTGGGTGAGAATGAATTCTTGGACCTGAGCTAGTTGATGTAACTACAGAAAAGATACCTGTGATCAGGGATCAGTTAAAAGCTGCTTAGGATAGACAGAAAAGTTATGCAGAAAGACGACGTCGACCTCTTGAGTTTGAGGTTGGTGACGAGGTTTACTTGAAGGTTTCACCATGGAAGGGAGTGCTGAGGTTTGGCAAAAGGGGTAAGTTGACCCCTAGATATATGGGTCCATATCCTATTGTTGAGAGGATTGGACCTGTAGCTTACAGGTTGGATTTGCCGTCTGAGTTGGCAAATCTTCATGATGTCTTCCACGTGTCTATGTTGAAAAAGTGTCATCCCGGTACAGAAAAGATTCTAGATCCAGAACCAGCGCAGCTTAGAACAGATGTGTCCTATGTTGAAGGACCAGTGCAAATAGTTGATCACCGGATCAAAAAGCTTAAGAACCGCGAGATTCCTTTAGTGAAGGTTTTGTGGAGAAACCATAATCTTGAAGAAGCTACGTGGGAGCTAGAGTCTGAGATGCGTAGCAAGTTTCCTTTTCTCTTCTAGGAATTTCGAGGATGAAATTCTTATAAGGGAAAGAGGAATTGTTACGACCCGCGTCGAGCTTATCCCGTAAGTAAGCTGTTCAGCATGTGTTTAGCTGATGTGTTAAGTTATAAGCCTGTTTTTGTTAATAATGTTTAAAATGGTTATGATATGTGCTTAGTGTGTTTTCTAGCTTCTAAAGCATGTAGGATCTTACGCTTGAAGCGTTGCCAGAGAAATCGTTCGAATCCGACCTTCGAGTCAAAAGTTGCAAGTTTTTGGGCTTGTAGGGACCTGTTTGTAGTTTTTGAAAGTTTTGAACTTTGCGTTTCAGCCCCTAGGTTTTCTTCCTTATTCTCTTCTTCTCACTTATCCGTTTCATTTCTCAGAAATGAAGAACGCAGGAAGTGTTCTCCTTCCTTGCGTGAGAGAGAGAGAAAGAGAGAGAGAGAGAGAGGGAGCTGAGAAGAGAGAGACGTCGGAGCTTCGTTTTGCTCCGATCAGCTGCTGCAGCTCGTCCTCCTCCCTCCGTTGATCTTCTTCTCCGTCAATTTGATTCGGATTTGCAGCAGGAGCTGCGTTTGCAAGGAAAACGGCCAAGAGATTGGGGCGCAAGGAGCAGCCCTAGCTCATTTCTTTCCCCTCTTCAGGTGCGGTTTAGTGATGTGTATCAATTGCGAACGTTTCGTGGTGTTTGATTGAGTTTTGCCCGTCGATTCGAGAGAAATCAACTCTTGCAGGCCGTTTTTGTTTTCTGCCTGTGCGCGGTTCGGCCGAGTTCTTATTCGGTCGGCCGAGTTTCATATTAGGGCGATCGTACAGTGTTTTTAGTCGGCCGAGTTTGGGTCTCGGATCGTCCGAGTTTCTTATTTAGGTAGCCGAACAACGTTTTTGTCGGCCGAGTTTGGTCCTGATCGGCCGAGTTTCCTTGTAGGTATATAAAGCGGTGTGTCGGTCGGCCGAGTTCCCCAGGGGATCGGCCGAGTTTCCTGCTGGTCGGCCGAGGTTGGTCGGCTGAGTTTCAGACTCTGGGAAGTGTTCGGCCGAGTTCCATAGTATTCGGACGAGTTTCAAGTGGTGAGTGGCAGTTCATTCAGAAATCATTATTAAACTCATTTTAAATGCTTATTTGCTTCACTATCAGTTTATATGACCTTTAAAAGTGTATCATGTACATTTTAGTGTGATAAGTTCATTGGAACTTGAAATGCATGATGTGAATGATGAAAAAGAGGAAATTCTATGTCTTACAGTTGCTATGTGATATTTCTGTCTAATTGTTTATCTGTTAATTAATAGACCTAGATGCCCTAACACCGTAGAACCCCTTAGAGAGGTCTGCAACTTTGGGGTGAAACTCGTGTTGCAACATCATCCGTGGTTGTGTCACGGACAAACGAGGAAAGAGAGGCAGTGTCCAACAACAATCGTGCTTGTGTCATGATGGCACTGCGAAAAAGAAAACACGGTTATCTAACACCATTCGTGCTTGTGTCACGAAGGTAACCCTGTGACTCTCCGCCGGTGTACTCAGGTTAAAGGAGGAGTCTGGAGCACACGTGGTTGTGCAACACACGTGGTTGTGCGTTGAGGCCGTGGAGCCTAGGGTCGTGTGCAGACCAGGACGAGTAGTCAGACTTAGCACTTCCCGGGTGTGTCGCTAAGTCTTGTACGGTGGGACCGTAGCATGAACTTGCTGCGGATCTTTATATGCAGAGTACACTGCATATAGTTAGGGTATAATAATAAAATGAATAAATAATCATGTAGGATCACAGTAAATTTATATAACTGCTTATCTACCTGAAATACCAGTTGATGCTTAGAAATGTGATTATTATCTGTATATCTGCTATGTCAATAGAACTGCCCTGCTTGAACTGTATATCTGTTTATTTTCAGTTTATAAACCTGACGAGTTGTTTAGTGATAGATGAGTGAAATGTTATTCACTGAGCGAGTAGGCTCATCCCTCTACTCAAACATTTTCAGGTCAGCATCAGCATCAGGAATCGGAAGGATCGTTTCATCCTAACGCCTAGTTGATAGAAGGTTTGTAGTTAGTCTAGTTAGAGGTCTCTTAGTCCATTCCCCTCGATCTTCAGGACAAGGTGTGAGTGAGAGAGAGAATGTGTACAAAGATGTAAATTAACTGTTATGCTTTACTTTATGTTGAACAATACAATATACTGTAGACTTTGTTTATATTTCTTGTCAGTTTAATAGAAATGCTTCTGCAGTTTGTTCAAGCTTTAGTTTACAGTTTAAATCTGGTTATCTTTTAAATGTCTTAAATTGTTTTAAAAAGCGACGAGTGTTTGGTTCTGTGTTAATCCCACCTGTCGTGCCCTAATTTCGTGGTTTGCGGTTAATGTGAAATTGGGGCGCGACACTGGGCTTTGCATCTTTCTTTTGCATCAAGTACTTTATAGCCCCGTGATCTGTGTATACCTTGACCTTGGGTCCAACGAGATACGACCTGAATTTATCAAACGCGAAGACGATCGCTAGAATCTCCTTCTCAGTTGTCGTGTAGTTCACCTGAGCCTCGTCCAACGTGCGACTCGCGTAGCAGATCACATGGTGCTTCTTGTCTTTCTTTTGCCCCAGGACTGCCCCAACCGCGTAGTCGCTAGCGTCGCACATTAGCTCAAAGGGTAAACCCCACTCTGGTGCTTGAAGGATAGGTGGTGAGGTTAAAGCGTCTTTCAGGGCCTGAAAAGCACTGAGACAATCGTTAGAGAAAACAAATTCAGCATCTTTTACCAGAAGATTGGATAGTGGTTTGGAGATCTTTGAAAAGTCCTTAATTAATCTTCGGTAATATCCTGCGTGTCCGAGGAAGCTTCGCACCCCCGTCACGGATCTTGGCGGAGGAAGCTTTGATATTGCTTCAACCTTGCTTACGTCCACCTCGATCCCACGCTTCGAGATCTTATGCCCGAGAACGATGCCCTCCCGCACCATGAAATGGCACTTTTCCCAGTTCAGAACTAGGCTTTTCTCCTCGCACCTTTGAAGGACCAATGACAGATTCCTCAGGCAGCTATCGAAGTCCTTCCCATAGACGGAAAAATCGTCCATGAAAACTTCCACGATGTCTTCTTGAAAATATGAGAACATTCGATATCATGCATCGTTGAAAGGTGGCGGGGGCGTTGTAGAGTCCGAAGGGCATCCTTCAGAAGGCATAAGTGCCGTAAAGGCAGGTGAACGTTGTTTTCTCTTGATCGTCGGGCAAGATGGGTACCTGGTAAAAACTTGAAAAGCCATCAAGAAAACAAAAGAAATCGTGATGCGCTAACCTTTCGAGAACTTGGTCAATAAAAGGTAGCGGAAAATGATCCTTCTTTGTAGCCTGATTTAGCTTTCGGTAATCAATGCACATCCGCCAGCCGGTGACGGTCCTTACCGCCACCTCGTCACCCTTCTCACCCTTAACCACCATCATGCCGCCCTTTTTGGGCACTACGTGGATCAGACTTACCCAATTGCTATCGCTGATTGGGTAAATGATCTCTGCATCCCTAAGCTTTATTACCTCTTTCTTGACGACCTCCTTGAGCATCTCGTTCAGCTTCCTCTGGGGTTGAGCCAGAGGCTTGGCAGATTCTTCCAAGTTGATGTGATGCATGCATAAGGCGGGGCTAAGGCCTTTGATATCATCTACCGAGTATCCTATAGCCCCCTGTGGAGTCTTAACTCTTCAAGGAGTCGGTCTAGCTGGCTGCTTGAAAGATCGGTGTTCACGATGACTGGGTTTCTGTGCTCTTCATCTAAGAATTCGTACTTCAGGCCCTCGGGTAACGCTTGTTGGATCCTAGATGGGTGATTAGATGCTCTAGAGGGGGGTGAATAGAGCTGAAAGCACTTAAACAAAACTCATTAAACCTTTCAAAATATATGACAAGATAAGGTTGCTAAATAGGTAATTTGAGTGCAACTAAATCATGCATAGCAAGGATAAGAGAGATTGAACATGCACCAATTAGCCAAGCTATTTAGAGTGGTTCCACACTTCAAACTAGAAGTGTGTCAGTCCACTTGCCTAGAGAGGTCAACCTCTAGGACTTCCAACAATTGCACTCTTATATTCACTTATAAGACTTACAATACATGACCAACAAAAGGACTTACCTATCCAATACAAAGAGTCTTCAACCTTACCAAGGACTTACCCACTTTGCAAGAGTCTTCGGCCTTCTCCAAGGACTTACCCACTCTAGCACAAGTCTTCAGCCTTGTAGGAATTACCCACTCTTCTTGGATCTTCCGCCTTTGACTTCACCTTCACTCGGAGAAGCTTCCACCAAGGTCTTACCTACTTGAGCTTGAGTCTTTTGCCTTCTCCAAGGGCTTACCCACTCTAGCTCCAAGTCTTCTGCCTTGATCTTCACCAAGGGACGCCTTCCCTTGTTCTTCTTCACCTCTCTTGGACAAGAGAGAGAACCTTCATCTTCATGATTGCAAATGAGAGAAGTGGAGGTGGTGGAAGTGAGAGCCTCACAAGATATACAAGTAGAAACTAGCTCTCTTAAAAATCTCCTACTCACTCTAATGGATGTAGCAAGTGATTAAGCTTAGAGAGAGAGGAGGCTATAGGAAGCACTCAACTATAGAGTAGGAACCTCACAAAGAGTTTGCAATGAATGCTCTACCTTGGAATGAAGCCCAAGGGGTCCTATTTATAGTTGGGGATGCCTCTTAACCTTTGGGAACACTTGTGAACAAAAACTAGCCGTTTTTTAGCTTGCAACAGATCTATTTTCACTTGTTGCAACTCCACAACGGCTAGAAACACTTTTCTGCACTTTTCCGTACAGTGCATTCGGTCGAGTTTCTATATGTGTAACTCGACTGATGCAATCTTCAGAAAATCAGCCCAGGTGGATCGGTCGAGTTTCAGGGTGGGAAACTGGACCGATTCAATCTTCAGAAAACCAGCCCAGGTGGATCGGTCGAGTTTCAAGGTGGGAAACTGGACCGATTCAAGTGCCTGTAATTGATTTTCAAAGTTGCTTTAAAAGTGCTCTAATATTCGATCTAAGTGTTCCTGATATTTTTCTAAGCTTAATTACAAGTCATACAATCATTACAAGTGATTTACAACATGATTCTAATGGATATACATCATATTACAAAAACGTGCACTTGTATGACTTTGACTTGTCTTTTCTCCAATTTGAGATGCGCAAGTTAGGGAAATTGGAGTGTGTCTATACCTAATCTGAAATTACTCAAGTAGAAGCATTAGACACCAATATGTGGAATGGTTAGTCATCATCAAAACACGGGTTTAGTCAATTTAGACGTGAGTCAACATTGACCTAATTGACCTTGAGTCAACAACGCTTTTAACTCTGGTGTTGGTTTGGGTGTCTTCTCCTGAGGCTCTCCTTCAAGAGAGATGTACATCACAGACTCCACCACCATATCTTCTTCCTGCAAGTCTTCCCCAGAAAGGTTGAGAAGGTTGAGATGCTTTGCAACCTCAGGATCTTCAAGGTCAGGATCTTGACAGTTTATAGCCCTCAAGAGGGGGTCTACTGTCCGGATGTCTTCCTCTATCTCCTCGTAGAATTTATTGTAGCTATCTGCAAACTGTGATGATTCAGAGATGAACGGGCTCCTCATCATTTCTTTCAGCTTGAAGTCCATGTGGTCGTTTCCGACCCTTAAGGTGATCATCCCCTCGGAGACATCGATCAGCTCTCTTCCTGTTGCCAAGAAGGGATGCCCAAAGATGATCGGGCACCGGGGGTCTTCAGCTGTATCTATGACGACTATATCGCAAGGGATGAAGAAATCGCCAACCCTTATCGGCACATCTTCGACAATGCCGACGGGTCTCTTAAAGGTGTGGTCCGCTAGTTGAATCCGCATGTTGGTTCCAACCATGTCGGTCAAGCCCACCCTTCATTCGAAACTTAGAGGCATGAGGCTAATGCTTGCCCCCAAGTCTGCTAGACCTTTACGCTCGACGCTGTCCCCGATGGCGAAAGGGATTGTGAAAGCTCCGAGATCCCTTCTCTTATTTGGCATGTCGGGCTTTAGGAAGGCGGAGGAGGCGGAAGCTAGCTGCACTGTCTCTATCCTTCCTCCCCCTTCTCTTCTTCGTGATGAGGTCCTTGAGGAACTTGGCATACGTAGGCATATCTTCCAATGCGTCAAGGAAGGGCACTTCGAGATGCAGCTTCCTGATCGACTCCATGAACTTCTCATGACGCTTCTTTAGATTCGCCTTTATCAGTTTGTAAGGGAACAGAATCCTAGGAGTGTAGGCATTCCTTCCGCCAGGTAGCTCCTCAGGGAACCTTTGCGCAGACTCTCGAACGTCTGCCTGTCTTTCTTCTCCTTCTGCTGGGTCCGCACCCTCAGGCCTTCGCTCAGGCTCAGGACTGGCTTCCTCTAGGCGCTCCAGCGTCCTTCCAGACCTCAGGACCGCCATTACGGCAGGTTCAGGGTGTGGGAGTGCTTTTATTGCAGGATTCTTTATCAGAGAAGCCATCTGGGTCAGGCGCTGATCTACCTCGCGCTGGCGCGTCTGCAAGCTGGCCATCTGGCACTGCATTGAATTCAGAGCCCCAGGGCTAGGGAGCGTGTTCTGCACCAGTCGGCTGATGATGACATCCTGTCTCTTTATATAGGCAGAAAGCTGGCCAACCAAGTTAGGTTGGCTCGCCCTTTTGCCTCGGCCCTGACATTCATCCGCAGAAAGGGACTGCTCGCAGCAAGACACGGTCTCAAAGCTTGGCGGAACAAGTCACAGATCTTTAGAGTTCCTGAAAAGGCATAAAAAAATCAAGTTTAGAGAATTGATTTTTTTTTTTAAATTTTATGGCAAAGAATAATGCCAAGAAAAGAAAGAAAAAGAGTACTGTCAAACTCATTTCTAAGCTTGAGGCACAAGAGTGTAGTTAGTGGATTCGGGTTCGTCTACAGTACCGCTATTGCCTTGTCCCCGGCAACGGCGCCAAAAAGTTGACCGGCCTAAATCGCGCGTCCAAAAGTGGAGGCGGATTTGAGGTAGTCGAGCTTTTAGATTTATAAACCCGAATCCTTCTAGGCCCCCGCAACTTTGCTTACGGGGTCGAAGTAGTCATACGGGGTCGAACACAGGGATAAGGGGGTAGTTTTGAGAACCATGAATCGACACGCTACACTCCGGTAGGTATAAAGAGATATAAATTCCCTAAAGGGAACAACAAGATTGTCACGAAATAAAACAAGAAAACTATCTCCAAGTGGAGCTACAAGAAAGATTAAGGGTTTTAGTCATTTAGCAGTTTTTAGGGGTTTTCATGCAACAGAAGCAGAAAGATAAAGATTAGAGCTCAGGCAAGGTACAAAGGATAAGACTATAGTAAAACAAGCGGTAGCGGTAACACCCTGCACCCCTCCTCTCAGAGCGGGTACCTCTAACCTCTGCATCAACACCCCTCTTGAGGTTGCTGGGCTTTGGTCAGAGTGAAATGTCACAGAAACAGCTCCGTTCCAGGCACTCTCGTACTCCAGAATCGGACCAAACACTAGAGCCACAACACAACTCTCGAAGTTGTTGCGACGGGAAAACACGATTCGGTAGCTAAGTGAAACGCGATCCAAACATGCAAGCTAGAGTTCAGATATTAAACAGAGCAGTCATCCAACACAGTGTACCAAGCATAGGGCAACAAGTAATTAAACCTTTCTATTTCCATAAACATTAAAGGCCTTAATACATTGCATATAATAAAGAATTAAAATAACGGAAATAAAAGATAGGTGTCGCCTCCTTGATGTAGAAGGACGACAGGGTGCTGTAGCTCTCTTGCCCGATATCGGTCAGAGACCTGGCCCGATACAGAGGTGTCGGGCGGCACACCCTCTCGGGTGGCACGCACCGACGGTCGACCGTATCGCTCAAGGACCCTGGCCGATACGCTCATATCGGGCGGCACACCCTCTCGGGCGGCACGCACCGACGGTCGAAGCGTATCGGGTTCGATATCGTATCGGGCTAAGAGCTATGCATCCACATGTCGGGCACTTATGTCGCTCGTCATAGCTGGCCGATATCGGCCCACAGTGTCGGTCGGGACGGTCCTAGTTGAACTATCCCCTCCCTCTCGGGATGAGGAAAAGCTCACCTAGTGTCTCCCGACACGAGAACTGGGCACGATACTCCTGCTCTTCGCAGGTTTCCTCCGAAGATAGCTCGAAGCTCCTCACTGTCTGAATCTCCCGCTGTGGACTTGCCAACTGCGAAACGTCTTTTCGGCTCCCTGTAGCTGCTATTTATAGTCAGCTGGTTGGTGAGAAGACATGATGCTCGAAGCGCCACGTGGCCACCTTAAGCACCAGTCGTCGGACGGATGATACTGGACATCTCTCGACGCGAGGTTCTGGCTATCGGTCACGTGGTGGGCGGTACGCCTGCCGGTGGGTGGCTGTGTCGCCCGACAAGCTAGGTCGTCGAGGCGGCTTTGGCTCCCTGTCGGGTAAAAGGTGTGTCAGCCGGCACGTTCCTGTCGCGCAACACCCCTTGGTGTCGCGCTACTGTGTCGTTCCGCCCTGTCGGGCGGGGTCTGTATCTGGCGTCTGCAGGGCGAGAAGACTTTGACTTATTCGTGGGCCGGAGTCGGCCCTTATTGCCCAAAGCGAGGAAAACTCTGCAAAAGATAGGAAAATTGGAGTAAGAGCTTTGCTTGGCCAATTATTGCAAAAATGCTAATAAAATAGAGGAAAATAGCAGAAAAGGGCAGTTTCGATAACAAAATAAAGGGCAAAAACGTCACAAAAACTGATGTTTTAAATGCTCGCCACCCCACTTTATTTCTGATATAGTCATTTCTCAAGCGATCTTTTCTTATTTTCCCACATCTATCTCAGCATACGCATTTCAGCCACATTCATCTTATTGAGACATTGTTTCTTCACCGCCCAACAATCTTTTTTTTAGTATGAGAGGGATCTACCGATCACATAAAAAAAATATTTATATTGATATTGGTGTTAAATACAATTTTTTCCTTTAGTAGTTAGTATTGAGTAGTAGAAATCTGTTTGTAAATTGTTGTTTTTTTTTTCTTGTTATCAAGTATAGTAATCCTTTGACAATGAAGTGGAGCTTGCCTATATTGAGCTTAGGGTCAGTTTGGTAGGGTGTGGCCGGATGACAAAGTGCGTGTTTGATGTACATTTTTACATTGCGAACTCACACAACTGCACTCTACAACATCCAACCAAACTAGCCCTTATTGTGATTATTATCACTCAGCAGTAGATGCATTAGTTAAATTTTATTGATAGTGGTGTGGTGGTTTCCTGTGGCAAGTTTGTGGTCATCCAATGACTGATGGCTTTGTAAACTCCCAAAGATTAATCTGGACTGCCAAAGCAGTGATCGGTGTTTTATAAGCTGTCGAGGCATTTTCCAAAAGATCTGGACATCATAAATAATAAAATATTTACCTCAAATATATCACATATGGTGTAAACCTGATGTGTGCAGATTACTATGTGTTTACTACGTCTTCGTATATATCTAAAGCGTATGTAGCCTTGCATCTGTCACTTCATAAGTTTGACTGTTATCCATTATGAGAAAAGCAATGAAGTCATCTTCATTTACCTTGTTCAAAGGAAGATTCATTGGTAACTGCCTCTATGGCCCTCACAGTATTAACAATATATAATTTATTTTGCTTGTAAAGAACATTAATTCACATATCGAAGAGGTTCTATGGCGGCCATGCCATCCCCCCCGGACTGGAGTTGGGGGAGGATTAGTTCCGACTGATGGTCAAAGTTACGACATCTTGCTTGTAAAGATCATGAATTCACATATCGGAGAGGTTCCTCATACATTGCAGCCATATCGTTTCCCCCTGCACTGGAGTTGGGGGAGGGTTGGTACCGACTGATGATCAAAGCTATGATATTGGTTCCTCTTCACAGTATGGGCTTGGAAGAAGGAATAGTAAGTTTTCCCCCTGATTTATGGTATCTAATTAAAAGTGGAACAATGAATCCAAGAGATGTATTTCTCCAGGCATCTAATAGACGGTATTCCACTTTAGACCACTTCATATCAACTTTTGATACAGAGGGAATTCACTAAGTTAGGGACAAAGTTATGTGATTAGCTTGTTTAATGGAGTTTAAGAAAACTAAAGTTTGGACGGACACATATTACGTGCAGAGTGAATGATGGTATAGTCATGCAATTTATCTTCATTATCTGGCACAATATTTATTGGGGTAGCTAAAAATATTATTTTCTCTAATATAAATTTTTTTAAGCAAAGGGCAAAGGTTTCCGAGCTAAGTGGATCAGGGGAGCCTGCTGATGAATGCATAATGTCCATGAAGGCCAATCTATTTGTATCATTGTCTCTAATTTAATAAGCAGAACCAAATAATCCAAGCAATTGTATTCATTTAGTTCCGTCACCCAACTCTCTAGATTCCCTTTACCCCACTTATAACCAAGTAATTGCAAGTGATCATTATCGATGAAGCCTATCCTCAATGAGGGGGATAAAAAGCTTAATTATATAAAAAATGAATCACTTGTTAGGGGAAAAACAAAAAAAGAGGACTAGAAGCCTTCAAGTATGAGAATAAAATTGTCAATAAACTTTCACTCATTCTAGATTAATCCTAACTCAGGCAGGTAAGAGGCATAGACGAAACCAACTAACAATAGAATATTTAAAATAATAAATAGAAAGTTGGCACGGATTGGACTGTGCAAAGCAAAGTGATTTTTTTTCTGGTTTAATATCACCAAATGAATTGATTTTGATCTCATTGTTTGTTCTGAAAGTCAAATTTGATCAAAACAACTTTAGAAGTTTCATAGACATTACCGGTCACGACCGACTGCGAAAGCAGTGCGAAAATTTTTTATGGCTCTATCACAAAGTGGAATGGTTTTTTTTCTTTAATATTAGTTTGAAACTCAATTTTTATTAGTGAATTGCAACAAAAGAAGTGTCATGCCTGTCGCATAATTGCTATTTGTTTTTCTGGCAAAATGTTGCTGGTATAGCCAAAGTGATGCTATTCTGCTTCAATCTCCGAAATATTTACCTGTTCCAGCCTAGCCTGGCTCATATATAAGTTTGGCATAAAAGTGCCTTATTTAGATTCAGAATCCCATAACAAAGCTGAATGTAAACAAGGATCCATGTATCCTACCCTAACATGCTTGGGGTTGAGGCTCATGAGATGACAATGATGAGGACATCACAATGTGAAGCATATCAAGGATATTGTGAGTGATGAAGCCAGGTTGATTACATTCACATATAAGGTGGCCAAACGTTTCACAACTATAGTTGTATTTTTTATAGACAATCAGCGATATCTGAGAAACTCAAAACTTACTGTTGTTGATAAAATTTCACATTTAAGGGAAGGAAACCTTAATAACTACAATTAAGAGAATTTAATGTGCATTTGCATTCTAAAGTTCTTTTTGATTAGATTCACTCCATGGTAGTCAGTAGTCTTGACCTTTCGTTGGTGTTATTAGCCTTTTCTAGGTCTCAGATTTATATGATAAATATCAGTATCAACGTGTTTGAGTTGGTATTGTGGAAAGCACACTGTGTAAATGTAGAAAGGGTGGAAATGATAAAGATGTACTTGACATCAACTCAAACACACAGCCTGAATATAAAAGGTGTATGAGGCTGGGGTGGGACATGTTCTTGAAGAAGGTGGTTTGTTGCCCAGATGGTGGTATGTATTCTTAAGAGTACTGAGCAATATCGTCGTCATTAAAAGAAATTACAGATAACAGTTGTTCAAAAGAAGAACAAACGCCAGATATATTCAGCATCGATGATTTTTCAAGATAGGATTGAGGGTGCTTGCCTTCTTTTGTTTTACAGCTGTTCATGACTGGTACTTGCCTCTTTCCTCTCTTCCGGCTTTCACCAAGGCTAGCCTCTCCTCCTTCGTGAACTTCCTTTTTATATTCACCGAGAGGAAGCAAGAAAAGATATAAGATGTCAATGAAGCTTCAGACACAGCATATGCAGCAAACTTGACCATTGCAAACAGATGGGGGAAAGGAATAATAAACAACAACAAGACACTGAATATGAGAACAAACCTCAAGTTTGGCAGGATCGACACGCTTAGTACGAAGATCATCAGAAGATGGGATTTTAAGGGAAGGGATCTTAGAGTTTGTTCCTTTTCGAGAAATACCTTATTGTGATAAGGCCATTTTCATCTCGCTCTTTGCCTGAAAAAAACAAGTTTAATAATATTCCCATAAGTTTCGCAGTTCAGTAGCAAGAAAGTATTGTTTGAACTGAATAGCTGCTAGAGAGTACAATACCTGCAGCTCTTTAATCCTTTGGAAATCCTCATTTGAAAGAATACCATCTTCTATATCAGCTGCAGCACGTTGAGCTTTTAAAACAGTCAGGCTTTTAAGAGCCCTGAGACTGGCATGTGCAGCATCAAGAGGTCCATCTAAGTCAACAAACTTCCGCTTGTGGTCCTTTTGCTCTTCTTCATCGTCGTCCAGATTTCCACCATGTTCAGTTCCAATATCACCACTATCACTAGCGATGTCCTTATCCGTGGCACTTTCACACTCAATTTCCAACTCATCATCACTACCATCAGTGTCTTCATCATTTTCATCACTGATGCCACCGTCACCATTGTCATCACTGTCACCATCAAGATCTTCGTCGGTCCCAATGCCATGTTTGGTATATACATCTACTTGACCAGATGCTGAATCATCTTCATCAGACACTCCAAATGAGGCCTCTGCAGTTCCAGCACTGACCACATCCCCATCTTCATCATCTGAAACACTCTCTTCATTATCGCTATTGGAAACGGATGCATGAGTAGATTCCAGCAGATCAACACCAGGAACATTGGAAGCAACACTTGTTTCTCCAAAGGCCTTTGGTCTTGCTTTTGGATCAACAGGACGTCCTCGGTCTTTCTTAACAAGAAGTGATGGGCAAATATAGACAAGAAAAAAAGATATAGTAGTCAGACAAAGAATATTGATTGTTAACTCGAGCTAGAAACAAACCCAAACAAACCTGCCTAAATAAAGACATAAGTGAACGAGCAGCAGTCGAGATAGCTTTCTCGTGAGATTTCTTATACAGAACAAGGTCTTGTAGCAAATCTTCAGTCATCAACTAGAAAGAGATCAACAGAGGAGTCAGAGTGATGTCATGAAATTGGTATGAGATTAAGCAAGTATGGAGGAAATGTATCATGTAAACAACTGCAATCATATTATATGACCAAACAGAAAAGGCTGCGCTGGAGATTAATTAGGTCTATTCACAAAACCGTTGTCTTGTGAAAGTCGTAACTGATGGAGCTTAAAAACTGAACACTTTTTATTACCATTAACTAATTATTAAAGAAAAACAGTTATCCAGGTAGCTAAAAAATAAAAGAGAACCACGGTCGGTGTTGTATTGAGTTGACTAATGATGGGTAGGGTATGTGTTTTCTCAAGTGTAACACTTTGTTGGTTAATATCCAGATAACTACCAGATGCCACCTTCGCTTATTCAGGATTTGCCCACAACATAGCATAACCACGCTAAGTTAGTTTGGATGGGCGAAAGAGATGAAGTGTTGAGTATACTTTAACGTGAGCTATCTACTGATTCCAGTAACATTTAATAAATATGATGTCATCATTTGCAGGTCATGCACTACAACAGAATAGTTATTTAATCCTCTTTTTATATTCTAAATTGAACCGGCCTGACCATTCCAAAGTCTGGACAACCAGATAAAAGAACTTACCAAAGGAATGCGTAGACAAATCTCCCTTACAACATTGATTCCTATAGCAATTGCCTGTGAGTAAGAAAAAATAAGTTTAAAAATCCAATCACTGATGCAAATCTCAGATAAATGTAAGCCAGTTTTTAGGAATGGGGAATTGCAAGTACCTCTGTACGTGCACGATTGTGTACAAACTGATTAACAATTTGTCTGATCAATGGTTCAACCGCATCCAGAGGCACCTAAAAACAATGTCAAGGTTCAACCTCAGAGGATCAAGTAATTCAATATGATCAATTCAATGGATTGAGACAAACCATGTCATGGCATGCTTGAACAGCTGCAGCAAGCAAACTAGTCACATCACGTTGATGAGGCTGTTGGATGTCATAACATCAAAAAAGAAACTATATTGATAAGTGACAAACATGATTTGCTATTATTCTTGAAGAAAAAGCTTCCACACCTGAACATATTTTTGAAGGAAGGGATAGAAATTCAATAAAATCAACCGATGCAACCCAATAGTTCTAGCAATCACTTTGAGCATCTTCATTTTCACCTGAAATGCATAGAAATCCAATTGAAGAGGCAAGCGTAGGTATAGACAAAAATGATGGAGAAGTAACATTACATATGAAAACTATTGATCTCTTACAAAACATTATTGATAATAAGTGTTAATCTATAAAATGAATGGCTTGCTTGCTAGGGCATGAGCATCTAATAATAAAACTCAACTCCATATGCAAAATGATTTGGATAGGGCACAAGCAAATGATTGGATATCTCATGGGACACATCCTTACTAAACTGTGTTTCATATCTATCAAACTTTCCATTTCTTGCTAGCATGAAACTATAATCATAGGTCGGACATACGGTGAGGTCGGTACACCGATAAAAATTGATAGACATAGATATTTCATAAACATGCAAATGGTGAGGGGATTTTCACTTAAAGATTGTATTGTCAAGCTCACAAGAATGAATGATCATTGTAATTGTTAGAGAGTTTGTTTATTTTATCAAGTGTTTTGTGATATTGCCTAAATATGTCTTGGCCCATTAGGGTTAGGTTGTGTCTATATGCTTCCTTGTTCTCCTATTTATAGGAGCAAGGTTTCTTCTATTCAAAAGAACAATTAGCCGTCTTTTAGTATTTTACATGGTATCAGAACAGTGAACCTGAGACGTCGTACATGAGAGAGAGAAAAGGAAGACACATGTAGCCAGCGGGTGGCCACCCTTCTTCCTTGTAGGTCGGCTGCCCGCCGGCTGTTCCATCTTCGTAGCTCTTGTTTATCCATTTTTTTTGCTGCTCCTATCTACTCCTATGATCATCCCTACCCACCGCTAATCCCTGATAGTTGACGGCCGCCGGATCTACTACCTATTTCCCCCCCTCCACCGACCACCCTACTCCCGCAGCGTTGCCAACCCTTGATGTCTCCCCATTCATGAGCCCACCGCTGCATGTTTGTGCCGCTACCAAGCAGCTTTGCTGACTGCCGCCACCCCTTGTTGCTATATGATGGCCCATCGCTGGCACCCTGTTGCCTAGCCGTCGCTGGCTGCCTTTCGTTGACTCCTGCCGCTAGACTCGTCAAACTGGGTCAAAATATGCGTCCACCCATGGGTCGACCCGTTTAAGTCGGATTTGGGTGATGAAATTTGCCATCCAGCAGCAATTACCCAAACCCATATCCACTGGTTTATTAAGTGTGTTTTGCGGGTGGCCCGTGGGCACCCGCGGGTAACCCACTAACTGAATTACTTACTTAAAAATGAATATAATTATACACTAGCAATTAATATATATAAGATGATCTACTACTAACCATTAATTCTTAAGGAGTTCCCGCTCAAACTCAAACTTGCCCAACACGATTTTATATGAGAGAGATATTGGCAAAAATAAATTCAATTCTACTACATTGTCTATTTGTTTTATCAAACTAATCTAGAGTGATAGTACAAATTACTCTAGTTTATTGATCATAGTCATACACTAGAGGATTTTAATTGTACGTGAGAGAATTTTACCTAAAAATATGTATGTGCTTGAATGGTTGTAAAAATATAACATACTTTTTTATTTGATAGTGTCAATGTATAGTAGTTGGTTGTTCTTATGCTATATTTCATGTAAACACACTAGCGAATGGTCTTCTTTTATCGTTACAATAGCAACTTACAAAGTAATTATTTATTGAACACACATTATATGGGCACTCGCGGGTGACCTGCAACCCGTTGGATCGGTTTTAGATTTATCTTTCTTCAACCCGTTTAGAATTGCATATTTGAGACCCAAACCCGCAATCAAGCAATCCAAACCAAACCAACCCACCCGTTTGACAGGTCTACATACCGCTATGCCTTTTTTTGCTGCCTGTTGCCCTGTGTGATGTGTGTTGTCCTGCCGCCCGTACCGCTCTGCCGCCCCGCTGCTCCATGTTGCCCCATCGGCCGCCCTGCTATGTTGCTTCTCTTCTTGGTTGTTGGCCACTCATGTCTTCTCCTACAGCCGCACTCACGGTCACCCATTGTTGTCTGTCGCTGCCACCACACTTGTCACTGCTACGAAACAACCCTACATATCTTTTCAAGTACCTCAATGTTTTTTTCTACTGCCTCCCCCCCCCCACATATACAATCTACATATCTGTGCTAATCGACTCTTAGCCTTATCGGATTTTTTGCCCCGTACAAATCCCCTTTTTCGGTCAGAGATAGATCCATTTATTTTTCAACCTGGATCTACCTAATCGGGTCATTTTGCACCTTGACTCGAGTTAACGATTATCCTCCTCCATACATTTACCTAAAAAATTTTACCTCTACCACTTTTTTTGACTTTCCACCCCCAACCAATCCTTTTGACTCCTTTTGTGCTTGGTGTGAGGGGGAGAACAAGAGGAAGAGAAGAGAATTAGAGAGAGATGAAGAAGAGGAAGATTATATTCTGCTGCTTTATATTTCTGTGGATCCTGATGTACTTCTTGAAGTACTTGTGGACTTCTGATGTTGATATTTACTGCTATATGCTTCCTGGAGAGCTTATTATCTGGAGATTCATGTATTTTGCTTCCTTTTTTCAAGATGATGGTGTTCTATCCGGCTATGTTGACTATATTGTCTACTTTTTATATGTGCTTTCTTTGCACGTTGACTACTTCTACTGTGAACCAACACTCTCCGGACTCTTCTATTGTGAACCCACACTCTCTGGACTTTTCTACTGTGAACCAACACTCTCTAACTTGTCTATGCTTTACACATGTTGACCTTTTTTACTTTTACACGTTGACTTTCTGCTTCTGTGTGCCAGCACTCTTTGGCCCGTCCGTGCTCTGTTTCGCACGTTGACTAATAGTGTTGTTGTGACCCAACACTCTCTGGGTTGTAATGTTAGCGCCTGGGATAAAGACCATGATGTTCTATTGCAACTTACTTCTTCTCCAGATGATCGAGAAACTTCTGCTCCATATGATTGAGAAACTTCTACGACTTGCTTACCTACTATGGAGTAATTACTTGAGGAGGAGTGTCTTAAGTGTTTTGAGTGCTTAATTGTAAATCTGAGGAGAAAAAAAATTATGGGCTTGACTTATCCATCTTTTTTAGTATTTTTATCTATTCCCAAGCTGATTTGGGATTCTCCCAAATTCATCTTGAGGGGGAGTGTTAGAGAGTATGTTTATTTTATTAAGTGCTTTGTAATATGGGCCCAAGTATGTCTTGGCTCATTAGGTTTAGGTTGTATTTGTATGCTTCCATGTTCTCCTATTTGTAGGAGCGGGATTTCTTCTAATCAAAAGAACGATTAGCGTCTTTTAGTATTTTACAGTAATCGTTAATATGTATGTCCATGGACCTACTTGTAAGTGTGAGAAAAGGTCAGGGACCTATGTATAAAGTTGGTAAAGTCTCTTGTATATAAATATACAAGCACCTCCTACCGTGAGAAGTTGTCAAGGGATTCTTCTTCCACTTTGCTCTGGCTTTCACATGGTATCAGAGTTATGAAGAAAGCCCTAAGGGAGCCATCAATCGCTCCAGTAAAGTTGTAGGGAGTTGTGATCCCCAACTTAGCATCTACAACCATTAGGATCAGCAACATCCCAAGCTTTTCCATTCGTCACTAAGTATTGTACTATAGTGTGACGGCCACTAGAATGGTTGCTACATTCCTAGCTTCTAGTTGGATTTTGGATCAGCCATGTTGGGCAGTTTATCCCATTGGTCTTGGTAGTTCCACAGTGGTAGTGGTTGGTTGCTACATCCCTATTTCTTCTCCAAATCAGCTTGCATCAGGCTGTTGTCAAGTGTCAACAGCCTTTTGTTGCAACCAGAAGTTTGGCTTCAACAAAAAGGTTTAAGGGTTGTTTTCCTCCCTTGACTAGTTCGCGGGGGTGTCCCTGACCCTACTACCTTGCCCTAAAAGGTCGTGGGAGTAGGGTGCATTCATCATTCTCCCTAACTACTTCAGTGTCGGAGTACTGTAGTGTGGCTGTTAGGCAACAGTTTGTTTTCAAGGCCAAAAAGTTTGATTTCAAGGTTTTCCATTTCTACAAAGTGTGCAAAAGCCTGATTACAAGTTATTCTATTGTCCATTGGTCTTATTTTTTGAAGAAAAAGGCTCTCTTGGTGAAGGAAAAGTCTGAATCTATGCCATAAAAGTTTGATTTCTTTTCGCTTGGTTCATTTTTTGCTGATTTGATTAATATTTTTATTGATTGGGTGCATTTGTAGTCAGCATGTCTGACAAAGAGTATGTGATTCACCAATCCAATGTGACACTCCATAATGAATTATATGAATTCCATCTGAAGTCCACCAATTTGACAGTTTTGATGATATTTGGAGGAGGCTGCATACCACATGTCTTTGTCTAAAGAAGAATATGTTTAGTTGACATCTTCGAGCTTCAAAGCAGGCAATGACTTCTGTCTCCATTGCACAGAGGTTTGATTTGTCGGCATGCATTTCATAGGCATAGGCATCGACATCCAATCAGACTAGATCCTTGATTATGGTGCAACTTATCACATCATCATGGTACAAAAGATGTTCAATACCTACAATCATTAGCCCAACCTACCTGGTGTCACCCTTGCAAATGGCTATGTTAGTCCTGTTAAGGGAATCGGTACGGTGTCACCAACTCCACATGTATCCCTTATGTAATGCCCGAGCCCACTGTCCTAGGCTCTTGTAGAGTTTCAGGAATCACGACTGGCCCCACAGACCACCACTAGCCTTAACTGCGTGCTTTTTCCTCACTCACGTGCAAGCCGGGGTCAGCTTCCCGACTGGTCACCCATCCTAGTACTACTCCAAGCTGAGCACGCTTAACTATGGAGTTCTTTAGAGATAGGCTCCCGGAAAAGGAGGTGCACCTTGGTGATATGGGTAGTCCAATCATTCCTTATAAGATCGTCTTATCCAAGGCCTCAAATCCTGGGACGTTACACCTTTCGTCTACCTTATTCATTCTCCTATTTCCTTTTGACTTTTTATCAATTAGCAAATCAACTCATTCTCTTCAAGCCTTTTATTACTTTCTTACAAGATATTTGTCTCATACAAGAATAGATTTTTGAGTCAAAGAACAAAGTCTATTTTTTGAGTTTTAGATACGAGGTTTGAATCGTGTCACATCTAAACTTGAATAGATTTTTTATCGATGATTACTCTCGTGATGAAGGCAATTAAACTCAAAAGGGGATCTGTAGAAACTTGCCCAAATCTAGAGATGATGCAACTGTTCATAGATACAAACAAGCAAAAAAATATGCTAACAGGGCAGTTCAAGAGGCAAGGTCCAAATATTTTGATGAAATATATAAGAAGTTGGACATTAAAGAAGGATAAAAATATTTATAAATGACTCATATCAGAGAAAGAAAATAAACAGACTTGAGTAAATTGCATCAAGAATGAAGATCGCTGAGTGTTGGTGAAGGATTATGATATAAAGAACCAATGGAGAAACTACTTTCATAAGCTTTTCAATAAAGATATTGTAAATAAAATAAGATACTCGGGTGACATGAATGCAAGAGATATCACTTACGCACAAGTTTCACTATCTAAGGTCAAGAATGCTATGAAAAAAGATGAAAATGAAAAATGCATGTGGTTCAGACAACATTCCCATTGATGTGTGGAAGAGTATGGGGATGAAGGAGCTATGTGGTTAACAAATTTCTTTAACAAGATTATGTAGACAAAGAGGATGTCGGATGAATGGAGAAACAATACTATAGTTTCAATCTACAAGAACAAAGGAGATGTTTAGAGTTGCACCACTACAGAGGTATCAAGCTGATGAGTCACACTATGAAGCTTTGGGAGAAGATTATTCAGCAAAGGCCAAGACCGATAACACAGATAATAGATGACCAGTTCGGTTTTATGTCGGAAGAACAATAACATATGTTATTTTTTTAGATAAGGATACTTAAGAAAAAATACAAAGAAAACAAAAGAGATCTTCATATGGTGTTTATCGATAAAATACCTATGATCGAGTAACCAAGGAAGTTTTGTGGAGGTTTTCGCATTAAATGGGTGTGCCTATCCAATACATTGACCAGATTAAAGACATGTAGGATGGCTCAACTGCAAGTGTTAGGAATTCTAGAGGAGAGAGACAAACTTTTCATATCATTGTTGGGGTACATCAAGGATCAACACTCAGTCCATATCTATTCATTCTTGTTATGGATGGGTTGACAAAGAATGTTCAAGATGATATCCCTTGGTGCATGTTATTTGTTGATGATATTGTGCCGATTGATGAAAGAAAAAAAAATATTGAATGATAAAGTTGAACTTTGGAAAATGCATTGGAATCTAATGGATTCATGATCAATAGGAGCAAAACCAAATATATGCATTGCAATTTTAGCCAATCTAGAATTGTAAATGGAGCTAAGTTGGATGGAATTGATGTACCAATATGTAATAACTTTCATTATTGAAAGGGAGGGTGAGGTTCAAGATGACGTTTGTCACAGGATCACAGCAGGATGGTTGAATAGAGTGCAACTGGAATAGTATGTGACTAGAAGATCCTTCCCAATTTAAAAAGCAATTTTATAGAATATCTATACAGTCAGCCATGCAGTATGAGAATGAATGGGCAGTGAAGAAACAAGGTCTCAACAACATGAATGTGGCAGAAACGCATATGCTGAGATGGATGTATGGTAAGACAAGAAAAGATTGTATAAGGAATGGTTTTATCAGAAACAAAGTGGGGGTGGTGAGCATCAAAAACAAATTGTAAAGGTCATTTAAGGTGGTACAAACATGAGCAGTGCAGACCGATTATTGAGACAAGCACGTTTAAAAAAAGTAGAGGAAGACCTAAATTAACTTGGGAAGAGCTTATAAAGAGAAATTATATATCTTTACATCTTGATCAAAGTATGACCTATGATAGAGTTGATTGGAAAAGGATCGATGTATCCAACCCCAAAATGGTTGGTGATGATTACTCTCGTAATACAAGTATTTATTTGATGAAGGAATGATTTGAACTTTTGTCTATGTTTAGATACTTTTCTACAGAAGTGGAAATTGGAAAACCAATTTAAATAGAAAATGTGTGCTCTTTGTTCTGACAATCCCAGAGAGTACTTCAGTCATGAGTTCATCCATTTCACCTCCACACATGGCATCATGCCCGCATAACTCTACAATAGAATGGGGTGGCTGGGAGAAAACTTCATCATATTTTTGAGACTGCTCACATTCTTCTCGTTAGTATGCACCTAGATAATTCTAAGGGGTATAGTTCTCACTACCACCCGCCTCATCAAATGTATGTCATCATCCCTTCTCCATAACTGCATACATATATCTTCATCCTATGAGGTGAGTGTTTGGATGTGCTTGTTTTGTCCATTATCTCAGCCCAAGATTAGATAAGTTCATAAGTCTGTCAAATGTGTATTCTTAGGTTACTCTTGGGTTCAAAAGGGGTACAAGTGCTATAGTCATACCAGACATCGCTTCTTTGTATCTGCAGATTTCGCCATCTTTGAAGAGACATCCTATTTTGATGATAGTTCTTCAGTGCGACCCGTAGTCATTGCCGAGTCTCTTATCTTTGATTTCCCTAAGGATGACGGTCCTCGTGATGTAATTCCACCCAACTGTGCTAGACCCCCAATCACTCAGGTCTATACTTGTACAAGTGCATGTGGACAGTCCAGTTTATGTACTAGTCTACAGAGCTAGGCAGTTCTTCCCACCTAAGGGGAGCCTAGGAGGGCTAGGTGTTTCTAGGCGTTCTTCATATTTGTTTATTTTCTACATTTATATAAATGACTTTGCATATACATTTAGCTATCTTCAAATATATACAACACTATGTAGATTTGTATTAGTTATCCTTGAGCTTCAATTTCATCAATCATAACTTCACCTATATCATACATGTCATGACCTAAGCTAGACCAATGTGGCCTTAATTTGATCTAACATGATCTAAATTGGACCTAATTTAACTTGGTTTCCCCAAATTTGGCTCAAGTCAAGACGTATTTCGACATAACATGACCTAATCGGATCTAACTTCCTCAGTTTGCCCTACATTGACCTAAATGAGCCCTAATTTGGCAAAATCAGACCTAATTTTCCAAGCTAAGACCTATTTCCTCAAATCAGGCATATTTCCCCCAAATCAGACCTAACATGCACAAATTAGATCTGATTTGGCCAAAATTCAGACATATTTATTTCGTAAAATAACTAAACTTGATCTAGTTTGAGCAAATCCATACCTAACCCATGCTAATTTGGTCTTTGTCTTAATTTGGACCCAATATCTACAGATTTTGCCATCTGTGAAGAGACATCCTATTTTGATGATAGTTCTTCAGTGAGACCCGTAGTCATTGTCGGGTCTCTTATCTTTGATTTCCCTAAAGATGGCGGTCCTCGTGATGTAATTCCACCCAATTGTGCTAGACCCCCAATCACTCAGGTCTATTCTTGTACAAGTGCATGTGAACAGTCCAGTTTATGTACTATACTTGTCTACGCGGCTAGGCAGTTCTTCCCACCTAAGGGGAGCCTAGGGGGCTAGGCGTTCTTCATATTTGTTTATTTTCTACAATTATATAAATGACTTTGCATATACATTTATCTATCTTCAAATATATACAACACTATGTACATTTGTATTAGTTATCCTTGAACTTAATTTTCATCAATCATAACTTCACCTATATCATACATGTCATGACCTAAGCTAGACCAATGTTGCCTTAATTTGATCTAACATGATCTAGATTGGACCTAATTTAACTTAGTTTGCCCAAATTTGGCATGAGTCAGACGTATTTTGGCATAACATGACCTAATCAGATCTAACTTCCCCAGTTTGCCCTACATTGACCTAAATGAGCCCTAATTTGGAAAAATCAGTCCTAAATTTCCTAGCTAAGACCTATTTCCTCAAATCAGGCCTATTTTCCCCAAATCAGACCTAACATGCACAAATTAGATCTGATTTGGCCAAAATTCAGACCTATATATTCCCTAAAATAACTAAACTTGATCTAGTTTGAGCAAATCCATACCTAACCCATGCTAATTTGGTCTGTCTTAATTTGGGCCCAAAAGGCCTTAGGCATCCACTTTAGTCATCTAAAAACCTAGGTGCCCAGTTTAAGGTGAAGCACCTAGAGCCGACCTAGGTGGGAGACTTGATAACTTTGGGTGGAACAAAGGCTCGCGCCAGTCAGCTCCTCCAGATGCTTCCTTGTCAGAAGGAAGGGTAGAGATAGTTCCTTTTCCATATTTATAACGGATTCTTCCTATTGCTTTTAATAAATGTGTCAAATCATGCACTCTTAAAATATTTTGCTTCCCATTTCTAACTTTGATTCATATAGCCATTTTCACCTTCATGTTGTGCCTTTATTCTTCTATATCATCTACTCTATACCTCTATTACTATGTGTCGAGGGATTCTCCCATGTTGATTTAGCTTTCACAGTAACAAAGCTCTTTGTGAATGTTATGCCTCCTTTGAGCAAGTTGGGCCCAGCAAAGGGAGCAACAAGAAGTTTGATGTTAACAAGAATGAGGAATACCAAAATAGAAGGGAAGACAATTGTTGGGATAATTTCCCACGTAAGCGGGATGGATGGAAAAGAAGGACCCATGAAGCTGAACCAACATGGTTGGGGTTGAGGCTTGCAAGATGATGACGATGATGATGATAATTAATAGTGCCAACGATGTTTTTTTATTGTGCATGGTAAACCCCATATGTTGCGGTAAGAATGAAGATTGTAGCTAATGATAACCAAACTAATTAAAATTTAACATTAATGTTCTCAATCAAGTATCAAAAAGTTATTAAACTCAATCATCAAGTCGGCCGTTTAATGAGTCATGCATAACATATATATATATAGGTGTCTACATGTAATTGTTGTGGGACTAAACCACAAGACCTAACAAATCTCCAATATCATAAAAATGTTTATATAATGAAATACCATTTTTGTGCAACATAAGTCAGTCTAATTTTAGAGATCAATCAAGTCATAGTTGGGTATAGTGATGTACAACTTGATGCATGGAATCTAGCCCAGAAGCAATTATTGATTTTAGGCCCAAACTCTTACATGTGCTATGTTTATTAAACATGAACCACAAGTCATTCCTAAATTGTGATTCTACTACATGTTGTCAAGACAAGTTCTAATTTACAAATATTTACATTCTTATCCTTGAATGAGGACTCGTCAATTGATTTATTACGTATTAACATTTTGAATGTTTTTATCCATTAACTTCTTTTGATACCAAAGACATACCAAACAATGTTTCTGCTTTATTCAAGTATTATTGCTGGTATAGCATGGGTTTGCAACAAGAGATGGCCCGCGGTGCTCAATAATCACCCGAAAGAAAGGGATTCAAATATTGTTGATTAGAACCTCCATAGAGTACTACATGGTACGTGGGAAAACTCTGGATAACCACAAGTCTACTTTTGCTCCCCTTTTTTTATTACTCATTGGCTTGGGTGGGTGCACACATGCAAATGAGATATTCATCAAAGCCAATATACTAGAATTGGGGTCATCACAATCAACCAAGTTAACATTTGAACTCCTTACCAGTTTATTTTAAACAAGAGTTGTGGGGTGACCCCCCCCCCCCCTGCAGCCCCAATAACGGAACATACCCCGGGTGGTCCTGCAGACTACAGGGTAGTAAATCAAGGATGTTTCCAAGGTATGAAACCAGGTCACATCATTGGAGGCCCTTCAGGTAAACCCAAAGGCCATCATTGCCCAGCTAGAGCTCTACTATTTTAAACAATGCACAGAGGATTCCCAACAGTCATTGGGATTTCACAGTATTGGGAGGATACAGGTTTAGAGGAAAGGATAGCATCTAGGTTGGTTGGCAGTATAAAATGCATCATCTATAAACAGGTGAATTAATTATTTGCAATAAAGAGAGAAAACCTCTCCAGAAAGAACCATGAGTAAAGGTCTCCCACTTGCTGTCATTTCTAGTAATCTAGGCCAAAGGTGAAAAGAAAGAAAGTTGTTAAAAGGAAATATGGAATGAATCTTAAGGGTAATGCACATGAGCCCCAGAGGGCAGTGATTACACCTCAGGTAGTAGACCAAATATCGGTTAAAATATGAAAACAGGGTTATGTTATTATATGCAAGATAAATATGTTTGCTTATATGTGTACCTGTGATTATTGTTTGAACCCACGTACTGGTATAGAAATATACTGATCGCATATTTGTTTGTTAGTGTTTTAGGTATTAGGTATACTTGATTTGTGGACATGAGGTTACATATTAAAGACGTTGAAGATACTAAAGTTATTCATGAAGGTTTAGATATAATGGTATATCATCATAAATTTACATGTTAACTCTTTTTAAAATTTATGTAACTCCATAGAGGAACTTTTTAGGCAAACATATAAGTATTTTTTCATTAATTGGAATTGTGTACTATTCTGTATTATTTCATGAATTTGATTTTGGAATTTATGAGTAATGATTTGTAACTTTAAGGTCTTTTAGACACTCAAAAGTGCAGGTTTTTACATAGTACATCGATGATGTTTAAGAACAAGGAAGTGAGAGACATCTTGAAAGTTTCAGCCATCTTCAACAAGTCATACAAGGGACACGTAACCGACATAAGTCAAATTGGACAAAATTCTCAATCACCACCAGATGTCCTCAAGAATAAGAGGGGACAAGAGACTGCGCCTTCATTACACTGAGAATAATGGAAGCAATAAACAAGGGAACTCCAATAGAAAACCTATTTATTGAAGACCTGCATGGTTTATGTGGAACCTACATCAAGGAAGTTATCTATAATGGGCACTTCTTCAAAGACCAAGCAATGATCCCTAATGTTGTGCCACATAGATTATATACATGAGTTCCTTTTCCCAAAAAAAAGCCACGACCCGAGTAGTTTAAGACCATGTGGGTTGATCCTATGAGCCAACTCAAGCTTATGCTTGGAGGGCAGGGTGAACACCCAACAATCAAACGACACTAAGGAGAACAAGGAGCAACAACCCCAAGCTGTTGAAAATCCTAAAGTCACCCCCATATTAGAAAAAGAACAAGAGGAACATGTTGAGAAACTAGAAGAGGGAGAATTTAATGAAGATGATCTGTAAGAAATCTGACCAGACGGGCCATCAGGGGCCATTGAACCAACTTTCCATGACTTTGACAGATGAGCCTACGAAGATATACCTCAGGATTCATTGATTTTGATAATGAATAGGCTGAGGGAGGGCAATACTATGGGAAAGTCATTTCGAACGGGATGGAATTTGTGTAATCAAAGACGACCTCTGTGATATGCTAAAGTTAGGAGGATACCTAGTTGTAAGTGTCATGTCTACATTTGCAACTGTGTATGATAGACTCCCTCCCTGATATCATTTTCTTACCAATACTCCATGATAATCATTGGACCCTTCTTGTAGTCATCATCAAGGTGAAGACTTCCATTCTATACAACAATTCAGACTCATCCTTCACACTGAACAAGTACACCAACATAACTATATCAAAGATGCCAAGTGAAGAGAAGGTAGTAACATGCACAGAAGGGATAATCGCAATGACCCACAAACATGTCAAGGGGTACAAATATGTAAAAAGCAAAGACTTCAAGAGATGCAATTATATCACAGAAGTCCCCAACAGATGACTTTATCTAATGACTATGGTTTCTACTATCTGGAATGGATGATAGCCCTGGTCCTAAGGGATGTAAAGGTTGAAAGCCCACAACACAAACATTATCACACACTCCAAGCAGGGTATGATGACATGCTGCTACAATCTAAATGGGCGGTTGTTGAACATCAACGACAATAAAGCAATCTCATTTATACCTAAACCTTCATTTTTGACACTCCAGGATGGAGTGAAGGATAAATTTGGGGGGAGCTATAAACGGGCACCAGAGGTACAATTTTTCCACTTAATTTTGATTCCAATTTTGAGGTCCACTTTTGAAAGTCATGTACAAATTTACTTTTACCCCTACATTGTAGGAAATTTCTAAATTTTTTTGATATCTACAATTTCAACAATTATTCAATAACCCCATTCTTAGAGTTGTTTTTCCTTATGCTACCTATTAGCATAATTAGTTTAAGAGTGGTGCAAATGAGATACTAATTTACATAAAACACAACGACACAACTTTACAATCTTATTCCATTCTTACAACAAAATATTGTGTAAAGCAGAAGAATACTTCTGACCTTATGAAACCCCTAGAATTCAGGAGGACTTGGTCAGTCACACTTCCAACCAATCACCCTAGATGACAGCATAGTTAAAAAGTATACACCTCCAGCAAGATGGAAACAACTACCCCATCCAGCTCTATATATACATGCATCGGGATCAAAAGAGGCTTGGCCGTGTAGAATATTCTCCCTAATCCCTTTTCCTAAGATAGTAAGCAAAATAAAAGGACAAAAGAAATAAAAGCATGTGAGTTGTGCCTGAAAAGATGAGAAAGGGCTTCACATGGTTGGTGTATTGCTGCACTCAAGAATTCAAATATGTCGTTCCCGAAAGTGGAATCTGGAAGCCAATTCTAACCCAATTGCATTTTAAAGCAGGCCTCACACAACCACCTGACATTACATCAGGGACTAACCGAGTGATGTTGTCTTACGACAACATTATGGTTGAGGTAAATTGAGAAATGCATAAAAAAACTTAAAACCTAACCTTCCCCAACACAATAGTTTAGAAACAACCAAAATAAAGGTAGGGTGTGAAAGATGCCCCGTATAGGAATCATTTATGAGTACAACTAGGAATCGAGGAAAGGAGGACATTATGAGGGAGAGCCCTTTACTACAAAAGGCAGTGGCTGACACATAAAGTCATGCAACTCTTGAAATGTAGGGAGAGAATAGGATCTCAGTGTTTGGACCAAGCCTATCACAAAGGTTTTTCTATAAGGATAGAATAATTTTGTAGTGGTGCATGCATAAAAAGAAAGCAACTTCATCTCATTTCTCAATGCTTTGATTCTATCTATTAGCCTAAGGACATGCTAGAAAGTTTAGGGGAGTTGATAACTTCTATTTTTGTGGTCATTACTTTGCATATTTTTCTCTTTTTTCAATATTTACCATACTTTATATAGATAATGCTTATCATTACTAACCTTAGACTCACTACTCTTATGATATTCTAAACAGACCAGAAACTTCAACGACTGATGAGGAAGCCACTCTAGCAGTTGTTGAATCATTAACTGTTTCTATGGGAAAAGATGCACCATCCCCAACAACCAACAAACAACACTTATTCTGCAACCAAAGGATGTGAATTGACCTAGAGATCACTGGCCAATCACCATATCTGCGGTCAAAGATACACGTACTGGACGATCCAGGAACTTCTAACAGATAGATTTGCAACCGAAAGGTAGAAAATGGGCACGTGTGTGATAGGGGATCATTTGGACCGTCTTCTGCAAGGGTTCTTTAGTTTTCCTAATGTTTCCCATGTTTTTCTTCTCCTCTCTCATGAACTTGACAATGGAAACCATGTGGGGCTAAACCCCTTATTCCTTAGGACCCGAGAGTAGCCCAATTCTATATTTTAATTGACTTTTATGCATTAATATACTAGTTTCTTTTAATTTATGGACTTATTTCTATGAGATAGTCATGAACTATCTATTCTTGATCACCATAGGTAGTTAATTAGAATTTTAATTGTTTTGGAAAAGGAAAGTAATGGTTGGAAAATTCATAGAAATACATGTTTTCATCACCCTTTGAGAAAGGTGGCTTACGAATATGAAGAGTTCACCCAGAAATGTCTATAAAGCACCTAACTAGTAACATAATCAATACGACAGTGGGATTGGTACTAGATTAGGTAGTAAATTACGTCGTGAGAGCGGGTAATTCTTGCTATAGGCTAGGCTCTTAATCTAGGGTTAGGAGAGATATTTATTAATGTTATACTGTTAATTGCAATGTTAATCAAGGTAAAACCTAACCTTAAGGAATTCACTCCAATGGAAATCAACAACCACTAATTTAGATTTATTTTCTGATTTATATAATTAAACCATCAAACCAAGTTTTCATCGGTCTAGCATATTGCATTACAAATCGTAACAGTTTATAAATTTATGTTTCCCCATGTTCGATATCTGAGCATCTTTGGCCTATATTATTCTAATAGCGTGCACTTGCGTTTTAGCACGTATAGTAAATCCCTATCATGTTTTGGGTATCTTTGCTGGAAAAATAGAAAATCCAACACTACGAATGTTGTAATCGGCCACTCTAGGTCACACCTTTTATTTTTCTTTTCATTCTCTTTAAAGCTGAATTTCAAATATCATTTAGTCAATCATTACTACCCATTCTTGCATTGTCGTTAACAATATTAGGTACTAGTCCATGTTGCACACAAGAGCTCACGACTATGTAGAGTTGTCTCCATAAGGATTTAATCAGGCAGAGTTCTTATGCCAAGGAAGAGAGTTTGGTAACTCAGCACCAAGGCTAATTTCAACTCCACCACCAATTACACCTACACCTCCACTAGAGGAACCAGAATAACTAGCTAAGATGGGTAACACAAAAGAAGAGCAGACTATTTTTTAGAAGATCAAGTCGTCTTTCTCAATATATCGGTTAGGTCCTATCAAAAGGCAAGCAATAAATATGGACAACTACAAGATTGATCTAGGACGGGTGACATTGGTCAAGTCTGAAGCTTTTCGTGGCCATAGTACTGAAGATCCAATGACACACATAAGCACCTTTGTGGAGAGTTGTGATATGGTGAAGATAGATAGAGTACCAGCTACTATCATCTACTTGAAGCTTTTCTCGTCATCATTGGAAGACAACACCAAGTCTTGGTTCTATAACCTTCTGCCTAAGTCGATTGAGACATGGGACCAGATGAAAGATGCTTTCTTTGAGCATTACTTCCCGCCTCAGAAGACAAATGAGCTAGTAAGAAAAGCATACAACTTGAAGAAGTTGGAAGAAGAGTCATACTCTGAAGCATGGGAAAGATATCAGAACATGTTGAGGAAGGTACCTCATCATGGGATCGATATGGCTAAGCAAAAATATTTTATTATGAAATGCATCATGGGGAAAGGACCACTTTGGACAGTGTAGGGACAAGCTTCTTCCTCAACAAAAAGCCATTCAGGTGTCATGAAATATTGATGAATATGGCTAAAAACATAGTCCTGGGGAGGAGAAAGGGAACATGCAAAATCTGTTAAAAGTGTTAGAGAGTCCAAGGTAATTTTTGCACTGAATGAGAAATTGGACTTGATTGCTAAGAAACTATGTGCCAATGATGGAAGTACTTCTAGAGGAAAAGAAGAGAAGTGCATGTTTGCATGTAAGAAAAATTATAGGGAAAATGGCTATTCCTAGAGGAAATACCCTAAGTTCTCTGGGAAAGACCCCAATAATTTTCACCAGGATCCATCACAAGCACAACATCAAGCAAATCCACAACAGCATTAGAGGACACTAGCAAGATAGACCACATAGAGGACAATCTTGGTAAGCTAGTTAGCCAGAATAAAGTTCTCATCATTCAGACCCAGAGTGAACTACGAAATCAAGGATAAAAAATCCACAATATAAAACTTAGATTTCTCAAATTACACAAGAGGTTGCCTCCTTGAAGAAGTCAGGTTAGCAAGAATTCCCAAAAAACACTAATATACCATCCAAAATCTAACAGGTGAAGGTTGTGTTGTTACGTAGTGGGAAGAAGTTGTTAAATGAGCAAAAAGTAGTTCTAGAGTTAAAGGACAAAGAGGATGACACAGGATCACAGGTGATCACTACTGTAGTTGATCCAGTTGAGCCCGATACCGTTGTGCAGGATAAAGAAGCATGATGAAGAAATTGAGAAATCAAAGGAGACAAGGAAGGAGGCATATATTCCACCTCACAAAGGAAGAAGGTGAAGCCAGTGCCCTTCCCAAATAGCATGAAGGCAAATAAAATGGACCACAAATTTCAAAAATTTCTAGACAATTTCAGAAAATTGCATGTAAGCATTCCTCTCATAGATGCAATTGAACATATTTTTGCCTACAGCAAATTTTTGAAGCACATCATTAATAAGAAGAGGAGAATAGCTGACACAGATGTAGTGGTATTGAAGGAGCAAATTATTTCTTTTATTGGGAACATTACCCCCAAAAAGGCAAGATCCAGGCTGCTTCAACATATCATGTTACATCGAGAAGAGAGAATTTGGAGAGGCTTCGTGTGATTCAGGGGCAAGTATTAATCTCATGCCTTTGACCACCTTCAAGAAGTTGGGTTTTAAAAGTCCAAAAAAAGCAATATGACATGCACCTGGAGGACAACTTAGTGGTTAACCCATATGGTATATGTGAGGATATTCTTGTCAAATTGGATAAATTTGTATTTCGGGTAGACTTTATGGTCATGGAGATGCAAGAAGATCACAACAATGAGTTACTACTTGGGAGACCATTTCAAGCCACTGCTGATATGATTTTAGAGATGGGAAGAGGAAGGTTGACACTTGGGATTAAATAAGATCGCTTTGAAATCAAGATGCCTGAATCTGCACAAACAACTAAAGATAAGGTAAAATGTCATATTTTGTAGTAGGTCTAAGGAAAGATATCTCTATATCTTGGGAGGTCATTCCTAGATATGGCTCACGTGATGACACAGGTCCACAAGGGTACACTAGTAGTGAATATCTTATAGAACACTAAGGAAGTTTCATTAACTAAGGTAGTTCAAATTCCAGATGATGAAGAGGAGGAACATTGGCCAGCAACAATTGAAGAGGCAGCTTCTTCAGCACTTGTGCAAGCATATCCACAATTTCCCCTAGAGGCATGTCTCATGAATTTGGTGGATGACTATACATGATGTTGTTCTTTGGAGGAGTGTGTCTTGTTTCTCAAGGTACTACCATGTTACTACACCAGCCCCTTTGAGGATCTAGGACCACCTCCAGCTCCTTTGGTCCCATCTTTACTTAGTCCTCCAGAGCTAGAGCTAAAGCCATTGCCGCTGCACTTGAAGTAAATTTTCTTGGCAACAGAGGAGAAGCTTCTGGTCATCATCTGGGCTTCACTGAACATTCAAAAAGAGGAGAAACTCCTTGTGGTTTTGAAAAAACCACCGCGCAACAGTCAAATGGTCTGTTGCATACATAAAGGGGATCTCCCCAAGTTTCTACCAGCACAAGATCTGATTGGAAGAAGGAGCAAAGATGATCATGAAACCTCAGCGGTGTTTCAACCCCATAATGACTGAAGTAATGAAGAAGGAGGCAGTTAAACTCTTATCTGTAGGTATTATCTATGCTATCTCTAACTCTAACTGGGTTAGTCCAACAGCTGGTTCCTAAGAAAGGGGGATTGTGGTCACAACTAATTCTAATGATGAATTGATTTCTACTAGGTTAGTTATTGGGTAGTGAGTATATATCGATTACTGACGTTTCAACACCACCACTATGAAGGACCATTTCCCGCTCCCCTTTATTGATCAAATTCTTAAGCGACTCTCCAGTCGCTCTCACTTTTGTTTCTCAAATGTTATTTCAGATACAATCAAGTTTCTATTGAGCCACAAGATCAAGAGAAGTAAACCTTCACTTGTCCTCATGGCACTTTTTCGTATCTTCAAATGTCGTTCGGTCATTGCAATGCACCAACTACCTTTCAGTGATGCATGCTCACCATTTTTTCCGATATGGTAAAATGATGTCTCGAGGTATTCATGGATGATTTTTCAGTGTACAAAGAATCATTGATGATTTCCTTGATAATCTAGATATAGTTTTACAAAGATGCGAGGTCACTCACCTAGTTTTGAATTGGGAAATATACTACATGATGGTGAATGAAGGGATTGTTTTGGGATACAAGGTGTCCAATAAGGGAAGGGAAGTTGACCCGGTAAAAATAGAAGTCATCTCCAAGCTACCTCCACCATCATCAGTGAAGGGAATGAGGAGTTTTTTAGGACATGTTGGATTTTACCGACGGTTTATAAAAGATTTTTCAAAAATCACCAAGCCGCTCTATTAGTTGTTGGAAAAGGATGCCGACTTTAATTTTGACGAGCGGTGTATAAAGGTATTTGAGGTGCTGAAGGAGAAACCAATCTCCACACCTATTTTCTAGGCTCCAGATTGGAGCCAACCCTTTGAGCTGATGTGTGACGCATTAGATTTTGTAGTAGGGGTTGTTCTAGACCAACATCGAGATAAGGTTCCTGCTATCATTTATTATGCATCTAAGACATTAAATGATGTCCAACTAAACTAAACAATCATAGAAAAAGAACTATTTTTTATTTTTTTTCTTTTCAGAAATTTTGCCAATATTTGATAGGGGATAAGGTCATTGTTTTGACAGATCAGGCATCCCTTAAATATTTGCTGCAAAAGAAGGATGCAAAGACTAGGTTTATAATATGGATCTTGTTGCTACAAGAATTTGATATTGGAATCAAAGACAAAGGAAATACTAAAATTGTGGTGTTTGATCACCTGCCTAGGCTTGAAATGGTAAATGAAAACGACATAGATATACCTATAGTGGAAGAATTCCTAGATGAGTGGCTCTTTGCTATGAAAAGCAAAGATCCTTGGTTTGTAGATATTGTAAACTACTTGGCATGTGGAGAGATGCCAGTGGATTGGAGATATCAGGAGAAGAAGAAATTCTTCCACTCTTTGAGGCATTACATTTGGGATGATCCCATTTTTCTCAAGCAATGTAGGAATGGTATTTTGAGGAAACGTGTGTCAGATTGTGAGTTTGAGAGTATTTTGGCACATTATCATACTTTACCTACTTGGTGTCATTACTCTAGTTCTAGGACTGCGGCTAAGGTCCTCGAATGTGTTTTTTATTGGCCTACACTTTTTAAAGATGCATACATTGTAATGCTTGTCAACTTGAAGGTAAAATTTCAAAAAGACATCAAAAGCCTTCAAATGTTTTTCAAGAAATTGAGGTGTTTGATTTGTGGGGGATTGATTTCATGGGCTCGTTAGTATCTTAAAATTCTAATTTATGCATATTACTTGTTGTTGACTATGTGTCTAAGTGGGTGGAAGCAATTCCAAACTACACCAATGATGCCCAAGTTGTATGTAGGTTTGTGAAAGAACACATATTTAGAAGGTTTGTGTGCCCAGGTTGATATTTAGTGATGTTGGATCTCATTTCACCAATAAAAAATTTGGTGCACTTTTGAACAAATATGGAGTGAAACACAGTGTAAAGAAGTATACAATAACCCCTTTACTAAAATATGGTAAACAAAACTCATTGGAAAGAAGCAGAATTAAAAATTTCTGACTATATTCAATTTTATAAAAGAATGTACAAGATACATCAAAAATCTCTATTTTAGGGTTTACATCATCATACACAACTAGGATCTAGATAGAGGGAAGTCTAGACTACTCCACTTTTGCCTCCAAGCAACATATCCATCAGCTAAGTCCAAGCCAAGCTAAGATCTTCAAGTCCTATTCATCACCTTGCTCCACATCTGGGTGGTTGGAAGGCACCCAGCAAAAGGGAAAGGAAAATATAAAGTATGTGTTACAAAAACTATTCTAAGATGGCAAGATAAGAAAAACATGTAAAAGCAGGCTAGGGTTTATCATAAGATGATGATACAAGAGAATGAGGCCATTTATATAAAAGAATATTTCAATAGATGCTTGCCATAAATAATATATAACCAAGGATTGCATGTATGATTAATATTGACTATCTTAACTATGTAGGGTTGAGGCACCTACTGGACCTTCAACCAAAAGGGTGAGGGGAGAGTAACACATTCCCAGTCACCTGCACATATTTCATGTGCGGGAGAGAATAATACGTTCCCCAGGGGAGAAATAACACATTCCCAACTATGGGTGGTTGTACATACAAGTACCACTACACAAGTTAATTAGTCTAATAAAATCAACATTCTAAAAATAATGGCAAGTAATAGCATCATTTAAATAGAACATGGGAAAGGGGTACCAAGACCCAAGAACAATATTCCAAACTGATTATGAGGCAAGTATAGCAATAGATTCAAGAAAATAGAATATGAGGTGCAAATAAGCCTCATTATGGAAAGCATAGGTTAAGGAACAAATAATTCCCAACTGAAGTGTATTATTCACATACCTTATCATTAGAGCCATCAAAACCACTTTTCATAACCTTTACACAGGATCAGATCCATTTTCCCTAATATGATAACCATGATCATGTATTAATACTATGTTTATTCATTAAAGATCCAAAACCCCAACACTATCAACTTTTTCCACAAATGATCGAATTAGACTTTAAAACAATCATTGATGTCCTATTTACGTTCTTCTAATCAAAATAACATATAATATTATGTATTTTGATGATATGACTTTTAGGGTTATTTTTGGTGATTTTTAGTTAATTAAATCATCCTCAAAAACACTTTTATGAAAACCTCAGAATCAAGCATCAAAATTATTCTTATTATATAGTGTGTGTTTTTCTGATTCTAGAACATATTTTATTTTTATTTTTGGACCAACGAATCAAAAGATACGAATTTTCTAAAACCAACCAATTAGCAATTGCCACGTAGGCACTTCGTAACAAACAAAGAGTGTGAGAGAGAGACAGGCCGGGCCCACTTTCTGATTTGGCCCAATAAAGAGCGGCCAAGTCACGCGTTCAAAGGAAACAAAACAATTGAGAAAAGACCCTTATACCCCTGGCGGCAAACAAAAATGAGTGAAGAAGCGATGGGTAGAGAAGAGAAAGCTGTGAGGGGATTGTCTCCTCCCCGATCACGCTCACTCCATGGCCATCCACAGGAGCAGACCGGTGAGTAGAAGCGAAGATTCATCGACCTCTTGACTAGGGAATGAGCCTAATGCATCTGCAAACCACCCCGAATTCAAATACCAACTGCTCGAGTTCAGCAAGCAGCGATGGAGGTGAAAGATCCTCCAAGCAAACCGTAGATCACAAAACAGAGCAAACCAGAACTATAAGGGAAAAGCAGCGATAAAGCAAGGAAACCAATGATCTACTTACATGGAAGGATCTACAGACGTGAGATGAGAACAAAGGAGGTCTTACCAGCGTCAGGGAGAGACTGAGAAGGGTCGATGATGATGGTCGGCGACGGAACTAAGGTGAGTTCTAGGGGGAACCATCCTGGTGAACTCCAGGGTCTACTGGGCACAAAAGGACCTCGAGTAGGTCGTGTAGATCCTCTCTGTTCCATGAATTCGAGGGACATCACAGAAAGCCCTAGGTGGAAGCCGCGCCAAACCAAATAGGTACTCGGCATCACGGTGGCAATGTCAACTTCCTAGAACCAAATTGGTGAAGAGGAGGGGCATAGGAGGTGCAGAGGAAGGTTTTGATTCCATCTACAAGTAACGAAAGGTGATAGGGAGAAGTCTGCAACTCGGTCGTCATGCATCTGTCGAGGTAGAGTTAGGGCTTCCTTACATAGTCCACACCAGGGATCAAGTTAGGGCTCGTTGCATAGAGGGGACACTCACGAGGACAACGGAGAAAGAATCTCGAAAAACCAAGCACAGAGGTGAGAGAACTTTGGGAGAGGAATTCAGGCTACTGTGCGTGAGGTAGATGATGATCAGGGAGATGCTCGATCAGCATCCAACGGCTGTGAGCCACGCATGACAAATAAATTAGATCCAATTGAAATTGAATATAGTGAGACATTAAATTCATTTTGATTTTCTATCTCCTCAAATGAGGGCTTAAAAGATCCCCAAAAATAACCAAAATTTATACTCTGATTGATTTTGATGTATAGAATCCAAATATGAAATTAGTTTTGCCTTTTGGGACTTTTAATAGGTTAAATAATTCAAATTATATTTTCTCTTTCCTCATGCATTAATAACTTTAGGATTATCCAAAAATAATAAAACTTCACCTATAAGTCACATTAAGTATAGTGGATATGAATTTGCAATTATTTCTATTTGTTGAAATTGTTTATTATTTTAAATAATGAGCTGAAAGTTTTGCACACTTTCTCTCTCCTAAATTTATCATCTCATCAAATATTTTCCAAATTGATTCAAAATTCATCCAAAGGTCAATTTTACATGTAGAATACGAATTTGGCAGTATTATATTTTTTGAAGACTTTATTATTTTATTTAATTCATTTAAATTTTATCACTTATTTTATCCTTTTAATTTATTAGAGGCATCTAGAAACCTTATAAAATATAAAACTTGGTATACATGCAATACTAAACGTGTATAACATGATTGTGGCATTAATTAATTTTTTTAGACATATATTGAATATTTTTGGTCTTTAAGTCATTTTCTCCCTCCTGAATAAAATAAAATATTAAACCTTGGCCAAATTAAATACAAATTCACACATAGACTAAATTTGATATGTAGATTACGAATTGGTGTTATTTTCCAATTTGAGAATGCTAAATATTTTATTTTGGTTAATTGACTTATTTCCTTTTTTCTTTTGATAAAGACATCAATATATGCATTTATCTTCCAAATTAAATGATACTTGGCCCTTAAGTTTCTTTGAAGTCAACAAAACGAAATTGACATCCAAATTATCTTCATGGGTTTCCACGTAGGATTTTTGGAACAATGTATTCCTCATTATCTCCTTTTATCCATTATATTCCATATTATTTCCAATTACCACATTTATTTTATCCTTTATGCATATTTCAAGAATTATCTCCTTTCACATATTCTAAAAGATACTAGAAAGTTCTAACACGAACTTCTTTATTCTTTTTATCACTCAAGTGGATATTTTGCATATTTGACCCATTACTAAGCTTCCACTGAGGTATTTGTGCATAACCCTAATATTGAGAGAAAAGGTGAACAAATGTTCATTAAACCGTCATATTCTCCACAAATTACACAAGAAGGCCAAAGAAGATAGAATGAAAAGAAAAAGATGAAATAGAGGATCAAAAGATAAAATGTCCCAGATTTGGTATGTTACAGCACTACACCCCTTAAAGAGGATTTCTTCCCCGAAATCACTAGCAATTTGGGAAGGGTGAGTGTGCAACCTCACATCACAAAACTTCATGTTGTCCCTCCAACCATAGAACTTCCACCAAAACTTATACGTCAACTACACCTAAGGGTTTATAGACTTCACATACAACTCATCATAGGTTGGGTTCTCAAGGATCACCAAGGGTTTCAATTTTAAGATATGCTTTTTAGGAGACTTAACATTATTTACATTTATGGCTCTTTAACATTATTCTCTTTATGATATCACATTATCTACATTATATTAATTATGTCATGTTATATTCACTTTATTGCCAAAAGGGTTATACTTCATCATCATGTATTAAACTATTTATATGTATTTCTCATTTATCTTATGAAGGATTTTATCACAATTAGGTGTTACTCAATTATCTCAACATTCATTATTATATTTGATCATTGTCCTTAATAATTTAGATTTATACTCCATTATCCTCATGTTACCACTTTATTAATTATAACAAATTATTTTACATGAATATCAGACATTCTATTCAATTCGTGGTTAACCATATAATTATTTCAATTAATGTCACATTAGTTATTATATTCATATTAAACATGGTTCACATTGTCACATTATTATTATTGCTCACATTAATGTCATCATTAATCATCTCTCATATTCATTCATTTATATTATTAATTTTGTACATTTATGTGAATCCCATCACTTCATATTCACATTGAAACCATTACATGTATTTTAGTGATCAAGATGAGATATATTACATATTAATGAATTGATTCACATTAGGTGACTAATCACGTGTGTATATTAGTTAACAAGGTAACATGCATTTCCTATATATGACATGATAAATATGTGAACAAATGATTATATATATATATATATATATATATATATTATGTGTATCAAAATATGTTAACTGATTATGGCACTTAACATCATTAATGTATCATGAAAGGCTATATATATATATATATTATATATATATATATATATATATATATATATATAATTTATGTGTATCAAAGTATGTTAACTGATTATGGCACTTAACATCATTAATGTATCATGAAAGGCATTAAGGTTGTATCTGTTAATGTTAGATGATTAAAACTTTACGGTTTAGGTCAGCATGACCATTATATTTCACTTATTCATCCTTAGCATGCATTAAGTTATATATTAGGTTACTATTATCTTTTTCTTATTATGTGCATTTGTTATCCATTAGGGTTTGAACATATGAATTATTCATTATATGACCATTATATGTTCATTATATATAAATAAACATGTTAGGGTTACCACTATTACTTGTTTGGACGACACTAAGGATTTAAGCACAACAACCTCCTAAGTATGGAGTTTGGGTCTCCAAAGATAGATTAGATAGACTTCAAGACGCTATAGGGTTCCATCCCCCTAAAAAGGATTTTGTCCACGAAATCTAACCACTCAAACATCAACTAACCATACTCCACCCCTTAAAGGGCTCGAGCTACTACACTAGGGTTAAAGGATAAGTCTAACTAAACCAATATCAAGATCCATCATGCTTCCACTGTGCACTCTGATATCTTCCTGAAACACCCAAACTGTAAGGTCTAGGTTCTAGGGATAAACTTATCCAAGCATGTGGTCCTAAGGGACATAAGGAAACTATCTTGGTATTGATCCTAAAAACAAGTCATCAAACACCTGAAACCTGAGGTTCCCAAAGATATACAACATAGAAGCTAAGGTCACTATTGCCTAAAAGCAAACTATTTTGAGCAATTCATATCAGCTCAGGCCAGGCCGGTATCATATGGGTATGGGAGTCCTCGTAAATCAAGCTAGTGGCATGGAGGAAAATATTGCCAGCCTCTGAAACCCTGATCCTTTCTAGACACCTTTGCTTCAACTTCATGCCCTAATAGTAGCCTAAAGACAAACCTAAACAACATCAAGCTTTGCATAATTTAGTTATGAGTATTTTAGGATTTTATCCATCAAGGTTCTAATGTAGAACTATTGGTTCCTAAGTCAACCTTTCATCAACATATATCAAATCTAGGGCAAACATGTAACTTAAGGGAAACTATGCAAACTAGGGTTCTGAATTGGGAGACAAAATTGAAATAGCCAGATTCTGACTACCATGGGCTCTAATACCATGTCGTAAAGAGTGGGAATAAACCGCCCTCTACTAAAATATGGTAAACAAAACTCATTGGAAAGCAGCGGAATTAATTTTTTTTGACTATATTCAATTTTTATAAAAGATTGTACAAGATACATCAAAAATCTCCCTTTTAGGGTTTACATCATCATACACAACTAGGATCTAGATAGAGGGAAGTCTAGACTACTCCACTTTTTCCTCCAAGCAACATATCCATCAGCTAAGTCCCAGCCAAGCTAAGATCTTCAAGTCCTATTCATCATCTTGCTCCACATCTGGGTGGTTGGAAAGGCACCCAGCAAAAGGGAAAGGAAAATAAAAAGTATGTGTTACAAAAGTTATTCTAAAATGGCAAGATAAGAAAAGAATGTAAAAGCAGGCTAGGGTTCATCATAAGATGATGATACAAGAGAATGAGGCCATTTATATAAAAGAATATTTCAATAGATGCTTGCCATAAATAATATATAACCAAGGATTGCATGTATGATTAATATTGACTATCTTAACTATGTAGGGTTGAGGCACCTACCGGACCTTCAACCAAAAGGATGAGGGGAGAGTAACACATTCCCAGTCACCTGTACATATTTCATGTGCAGGGGAGAATAACACGTTCCCCAGGGGAGAAATAACACATTCCCCAACTATGGGTGGTTGCACATACAAGTACCACTATACTAGTTAATTAGTCTCATAAAATCAACATGCTAGAAACAATGGCAAGTAATAGCATCATTTAAATAGAACATGGGAAAGGGGTACCAAGACCCAAGAACAATATTCCAAACTGATTATGAGGCAAGTATAGCAATAGATTCAAGAGAATAGAATATAAGGTGCAAATAAGCCTCATTATGGAAAGCATAGGTTAAGGAACAAATAATTCCCAACTGAAGTGTATTATGCACATACCTTATCATTAGAGCCGTAAAACCACTTTGCATAACCTTTACACAGAATCAGATCCATTTTCCCTAATATGATAACCATGATCATGTATTAATACTATGTTTATTCTTTAAAGATCCAAAACCCCAACACTGTCAACTTTTTCCACAAATGATCGAATTAGACTCTAAAACCATCACTGATGTCTTAGTTACGTTCTTTTGATCAAAATAACATATAATATTATGTATTTTGATTATATGATTCTTAGGGTTATTTTTGGTGATTTTTAGTTGACTTTTTCTTTTTTTTGATAACTGGGCTGATCCCATTTATTAATCATAACATTTAGAGTTTACAAAGTTTAATTAACGTTGTGGAAGGTCCCCCACCTCACCCGTGTACATGAAATCACCAGCTTTTGCAAGCTTGCCAACTCATGTGCCACCAAATTATAGGATCGGCTAACATGCATAAAAGAAATCGAAACAAAATCAGCACTAAGAGCTTTTATATCATCTACTATCATGCCGAGATGGTCCCTCCTCTCTGCAAAACTGTAAAGCGCAGCTATGACTATGCTCGAGTCTGACTCAACCACAATGGATGTCCAACCAGCTTGCTTGGCCAGATGGACACCGTCCAACACAGCCACTGCCTCACAGACAACCACACTCCCTCCTCCACAAAGACGACGACCTCGTGCAGCTACTGCCCGACCCCGATGGTCACGACCAATGACACCCCTGTCAATGTGCCATCTTCACCACTGCATCAGAGTTGATCTTGTCAGTCCCCATCACCGGTCTCTTCCAGTGTACATCTGCATTGCTGCCTTGTACTTGCCACTGTCCCATTTTTGTCTCTCAGGCACTCCAAGTATCGAGAATATATGCTTGTGCTGCTCATATGAACATGGAAAGACTCCTCCCATCCTCCTGGAAAACCTTGTGGTTCCTTTAAGTCCACATCCCCCACATATTTGCCATGTCCTCTGTGAACTCCTGCTGAGATAGACCATCGTGTAACTCCAAGATTGTTTGCCTAGGAGATTGAATGTGGGTTGATGCAACAATGCTCGCTGCCGGTGATGATCTCCAAAGTTTTCTGACTTCCACACAACAAAATAGCATGTGTTGAATGGTTTTCTTCTCCTCATGGCATAGTGGACGCAAACCATCCACATGACAGTGTATATCAAGCAATCTCCCCATAGTAGCAATACCACCTATAGTAACCCGCCAAAGAAAGTGAGCAACCTTCGGCGGCCACATGTAGTCCCAAACAACTTTCCAGATCTACTCTGAAGATGCCTATCTAGATGCAATAAATTCTCTCTTTCCCAATAGCCCCAACCAGTACGCCGACCTGGTAGTAAATATACCTCTCCTATCCGGCCACCAGTAAAGCATATCCTCTGGCAATCTGATACTAATAGGGGTGTTCTCAATCGGTCCACAAATCTCTGGGGGAAAACTTGGGGTAGCAGCTACAAATCCCACCACCTTGACTGTAGATCTATCTACTCACTAACCAAAGAAGGCTGCCAAGAACCCATGTCCCGTATGGGCGGCAAGTTCCCATTAAAATCATAGATCCAACTATCCTCCCATATTCTGATGCTCTCGTCGTTCCCTACCCTCCATTTAATTCCTTCAAGGATCAAAGCTTTAGCTTCCCATAAACTCCTCCACATATAGCTAGGATTATACGCCCTTGATGCCTCCAGTATAGACGTCGAAGAAAAGTATCTAGCCTTTAGGACCTTGTACGCCAAAGAAGATTGTTTTGTCATAAGCTTCCACACCTGTTTTGTGAGAAGAGCTTGGTCGAAGACACACATATTTCTAAAGCCAAGCCTGCCATCTTTCTTTGGTTTACACAAGGACGCCCAACACTTCCATGACAACTTCCTTTCCTTATCTTTAGCTTCCCACCAAAATCTTGCAATGCAGCCTTGTATCTCATTAAGTGTCCCTACCGGTATTTGGAAAACACTCATAATATAGGAAGGGATGGCCTGCGCTATAGACTTTATCAACACTTTCTTTCCCGGTTTGGACAATAGCTTTTCTTTCTAGCCTTGAAGTTTCTTCCAGATTCTATCTTTGACAAAGCTAAAAATTTGTTTCTTTGATCTCCCAATAGCCGTAGGTAGCCCCAAATATTTAGCATGTCTGTCTACTTGCTTGACCCCCAGCTGGTTTTTAATGGCCTCCTTCATTTCTTCCAACACTCCCTTACTAAAAGCCACCTCCATCTTAGAGAGATTGATTCTTTCACCCGATGCCTGCTCATACTGGCTAATGATATTAGCTACATTCAGGCATTCGTGACAGGATGCTCTAGCAAAGAGAATGTTGTCATCTGCAAAGAAAAGATGTAAAATGCACGGTTCATGTCTGCTTACCTTGATCCCATGGATCAACTTGGCATTCGTAGCATACAAAAGGGAAGTAGAAAAAGCCTCAGCACAAAGAATGAATAAATAAGGAGAAAAAGGGTCACCCTGTCGCAGTCCATGGGAAGGCTTGAAACTTCGAGTCCGGTCACCATTGACAGCAAAGGAATGGTCAACGGAAGAAACACACACCCAATTTTTTTGCCTCCATCTACTTCCAAACCCCATATTCTATTTAACAAAATCCATAAAATTCCATTCAACCCGGTCATACGCCTTAGACATATCCAACTTCAAAGCCAAAAATGCCTTCTTATTTTTGCCCTCATTCTTCATCTTGTGGAAAAGCTCATAAGCAATAAGCGCATTATCTATGATCATCCTCCCCGAAATAAAGGCACTTTGATTCTTAGAAGTAATTTTATCCATCAGCGGCTTGAGTCTATTTGCCATAACTTTGGACGCTATTTTGTAGATCACAGTACAAAAGCTTATAGGCCGAAAGTCAGATATCTGGACAGGTTTTTCCACCTTCGGTATCAACCATCCGGTTTTATACCATCTGGAACTTTTGAAAAACATGGGTTTCATACCATCCGGTCCTGGCGCTTTATTTGGGTGCATTTGTTTGAGAGCCTCCAGAATTTCAGTATCAGATATATCCCTTTCCAGAGAGCAGTTCATAGCATCATCCACAACCTCCGCTATCCCCCTCGTAGCCTCCTCAAAACCTGACGGGCTGCTGCAAGAAAATAAATTCTAGAAAAACTCAGTCACCACCTGTTGAATTTTACCCTCCTCGGTATGCCAGGTTCCATGCTCATCTTTCATCCCTTCAATATGGTTTCTTTTACGTCTTTGTGAAGCCTTGTGATGAAATTAAGTTGTATTTCAGTCCCCTTCACGTAGCGCTGCCACTCGAGCCCGGGCACACCAATAGGAATCCTTAGATCTATGCCAGTACTCCAGTTCCTTAGATAACTCCATGCATCTATCAAGAATAACTGCATCTGGATGTTTCTTTTGTTCCTCCCCAAGACGCTTCTCCACCTCTTTTATTCTTTCCTTCATTTTCCCAAATCTTTGAGCCGCCCACTTTTTAAGTTTTTCACTACCGTTTTCCATCTTCTTATGAACATCTATCCCCTCATCATGTGTCCAGGACGTCTTAACAACTTCTTCACAATCATTTTCAGCCAACCACATGGGTTCAAAATGGAAATATTTTCTCGACTTGTTACAGTGAGGATCTCTCCCCCCCACACACACAAATAATGATAGGGGCATGATCAGAGCTATAGATAGGAAGATGAATCACTTTGCTAGAGCCGAACTACTGGCACCAGTCATGCATTGCCAGACCTCTATCCAACTGAAGTGTATTATGCACATACCTTATCATTAGAGCCATAAAACCACTTTTCATAACCTTTACACGGGATCAGGTCCATTTTCCCTAATATAATAACCATGATCATGTATTAAAACTGATCAGTGAAAAATATTTCAAAAAAGATTCTTATTGGAGAATTGAACCTTCTTCTAATTTCTCATGGATGTTTAATTCGGTTCTTCATGTTAGGGATCAACTGAAACCTTTATTTTCTATGAGTATTGGATCGGGGGAAAACATTATGACTTGGTTGGATCCTTGGGTGAAAGGGAATTTTCTCCGGGATTATGTGGACAGCAGCATGATTATCAGATCTGGGATTCCACGTGACTCCAAGCTTTCTAGTATTATTAAAAACAACCAGTGGTCTATTGCTAATTCCAGAGGGTCGAAGGATATTCTCAACATTATTTCGGATATTCCTATCTCTAACTCATCTACTTATTCTTTCTATCTTAATGGGTCTAGGATAGTGAAGCTGAATTTTATCTGGAATCTGATTAGAAAGGAAGGTACTGAAGATGACATCTATGATTGGATTGGGAAATCTAAAGGGAGTATGAATAGCAAGGTTCATGTATGGAAAGCTGCTCTAAATAAGTTACCTACTTTGGATTATGCTAGAAGAAGGGGCATCTCTGTGGTTTCCATTTGCTATCTCTGTATGAATGATTATGAGGATACGCATCACATTTGTTTTGGCTGTCATTTTACCAAAGATCTGTGGTCTAAGGCTTATAATGATAATTATATTGATTACATCCCCTGTAGCTGGAGAGATGTGGTGAACCTTAAGTCCTCCTCGGCCATGACTATTATTCCGTTCATTCTTTATCAGGTCTGGTTGGAGAGGAATAGAAGGGTCCACGACAGCAAGATTAGGCCATCGAATCAGATTTGGAAGCAGATTCTGGATGATTTTGAGATGATGATTTAGTTCTGTGTTGCTTTGTTCTGTAGCTGGTGGTGTTGTTGTCTTGGTCTGATCTGCTCTTGATATCTCTGTTCATGATCTGTTGCTGGTTGCTTCTGTGGTGAGGGTGCTCATGTTGTTGGTGTTCCTGTTTGGTTATCTCTTTGGCGGGGATTGGACGAGAGGGTCGAGTCTCCACTCCGGCGAGTGTCGACGCTCCCCTTCTCTGTCTCCCTAGTCTGCTGTTGGCTGCTTTTGCTTTGGATGGCTCTCTGTGGTTATAGGTGTTTTCTCTCTGGAAGAAGGCGATGGTCGAGTCCCCACTCCGGCAAGTGTCGACGCTCCCATCTCGTTCTTTTACTCCTTCTGTTGCTGGTTGGTTGGAATTGCTTGGACGAGAGGGTCGAGTCACCACTCCGGCGAGTGTCGACGCTCCCCTCTTTCGCTCCTTGGTCCTTTTTGGGAGGTTGTTCTTTCCTTTGTTCTGATGGTGGTTATGTTGGCTCCTTGCTGGATGATGATGGTCGAGTCCCCACTCCTTTGAGTGTCGACGCTCCCATCTTTCTTTTTTCTGAGCTTTGCAGGTTGCCTCGACTGTGTAGTGAAGGTTGGCTGGTTCGGGTCGCTTTGGTTATCCTGTCGGCTGATGCCATGATGGAGGTTTAGTTGTGATGGTCTTTTGTTGTGCTTATGTTGGTCCGTTAGATGGAGTTTCTAGAGACGGGTCTGCTGTTTTTTGAGTTGCTGGTTGGTTCTTGTCGAAGTTCTGCTGTAGTTTGAGCTGCTGCTACTATTCGGTCTGCAGTTTTTTTGTTAGTTCTTGCCGAGGTTTCTCCCTGTTGTTCTTGTTTGAAGGTTGACTTGAACTGTAAGGATATACCTTATGTATTGAGGTGACTATCTGGTTTGAGGTGAGATGATACACCATATGTCCATCTTAAGCTAATCTTTGATGCTATGGCTCCCGGGAGTTCTGCTGATCTGCTGAAGGTTCCTTTTCTGGAGGAGTTGGAGTGGTTCTGTTGTTCAGTTTTTTCCTCCTCTTACCTCCTGTTCTCAGTGTATTCTGTATAGTTATACTTCCTTGTTTCTCTTTCCTTTTCCCATTTTCAGTTGAAGATGGGCTGCATTGTATAGAAACCAAAAAGGAAAATACAAAAAAGCAACACGAGTTTTTGACCGACCAAAAAAAAGATCCAAAACCCCAACACGGTCAACTTTTTCCACAAATGATCAAATTAGACTCTAAAACCATCATTGATGTCTTAGTTACATTCTTCTGATCAAAATAACATATAATATTATGTATTTTGATTATATGACTTTTAGGGTTATTTTTGGCGATTTTTAATTAATTAAATCATCCTCAATAACACTTTTGTGAAAACCTCAGAATCAAGCATCAAAATTATTTTTATTAGATAGGTTACATTTTTCTGATTCCAGAACATATTTTAATTTTTATTTTTCGACCAACGAATCAAAAGATACGATTTTTCTAAAACCAACCAATTAGCAATTGTCACGTAGGCACTTCGTAATAAACAGAGAGTGTGAGAGAGCGAGAGGTCGGGCCCACCTGCTGATTTGGCCCAATAAAGAGTGGCCAAGTCACGCATTCAAAGGAAATAAAACAATTAAGAAAATACTCTTATACCCCTAGCAGCAAACAAAAACGAGTGAAGAAGCGATGGGTAGAGAAGAGAAAGCAATGAGGGTATTGTCTCCTCCCCGATCACGCTCACGCCATGGCCACCACAGGAGTAGGCCGGTGAGTAGAAGCAAAGATTCATCAACCTATTGATCAGGTAACGAGCCTAACACATCTGCAAAACCACCCCGAACTCAAATACCAACTGCTCGGGTTCAGCAAGCAGTGATGGAGGTGAAAGATCCTCCAAGCAAACCGCAGATAACAAAACAGAGTAAACCGGAGCTATAAGGGAAAAGCAGCGATAAAGCAAGGAAACCAACGATCTGCTTACATGGAAGGATCTACATACATGAGATGAGAACAAAGGAGGTCTTACCGGCATCAGGGAGAGACTGAGAAGGGTCGATGATGATGGTCGGCGGTGGAACTGAGGTGAGTTCTAGGGGGAACCATCCTGGTGAACTCTAGGGTCAACTAGGGACAGAAGGACCTCAAGTAGGTCGTGTAGATCCTCTCCATTCCATGAATTTGAGGGACATCACGAAGAGCCCCAGGTGGAGGTCGCGCCAAACCAAATAGGTACTCAGCGTCACGGTGGCAATGTCAACTCCCTAAAACCAATTTGGTGAAGAGGAGGGGCATAGGAGGTGTGGAGGAAGGTTTTGATTCTGTCCACAAGTAACAAAAGGTAATAGGGAGAAGTCTGTAACTCGACCGTCGTGCATCTTTCGAGGTAGATTTAGGGCTTCCTTATATAGTCCACACTAGGGATAAAGTTAGGGCTTGTTGCATAGAGGGGACACTCGCGAGGACAATGGAGAAAGAATCTCAAAAAACCAAGCACAGAGGTGAGAGAACTTTGGGAGTGAGGTAGATGACGATCAGGGAGACACCCGATTAGCATCCAACGGCTGCGAGCCATGCACGACAAATAAATTAGATTCCCAATTGAAATCGAATATAGTGAGACATTAAATTCATTTTGATTTTATATCTCCTCAAATGAGGGCTTAAACAATCTCCAAAAATAACCAAAATTCATAATCTGATTGATTTTGATGCGTAGAATCCAAATATGGAATTAGTTTTTCCTTTTGGGGACTTTTAATAGGTTAAATAATTCAAATCATATTTTCTCTTTCCTCATGCATTAGTAACTCTAAGATTATCCAAAAATAATAAAACTTCACCTATAAGTCACATTAGGTATAGTGGATACGAATTTGCTATTATTTCTATTTGTTGAAATTGTTTATTATTTTAAATATTGAGTTGAAAGTTTTGCACACTTTCTCTCTCCTAAATTTATCGTCTCATCAAATATTTTCCAAATTGATTCAAAATTCATCCAAATGTCTATTTTAACATGTAGAATACGAATTTAGCATTATTATATTTTTTTAAGACTTTATTATTTTATTTAATTCATTTAAATTTTATCACTAATTTTATCCTTTTAATTTATTAGAGGCATCTAGAAACCTTCTAAAAATATAAAACTTGGTATACAAGCAATACTAAACATGTGTAACACGATTGTGGCATTAATTAATTTTTAAGACATATTTTGAATATTTTTGGTCTTTAAGTCATTTTCTCTCTCCTGAATAAAATAAAATATTAAACCTTGGCCAAATTAAATACAAATTCACACATAGACTAAATTTGATATGTAGATTACGAATTGGTGTTATTTTTTCAATTTGGGAACACTAAATTTTTTATTTTGCTTAATTGACTTATTTCCTTTTTTCTTTTGATAAAGACATCAATATATGCATTTATTTTCCAAATTAAAAGATACTTGGCCCTTAAGTTTCTTTTAAGTCAATAAAAAGAAATTGACATCCAAATTATCTTCATGGGTTTCCACTTATGATTTTTAGAACAATATATTCCTCATTATCTCCTTTTATTCATTATATTCCATATTATTTCCAATTACCACATTAATTATATCCTTTATGCATATTTTGAGAATTATCTCCTTTTACATATTCTAATAGATACTAGAAAGTTCTAACTCGAATTTCTTTATTCTTTTTATCCCTCAAGTGGATATTTTGCATATTTGACCCATTACTAAGCTTCCACTGAGGTATTTGTGCATAACCCAAATATTGAGAGAAAGGTGAACAAATGTTCATTAAACCATCATATTCTCCACAAATTACACAAGTAGGCCAAAGAAGATAGAAATGAAAGGAAAAGATAAAAAAACAGGATCAAAAGATAAAATGTCCAAGATTCGGTATGTTACACACAGGGTAGGTACTCCATATCACCCACAAACTAAGGACAAGTCGAGGCGTCTAATAGAGAAATCAAGAAAATCTTAGAAAAACCAGTCTCACTAATAGGACAAATTGGAGTATGTTGCTTCATGATGCACTGTGAGAATATAGGATATCATATAAAACACCTAAAGGAACCACCCCTTTTAGGTTGATCTATGGGAGAGCTTGTCACTTACCCGTGGAGTTAGTACACAAGTCTAAATGGGCCTTGAGAAAATTGAACTACAAATTGGATGAAGCGGGGAGAAAAAGGATGTTTGAATTGAATGACTAGATGTGATTATGTTATGGATTATACTTTTAGAAACCTCACATATTAATGACCTAAGTGAATTCAGGTGTGTTTGAGTAATTTTGAGAGTCCTAATTGTTTTGACTAAGCATGAAATTAATTGATGTTGGTATTATGATTAGTGCCCCTAATTATGTGCCTTTTGAATTAATTACTTAATTTATCAAATTGTAGTAACCTAGAACCAAAATATAATGGAACGTAGATTTTGTGATAATAAACCTATGTTTCAGATGTGATGATGTTTAGAAGTTCCTACAAATAGTCATAAGCTTTTGATGTTGTGAGATATTGGTATATTAATGAAAACATAGCTAAGTCCCATAATCAATGTAGTGTCACGCTCATGTGCTATGTGTTGGCTATGATAACAAGTCTTGACTACATAGTATTGATACAGTGGACAACCTTTAGATGGAGATGGCATAGATCTAGAGTTTTGCACCCCTAGGATGGGAATGAATGGATGGCACACAACTGGACCCTTCCTTGGAACTGCTTAGAGGTCATGGAGTGATCACAGAGCAGAGAAAAGAGAAACTCCCACACATCTACAATCAGTGATTGTGGGATAGAAGGAGGTATACATGGGGAAGTTGTTTTTGGTGTGGCAGAGACGATGTATGACTCGTGACCTATCACTCATGTAATACAATGTTGAGTTCTAGTTTTAGGGCTTCCTCTCCACTGCCTCTCCACTACAAGTTGTAGGTGGTTTGATGGAGGAGTGAAAACAAGAGAGGGTGAATAGAAGAGTCTGACTTGATTATTGATGCTTGCGGTGGAGAGAACGTAGCACCGGGTCATGGATTCATGAGCCCAGATCTGACCAGACATAGTGATCGATCAGTCTGGACTTGAAGGAAGGATGAAGCTCTAGGAAATGATGTGCGAAGATGAGCCAGAGGAGGTGATGCCTGAGCAAAATCCACCTTCACGGCTGTGCTGGACGGGCAGACCAGAGGCGCAGAGTACAGGAAGCTCTCATGCACTGTAACGCTGAACTGTAGGGAGCCTAACCCCGGTTAGAGTAATAGATAATGACTGACACCATTCCAGATCACCCATTGCAGTAGCGACAATCTGGGTCACAGAGAATGAGAAGTCCACGACGGCCATGGTCGGCAATCTGATTCAGGGAGAGCTCTAGTTCAGTTGCCATCTCCCTGAGAAGTCGAGAGCGATGAAGACAAGGAGGATAGCGTGGATGATTTTCCACCAAATACCTTTCTAGTGCAGTGACACTTGAATAGATCATGGTCAGTGGCTTCGTGTGGGGAAGAAAAACCCACACACACAGGCACAATGTGAGATCACATGGAATGCGAGAGAGAGGGAGGGAGAGGATCGGGTTCAACACCCACCTTGTAAGGCCCCTGAACTTGCTTAATGAGTTGAACAATATTGATTACCATAGTTTAATTATTATAACCCTAACATAACCTTGTGATATGCTTCAAAATCATAATACAATCTTAAGTTTCAAATTTGGTCCAATTTGGACACTGTTTGAGCAAGTTATGCAATTTTATGCACATTTTGGACTTTTCTACAATTTACCCAATTTAGAGGTTTTATTTGCAATTTATCACTTGAATTATGTTCTTTGTACATTTTCTCATCTGATTGAGCTTTTTTAGCCATGGGGCACCTATTTAATCCTTAGTTTGAAGGTGTTTTCTCTAAGGGTATTTTAGGGTTTACCTCTTCACGAATGAGCTACCTTTAGTAGCTATCAACTAATGAATTATGTGATTGGCTGGGAAATTCGAAAAAGGAAAGCTAAGAAGGTCTATAAGAACGGTGGAGGATCTTCTTGTGTGTGTTCTTGTATATTCTTAATAGTTTAAGGCCATAGACACATGGGGAAGCTACTTTTACACCTCATTCTTGCTCCCATCCTTATCCATGGTCTATATTTACCTCTTCCTTGCCCAAGTATGAAACTTTACTTGCTTTCTATTTCCTATAACCTGGAGAAATGAATACACTCTATTTTTCTATGGAACCAAGTGCTCTAAGGTAGAATACAACCTGTTTTTGGAGAAGAAGGTCTCCTAGAGCTCCATTTAGCCCTACCTAGGGTTTCCAAGGTCATCTTCTAGGGATTTCGACCAAGGAAAGTTATTTTATTCCTTCTTTCTCAGTTTATCTTTCTCTTCTCCTTCCTTATACCTTCCTCCAGGTTAGAACCTTGCTGTTCCATGGTATAAATTGCTCTAAACCTATAAAACCCTACCTTTCTTGGTCCTTATGCTTAGGGTTTGCTCATTTGATGAAGAAAGGTGCTACATGGACGAGTTCATAGCTTATGCTTGGATTTTCTACCCTACCTACTTGATATTTCTTCTGTGTGGGGTTTCATATTCTCATTATATGCAAGTTTTATAACTTTCTCCACGTTTATTTCTTACCATAAGCTTTTTAGATCATGTTCTTTCTTGAAAACGATGATCAATGCACTAAAAAGCTATGCTTGACTTGGATTTCGATTTTTATAATGTTCCATGTTCTGATTTTAGTTATAGATGAACCCATGATCATGTGTATGTTATTTATAAGGTACAAAATGACTTGGATCAGGTTGGTTTGACAACCTATGGTTCTAAGAACCTATCAACCAATGGTCAATTTTAGGGTTTTAAGCTGATTTCTTCTATAAACCAATGATCCCATGATGGTACCATTGCAACAACCCTATGGTGTTGTCCTCATGACAATGCATGGTGGTAACCAAGGGTGTTAACTGAATTTCACCCTTTAGGTCATGTTTTATCCTAATTAGAAGCCAAGTGATTAACAACTAAGTACCCTAATGATGGTATCAATCAATGGTGATATTAGTTTGATATTTGATGTTGATTAACGAATATTGTGTTGATCTAACAGCCTATGGTGACTTAATGGTCACTAATGAAGGTGGGTCAGGTATCCAAAACCTATGATGAGTTAATTATAGATTTTTATCATCAATTAAGCCTTAGACCAATGGTTTCTTTGGTAACTTGATGCAATGGTCGGACCTATACTGTAATTGATGGTTTTAATATATGAACTTGACCCAATGGTCAAGATATAATGTTTATTCCTCCAATAAAGTGGAATGATGGATAATTTAATATGTTGGTCCTAAAAATGTTATTTAGATGGTTTCCTTTATATGATCAACTTAAGGATCTTACTTGTTGATAATAAATGTCTTATTTTAAATGAACAGTCGATTATGGGATTTACCCTATTCTCAATGGAACTTTTTGTGTTGTTAATCAAGGTATGTCTAGGGTTAGATGGTGAATCTTTATAGAGAACAAATCAAGGACTTCATAAGTGGTTTATCCAAGGTGTTTACTTATGTAAAAAACTAATATTCTTACCTTTTAAACATCTAATGGTTTTGGGTGACATTGTGGTATGGTGATATGGGTTGAATGATGATGGAACAAATGGAGGGTTACCCTTAATAAGGTAGTCTTATCCATTCACTCATATGAATAGAAGGGATGATAATCATATTGTGTTGATATGTAACCCTAATGAGGTATAGCCTGTTATACCTAGCTTTAATATCACTAAATGATGGTAATTGGGTATGAATACTCCTTGAATGACTATTACAATCATGAAGTACTATGTTAATGTTTTTGAAACCCTAGTATGCTATAACCCAATGGTTACACCTTGATTTATGTGTGGGTTCATACTTGAGAATAGTATGAATGTGATGGTGATGCTTCACCTTAAGTATCTATGATCCAATGGGGATGATGTGAGTTAGGGTTTGGGTATAAGTGTTGATTAGTAACATTAATATAATTTATCTTGTTGAACCTAACTCTAACGCAAATAGATAATGATGAGTATTCATGTTTAACATTCTTATATGATGGCATGATGGTGAAATAACCTCCTTAACATGATCATAACCTTAATGTGTTAATTGGTGGTTGTCATAGCCATATGGTTGATGCTTATGCGAAACATGATGAATATGATGATGGTTAATCATATCTAGATTCCTTGCATGTTGATGTAATAAAGGAATGTCCTTAATGTTAATATAACCCTGCTATGATTGTTTATGAATATCTCCTAGCTAGTTATGCAATATTGTGTTGATCTGGTGTATTATATGAAAGTGATGTTGTTGAGCCTTGTTATAAGGCATGCAAAGATAACAATGATCTTAAAGGGAATAGTATGATGGTCTTAATGACCTTTGGGCATGGTTGAACCCTAAATGAGGTGTAATCCTCTTATGTTGATAACGGTTGATACCCTGTGATATTGTGAAAAGGATTTATATCTTGTGATAGTATGATGACTAGTGTGGTATCATGAATGGCAAGTGAATAGTACCATGTGATGATGAGATGAGAAATTATGTTTCACACGTTTTATATCGTTTCAAAGTTGTGATATTTTTATATGCTTTCTAGAAGTGAATTAGGGTTTGTATGTCCACTTGTTTGATGCAGCCTTAATTTACCCAATTGGCAAAACTAATCAAGTGCAATTCTAATCATGTAGTGCCCTGTACCGTAGAACCATCTTCAGTATCAGAACTTGTTGGATGGTGAAATGAGTATTCCTAAGGGAAACTCAGAGCACATATTGTTGAGTATATGGGGGTGGCAGGTTGAGGATATATCCTTGTCATCCACAATGAAGATTATGGAGGTTGGCTATGGTCATGCCTCATACATCTGATGTGATTGAGAATGACTGCGGTCATGTCTTAGTGATTATAACATGATGTGATTAGAGGAAAACTGTGGTTGTACCTTAGTGATTGGGTTTGTATACCCTGGTTTCTAGTATCGCGACCTATACCAAGGGTGGACTAGTGGTTAGCAGCTTGACTATATGTCACTGTGGTTGCAGCTTTGACTGATATGTCACTGCCATTTTACTCGTACTGTCCGAGGGGAAGAGATCTTAGGATACTGGCACTCCTAGATCTTGTGCGGAACTGAATAGCCCTTCGCAGGGGCCGATTGGACTTTGAATGGTATGATTCAAATTCCCCAGGGCATAATAAAACATGTAATACAGTTGTATAGCATATCTGTTTAGGGTTATACACGACTCTTCACATTGGATGATAACCCTTGTTTGTTCTCTTTACATAAAGATGATGCTTAGTGCAACTAAGAGATAGTAATTATACTTATGTTGTGGATATGCATAAGATTTTAAATATGTACATATAGTAGTCATGCTTAAGTTGATATATATACTACTACTACTGATTATAATTAGGATGATAGCTATATCATGTTGTTAGTTATGTTTAGCATGTTAGCCATGCCTCTATAATTAGAAATGCATATACTGCTAATCATGCTTATGCAGATACTCGTGCTTATGTTGATAGCTCTACTTATGATATTGATATGTTCAAACGGTTAGACATGCTAATGTTGTTAGATATGCTTATGATGCTAGACTTATTCATGTTAATAGAGATAATATGCTACTAGACTTGCTTATGCCAGTTATGCATATGCTATTGAATCTCTTATATGGTTAATAAGGAAAATGATGATAGTCAGCTTGATGATGATAATTGTTATCAGCTCCTTTATGTATTTTGTTAATCATCAGTGTTGTTGAGCCTATTTGTTATATATGATTAAACTTCTTAAATTGTCTCATTACCTAAAATGTTGTAGTCAATAAGCGTTGTTGGAGTTTATATCTCTTGCTGGGTTATGGGTCTCACCCTTGTGGTTCACCACATTTTTTTAGGTAATCAAAAGTGATGAAAACAAACAAGTGGAAACAAAGAGGAGCTATAGTAATGAATGTTTAAGAAAGTTGATTAGATGTCTAATGTGTCCTAGAGTCATCCCTGTTGTGACGCACCGACCGTCATTAACTAAGCGGAAGCAATCATTAGCAGCGGATTACTGAAAATCACTAAAAATTAAAACCATTAACAAAGAGATCCATACACGAGAAAACTCTTTCACAAAGAACCAAATTAATTCAATTACATTCTGGTTCACAAGTGCATGTCATGTACCATCTCTTCTCGAGGATTACAAGCATCAACTGCCCTATTAAAACTATACATAGGCAGTATAAGAACCTCGAGGAATCAAGCCAAAATCTTAGACCGATTCATTAAAACTAACTACTGACTCCGAGGACCTGAGAGTACATAGATGACACATATGACTCTATATACAAGATATGACAGCCAGTGTCTCCACCTGGAATATCATTGTTGTCCATGTTGCTACTGCTGCTTCTCTCCCCTTGCTAAAGGGTTCCAGTATCTTCTTCCGCATCTACTTAAAAAGTGTTGGTGACCAACAGAGTGAGACCCAGTCCCAACAAGAGATATAACTCTCCGCCAAAAACATTATTATTGCAGCTTAATATAACAAAACTTAGCAGAGGAAACATATATGTTCAACATCAGATAGATCAATGTCTAAATAGATTAGAGCAATATTCTTATTCAAAGCATTTTAGCTATAACTTGATAAAGCAGCATGTCACTTATCCAATAAGGAATATGAAAAACATGTATAACATATATCCATCTAGGATACGTTAAGCAAGATAAAATCAATCAATGATTCTTGTATTTCAATCTTAAGCAATTATGCTACATGGATGATTACATTTTACAATCATACTTAAGCCATGAGGAGATGAGGTATACCGCTCATACTCCAACCGACCATGACGGCTTAAAGCATCGGTTCCATACATAGGTCAAGGAAGAGCCGTATTTCCATGACCTCATCCTCCTCAGTCAGTGTGAGTACAAAATGCAGGACATCTTGTGTCTCTGCTAAATATCTTTCCAGGGTATACTAGAAACTTCTCTATAGAGTTACAGTGGCGGTTGTACTCTCTTCGCAATCGAGAGATTTCATGTTTATCTCACATCGATCTGGCATTACCATTATCGGAAGATTCGTGATACATCCATCCCGGCACATATAATGAAATATTGAGAGAATTAATGTTTATCTCACATCAATCCCACATTAGGGCGTAAGGATATTCGCGCCCATAACCCCCACATACTCAACAGTATGCCCCCCAGGAAATCCCGTGGGAAAACCAGTTTCACCATCACCAACTACTGACGATGATGGATCTATGGCCAGGGCTCTACATGATAAGATTTCACTTGATTAATTAAGTACATTACCATATTGTTTTAGCATCAGTTAGGTTTTCAAACATAAATTATTATAACAAATGCTCCAAAGAATGTGTAATTCTTCCATCAAGTATTGTTCAAATCTATAATAAAGTATTGGGATCTCAATTACTCATCCCATCAGGGGTATTCTCATCCCTTAACATCTGATCGTCTTGATTATGGAATATGGGCATTCAAACCCTCAGTTCATCAAAGAACACTTGTTACCACTTATCAGGTAACTAATACCTTCAGGTCATCTGACCAAGGTAAACATGATACTTGCTACACAAGCATCTTACATGGCTCACAAAGCCCATTTCATGTCTTGTTACCTCTCACTAGGCAACAAAGCATGTTATGGCTCACAAGGCCCATTAAAAAATTCAATAAATGAAACATCATAGCTCATACCTGGCTATGCTCATCATCTCATGATACATGCATGGTTAGTACACATGATAACAGTTATATCAATTACATATCAGCACCATGCTATGCAAGGGTAACACCACTATTCCCTCATTAGGGTTAGGGTTTCCCATTTCATGTCAATTAGGGTTACTCATCACATTACTCAAAATTAGGGCTATGGTTTCTCATTTCATTGCCCAAAATTAGGGTTTCATGCATTATAACCCTAAATTGGGGTTTCCCATACCTTCGCCCTATATTAGGGTTAAGGTTTCAAATTTTGTATAGCATCACCCTGGATTAGGGTTTCATTTCACATCACCTTGTATTAGGGTTTCACACATCATTACCTTGAATTAAGGTTCCTTATAACATTTTCCCAAATTAGGGTTTCATGTAGCTTTACCCAAAATTAGGGTTTTTCATTATATTACCTTGAGTTGTGATTTCTCATATAATTACCCTAAATTAGGTTACATCCTCACCCTAGATTAGGGTTACACTCAATATTGCCCTAAATTAGGGTTAGGGTTCATCAACCTTCTCGATTAGGGTTTCATGATCTCTTTATTGATGATCAAAACCTAATTACATATTCTATTCATTTTGAAAGTGTCGAGGCTTAATCACTACATTATTATTACTCATATATGACTTTCTCTCTCATCCTCTCTAGGATGTTAATTAATCCAAACTTGATTAGATTGAATCAACCCTTCATTTAAGTACATACATTTAGGGTTAATATAGTGTATGGAGTTATAGCTTTCATTGCATCAAAGGTTAACCACTCTAAGGGTACTAATCATCTAAGTACCTTAGGGGTACAACTATTGTAATTAACTTGGATATACATCATTAACATCCATGGGATTAATTGATCTTTCATAAACTTAAGTCTTCAAACATTTTTGAGTACCTTGAACCTTCAAACGGTTTTGACCTCCTTAGCCTTCAAACGGTTTTGAAACCATTTGCCCTTCAAATGGTTTTGAAACCGTTTGGACAATTACATGTGAAACTGTTTGAACAATTATACATTGAAACCGGTTGGACCCATCCATATAGAAACTGATTGGACAATTCACCTTTGAAACAGATTGGACCACCAAACAGTTTGAAGACTGTTTGATTCCAAACAGTTTCAAGACCGTTTGGACTCAAACGGTCTTGAGAACATTTGGTCCAAACCACCTCAAACCCGAATGAATCAATTAGGGTTTCCTTCAAATAATCAGTTGAGGGTTTGCACTCTTTGAACCATCCATCATCAAGACCATTGAGAGTAGATCAATTTATGACCCTTGGATCTCTAACCATCCATCACAACCCTTGACCTCTAAATGGTATCAAGACCGTTTGATCTCAAACGGTCTTGAGACCATTTGGGCCATTCAACCTTGAATTCGATTCCATCAACTAGGGTTTCAATCAATTCAATCGATTAGGTGCAATTGGTGGGTCATCCATACATGGAACCTTTAAAATCTAACCAATTAGAACCCTTGGATCATCATCCAACCACATAAACATTTGACCGTTTGATCTCAAATGGTTTTGAGACCGTTTTCCCTCAAACGGTCTTGAGACCGTTTGGTGTCAAACGGTCTTGAGACCGTTTGATCACCAAAGAGCAAAACCATTTGCTTATGATATTCATTGAGGTGTGTACTAAGATGACATCATCATCTTCAAGCTTGAAACCTTCGAAATTTTCTGTGATTCTTGTGGTGATTTCATCAACTTATCAATTGGAATTTTGAGAATAAAGAAAGATTCAACATATGATAAAGGAATGAAATCAATAACAACATTTAAGAGTTCAAGTTATATAACCCGCCTTCAAAGTTTAATACAAGCATTAAGATTCACGTATTCAATGGTGAATGAAGCTTCCTCAACTTCCCAAGGTCCATCCTCAAGTCTTTGAGTGAAAAGAACGGCTAAAGTTGAAGATTGAATGGAGAAAAGAAGAAAATAAGCATTGAATTTCGATTTCCACCATGAAATCAAGGTTGAAGATGATTAAGGAGCTCACCTACAGGTTGGGGCACATCCTCCTATTTCTCCTAAGATCCCTTGTGTTTGACCAAAGCAAGGAAAGAAAGAAGGGTCGAAAAAGCCTTTCATGTGGGTTGAAAATGGGGTGTTTATAAGGAAAATTTAATGAGAGAGAAAGTGATATAATAATCCTTCAACTCCCTAAATTGGTGCCACATACTCCCCTCAATCCCTTGAACACGAATACATATTCCCCACCTTCTAATTCCTCTTCATTATCCATGAATTAAAAGAAAACAAATTAAGCACCTTAATCAATATAATAATAATATCCAAAAATTAGTGGATAGTACTTTTTCTTTTACTAATGTGAGTGGACTCTCCACTCACTTTAGATATTTTGTGGCCATTTAAAGGCACAAGGACTTCCACACTTATATAAATTCAACCATACATTTTTGGTTGAAGGGCTCTTCCATTAATATATTTATTTTTGCATTAAATTGAATTAGAGTTCTAATTATGCTTAAATCTTGATTATTTTAATGTCAAGATTCTCTCTCCTCCAAAGTGATTCAAATGAGATGCCCCTCTCATTTTCTTATCTCTAATTGATACCAAGAAACATGAGGGACTCTCTAGAAGTGACATTTTGCATATTGAACCCTAGGTTTTGGGTAAATTGTACATTACACCAAAACTTGGTTTTAATGCACAAACATTGCTCAACAAGCTTTTTCTTGGTACTCAGGCTTCCACAAGCGATACCTCTGCATCATTTTCATTCTTATGATGCTTCAACACTTGAGGAACATTTTATCATGTAACATTTGCAAGTTAACCCCTCAACGTGGGTAATTTGCACTTTAGTCCAAAACAGGCAAAACATTGTTTCAACATTATTCAAAAAGGACTAAAATTGAAACATAAGTTCCTCTTGGGTCTTAATTACTTTTCAAGAGATAAGAGCAAGCATATAATTAACTTTGTTAAGCAAAACATCTAGGGTTAAAGCATAACCCAGGTCAGGGATGTTACAAATTATCCACCCCTAACAGGGATTTCATCCCCAAAATCATCAAGACAAAAGATAAGGGTAATTCCTCCTCATCTCTTCCTCTAGCTCCCACGTAGCTTCTTCAGCACCACGATGATGCCAGAGAACTTTCACAAGACATATGTCTTTCTTTTTTAGCTTTTTAATTCTTTTATCAAGGATCAACACGGGTCCTTCTACATAAGATATATCTTCATTTAATTCTACTTCCACAGGTTGCAAGACTAACTTCGTATCAGGGTGACACTTTCTCGGCATGGATATATGGAATACTGGATGCAATATGTGTAGTTTAGGTGGTAACTCCAACTTATAGGCTACTTTTCCAATCTGTGTAATGATTGGATAAGACCCCATAAATCTAGGAGCTAACTTTCCCTTTTTCCCAAATCTAAGGACACATTTCCAAGGTGAAACCTTGAGATACACTCTGTCTCCAACTTGGAATTCTAAAGGTCTTCTTCATTTGTCAGCATAAGATTTCTGTCTATCATGTGTTGCCTTCAACTATTGTTGGACTACTTTAATCTTTTCAGTTGTCTACTGCACTAACTCAGGACCCAAAAGTTGGTATTCTCCTATTTCATACCAACATAAAGGAGATCTACAACGTCTACCATATAAAGCTTCATATGGTGCCATATCAATATTGTGTTGGTAGCTATTATTATAAGCAAATTCTATCAAGCTCAAGTGTAGATCCCAACTTCCTACAAATTGAAGGACACATGCCCTAAGCAAGTCCTCTAAGGTTTTATAGTCCTCTCAGATTGTCCATCTATTTGTGGGTGATAGGCAGTACTGAACCTTAGCTGCGTACCCAAAACTTTATGGAGTCGCTCCCAAAAATGACTCGTGAACTGGGGACCTCTATCAGAAACAATTGTAGCTGGAACCCCATGTAAACGCACTATCTCATCTATATATATATATATATATATATATATATATATATATATATATATATATATTTGTGCAAGCTTCTCAACAGTGTAGGTTGTTTTGACAGGAAGAAAATGTGTTGACTTAGTCAACCTATCAACTATCACCCAAATAGAATCATGACCTTTGGTTGTTCTGGGCAAACCAACCACAAATTCCATGGTCACATGATCCCATTTCCACTGCAGTATAGGCAAAGGTTGCATTGTTCCTGCGGGCTTTTGATGTTCAGCTTTAACCTACTGACATACTAGGCACCGCATAACAAACTCAGCTACATCTTTCTTCAAACTGGGCCACCAATACGTATCTTTCAAATTATGATACATTTTGGTGCTCCCTGGATGCATTGCATACATTGAAGAATGATCTTCCTCTAAGACCAACTTCCTTAATTCATTGGCATCAGGCACTACCATTCTACCATGGTAACAAACTACCTAATCCTCTGACTCATGAAAGCCATCTCGTTTCTCACTACCATACTCTGACCTGATCTGTTGAATCACAGTATCGGCCTGTTGTGCCTCTTTGATATGTTGCTTCAGAGTAGGTTTTATGTGCATCTCAGCTAACAGTCCAGCTAACAACGATACCTTAAGTTGTATATTGTTTTGCCTCAAGGAGATAAGCATATCTCTTTTAAAGAGCACTAAGGAGTTCAAGTGTGCTTTATCTAAGGCTGGTGATGATGATTTCCTACTTAGTGCATCAGCCACTACATTAGCCTTCCCTGGATGATAATCAATTGTACAATTGTAGTCCTTGATTAACTCCATCTAGCTGCATTGTCTCATGTTCAACTCATCTTGTGAGAAGATATATTTTAACTTCTTATGATCTGTGAAAATCTGGAATGTTTCTCCATAGAGATAATGTCTCCAGATCTTCAAAGCATGGACCACAGTAGATAGCTCTAAATCATGTGTCAGATGATTCTCCTCGTGTTTCTTAAGCTGTCGAGAGGCAAAAGAAATCACTTGTTTATCATGCATCAACACACATCCTAGACCATTCTTAAATGCATCACAGAAAACTATGTACCGTTTCTCTTGCTCAGGTAACACCAGCACATGTGCACTTGTTAACCTTTCTTTCAATGGCTGGAAAGAATGTTGACACTTGTCATTCCAGACAAAAGGAACCTCCTTCCTGATCAACTTGGTTAGGGGTAAAGCTATAGAGCTGAAGTTCTTAATGAACCTCCTGTAATAGCCTGCCAGTCTTAGGAAACTGTGTATCTCCATCGGTGTCTTTGGTTGTTCCCATTGCAGGACAGATTCTACCTTCTTAGAATCAACACGGATACCTGAGGAAGATATTATGTGTCCTAGAAAAGAAACTTCTGGTAACTGAAATTCACATTTGCTAAACTTAGCATACATCTTATGCTCTCTTAGCAAAGTTAAAGCTTGACGGAGGTGCTGCTCATGATGTTGAGCACCTCTACTGTATATCAAGATGTCATCTATGAAGACTACTATGAATTGATCAAGAAAAGGTCGGAAGAATCTATTCATGAGTTCCATGAATGCAGCTGGCGCATTAGTCAGTCCAACTGACATAACTATGAACTCATAGTGACCATACCTTGTCCTAAAGGCAGACTTAGATATGTCACTCTCCTTGATACACAACTGATGGTATCCCGACCTCGGATCTATCTTAGAGAAGATAGTTGCACCATGCAACTGGTCAAACAGGTCATCGATCCTTGGAAGAGGATACTTGTTCTTTATGGTTACTTTATTCAACTTCCTATAGTCGATGCATAACCGCATAGATCCGTCCTTCTTCTTGACAAAGAGAACCGGAGCACCCCATGGTGAAGTACTCGGTCAGATAAAACCTTTCTCAAGCAACTCCTACAGCTATTTCTTGAGCTCTGCCATCTCCTAGGTATCATTCTATACTGTGTTTGTGCTATTGGTTGCATGTCCAGGATTAGATTAATCTCAAAATCAATCTCTCGGGGCGGAGGAACACCTGGGAGTTCCTTAGGAAACACACACTACTACAGAAATGGCTTATAACGTCATATTTAAAGGCATCGGTTGTACACAAAAACCGACGCCTAAACAATAAAGCGTCGGTTAAATAATGAAATTGACATATATATGTGAAGGACGACCAGACACGGGTATCACTTTTCATTTAGCGTTGGTTCCTAAATCAGAAACTGATGCTAAACATTGACCTCCAAATCCAATTTTTTGAGCGAAAAAAATTACCTCCAAAATTTAACATATAGCGCCGGTTATTAACAAAGAAACCGACGACTAAAGGTTTTCTGCAAAATAGAAATTTGACCAATTTTTGTCGTCGGTTGTATTACAGTAACCGACGCCGATGTGTTTCCGCGCACTTAACCGTGAAAATTTCTGCCACCATGTAGCGTTGGGTTTTACACAAAAACCGAAAAGTATGGTCTTAATTTGTAAACATTTATTTTTTGTTGGCATATATATAGACGTCAGTTTTTCTTGTTTGAACCGACGACTATAAGCGAAAAAAAGTGTCGGGTTTTTTTGGTAACCGAAATCTGTAGTTTTAAGCGTCAATTTTATTTAATAACCGACGCGTATGGTTAACTTAACAGCACACGCACGAGCCAGACTCTTCCTCTTTCTTTATTTCATTCATTCTCGCACGATTGAGGGTTTGGTCTGGTGATTTCTCAGCTCACCGCCGCTCGCTTCTCCTCTGCCCCCACCTCCGCCGCCACCCTCCGCCGCTTGCTCCAGCCGCTTCTCCGGCTCGCTTGCTGGTCCTCTACCCACCTCCGCCCCCTCTTGCTCCACTCACTTCTCCTTTTCCCCCAGCTCGCTGCTCCGGCGGCCTTCTCTCCTGCTCCAGCGGCCTGCTCTCCTGATCCAGCTCTGGCGCCGCCTGCTGTCGAGCTCTCCTACTCCGGCTCCTACATGCCTATTTTCTACCGCCGCCACGAAGGGCCTTCTTCCTCCTCTTCTTCCTCCATCCTCAAGGTACCCTGCTCCTATTCGACCACCATTGGCTGGCCCTTTTGTCATTTGGGTAATTTTTAAACAAGTTTGAGTAAATTAGGGTTCTAATCTACCCTTTTGTCCTATATTTGATGCTAATTGTGCATATATGTTGAGTTTGGGACCTTAGTGATGGACTTTGTCCTAAGTTGCTATTTTTCATCTAATATGAACTCTAGTCTGGCTCATCTATCCTATCTTAGAAATCAGTAGTACATTGATGTAATATCAACTAAGGGCCTAAGGAGTTTTGGAAATCAGTAGTACATTGATATAACATTGCATTGTGAATTATTGCATGTTTGAAACTATTGAATTCTTGATTTATTATTTAATAATGCTCTATAGATTAGGATTAACCATGTTGCCTATAGTTTATACACATTTATTATATATAAGAATGACAGCACATGTATTTGTTGGCCTAGAAACCCGTCCAAGATTTACTCGTTAGGAGTAAATCTTGGATAGTCCCCGGTTTGGGACTGTTCTTGAACACCTAATCTACTTAGGATGTAAGCGTATAATGTGTATTGGGTTTTCAAGAAAATTTCAGTAGCATTTCTCCGTTTGTTCTCTAAGTACATTTGTACTTGGAGAACAGCGGGGAAATGCTGCCAAAATTTTCTTGAAAACCCAATACACATTATACACTTACTAGTGAGATTTGGTGTTCAAGAATGGGATAGGCGGTACACATTTATTATATATAAAAATGACAGCACATGTATTTGTTGGCCTAGAAACCCGTCTAAGATTTACTCATTAGGAGTAAATCTTGGATAGTCCCCAGTTTAGGACTATTCTTGAACACCTAATCTCACTTAGGATGTAAGTGTATAATGTGTATTGGGTTTTCAAGAAAATTTCGATAGCATTTCCCCATTTGTTCTCTACATACATATGTACTTGGAGAACAGCGGGGAAATGCTGCCGAAATTTTCTTGAAAACCAAATATACATTATACACTTACTAGTGAGATTAGATGTTCAAGAATGGGATAGGTGGTACACATTTATTATATATAAGAATGACAACACATGTATTTGTTGGTCTAAAGTTTTAATCATGCAATAACTCTAATCTGTTAACCCTAGACCCTAATCTTGTTGTAATATATACTTGTTTTCTCTTTGATCATAGAATGGATAGATCATGGATGTCCATTCGCAATTGATGCACCCCAGAGTTTATTTTTGGTCTTGACCAGTTTATTAGATTTGTCGAGGAACATAGGAAACAACCTGGAGATAGGTTCTACTGTCCATGTAGGAATTGCGGTAACAACTTGAAAGTCAGTACTGGTGATGAAATCAAAAGTCATGTCATGTGCAACGAGATTATACAAGGCTATACAGAATGGCACTGGCATGGAGAGATTTCAAACCCAAAACCAATGGATGTCGATAGCAGTGCTTGTGTGGAAGAAGAAATTGCCTCCGATGATGTAGATGTGAATGAACCAGTTCCATTAGATATCGTTGATGCAATGCTGGATAGTTGTGGGGTAGAGCACACTGATCCACCTCCCATTTTTATAAACATTGTGTATGATGCTGAGATACCATTATACATAGGTTGTACTAAGTTTATGAAGCTTAGCGCTGTGTTGAGATTGTATAAGCTGAAAGCTAACAATAGATGGAGCGACAAAAGCTTCACATCATTGTTGTCTTTGTTGAAAGAAATGCTTCCTGAAGGAAACGAGTTGCCAATCTCAACATCCCATGTAAAGAAATTAGTGTGCCCAATGGGAATGGATGCCAAGAAGATACATGCATGCCCGAATGATTGTGTATTATTTCAAAAGGACTATGTGGATTTGAAAGATTGTCCAAAATGTGGTGCGTCACGGTATAAATTGACGACTTTGGGGGAGTCCAAAACTGGTTCTCCTACCAAGGTGATGTGGTATCTACCTATAATATCACGGTTTCAACGCTTGTTTGCCAATCCGATAGATGTGATGAATTTGAGGTGGCATGCAGATGTTAAGAAAAATAATGACGGGACCCTACGACATGCGTCTGATTCCCCACAGTGGAAGAAGATTGATCTATTGTACCCTAAATTTGGTGAAGAAGTCAGGAATCTAAGACTTGGGCTTTGTACAGATGGGATGAATCCGTATGGGACATTGAGCAGCCAACATAGCACTTGGCCAGTCATGCTTGTTATATACAATCTTCCTCCCTGGCTGTGTATGAAAAATAAGTACGTAATGTTGTCATTGTTGATATCGGGCCCTAAACAACCTGGAAATGATATCGATGTTTATCTTGAACCTCTGATTGATGACTTAAAGAAACTCTGGGGTGAAGGTGTGATGACCTATGATGCTTCATGAATAGAGACATTTTGTTTGCACGCTATGTTGTTTTACACTATTAATGACATTCCAGCATATGGGAATTTGTTTGGATATAGTGTCAAAGGAGCTAAAGTGTGTCCTATATGTGAAGAGAACACTGATTCAACAAGACTAAAACATGGCGGTAAGACTGTATATCTTGGTCATTGAAGGTTTCTTACAAAATTCCATCCGTATCATAGGAAGCACAAAGCATACAATGGATTGAATGAGGAACGGAGTGCACCTAAACCTATACCAGGGGAGGTTGTTTATGAAAGTGTAACAGACTATGTCAATGAATTTGGTAAGAGATCACAATGTACTATGGCCACACGGAGTGAAAAATCTTTATTCAAGATGAAGTCAATATTTTGGGATCTTCCTTATTGGAGTTCTTTGACAGTCAGGCATTGTATCGATGACATTCACATTGAGAAAAATGTCTGTGATAGTATCATTGGTACTTTGTTGAATATACCATGTAAGACTAAAGATGGGATAAAATCCAGACTGGACCTACGTGAAATGGGAATAAGGTCAGAATTAACAGAATTACGTGAAATGGAAAATCGAAGAACATACTTACCTCCTTCTTGTTACACGTTGTCTAGAAAGGAGAAGAAAGCTTTTTGTGAATGCTTGGTAAATGTTAAGGTGCCACAGGGTTACTCATCCAACATCCATAGATTGGTATCAATGAAAGATTTGAAGTTGATAGGTCTTAAATCTCATGATTGTCACACTCTAATGCAACAAATATTGCCTGTGGCAATTGGATCTATATTCTCGAAGCATGTAAGGTTTGCAATCACCAGACTTTGTTTCTTTTTCAATAGTCTGTGTAGCAAAGTTATTGACCCTGATACTCTCGATAATTTGCAAAGAGAAGTGGTTGTTACCCTATGTCACCTTGAGATGTATTTCCCTACTTAGTTCTTTGATATCATGGTACATCTTGTTGTCCACTTGACTAGGGAAGTGAAAATGTTGGGACCAGTTTTCTTGCATTGGATGTATCCCTTTGAACGATACATGAGCATTTTTAAAAGTGATGTTCGAAATCATTATCGTCCTGAAGGGAGTATTATTGAGGGTTATGTGGTGAGAGAGGTTATGGATTTTTGCAATGACTTTCTCAGTGGTAATGACACTCCTGGTAATGACAAGAATATTGAGGAGCAATTTGGCAAAGGAATTTTGGGATCACGAGTGAAAGTAATCAGCCGTGAGCAGTTGGAACAAGGTCACTTGTATATTTTACACAACATGGACGAAGTGAGTGTTTAAACATACCAATTTCATCGAAAGATAATATCCTCAAGCCAATACAATGTGGCTTGCTAGAGAGCAAAACAAGACATTTATTAAGTGGTTTGAAGATAAAGTCTTACATCAACTATCTCAAACACTAGATGATATTACTGAAACTATCAAATGCCTCGCCTTTAAACAAAAATTGAATGTTATGTCTTATGAAGGGTATGACATTAATGGATTCACATATTACACAAAGTGCCAAGATGATAAGAGTGTCGTCCAAAACAGTGGGGTCACCCTTCAAGCGTCGACTATGTTTTTCAAAAGTGCAAAGGATAAGAGTCCACGTGAAGCTAAAATGTCATATTACGGTGTCATTGAAGGCATATAAGAGTTTGACAACATAGATTTTAGAATTTCGCTCTTCAAATGTAATTGGGTTGATAACACCAAAGGAGTTATAGTGGATGAATTGGGTTTCATTTTAGTGAACTTTGAAAAGATTGGTGAGAAGGGTGAACCATTCATATTGGCATCACATGCAAAACAAGTATTTTATATCGATGATCCTGCAACTGATAAATGGTCGGTTGTTCTTCATGGTAAAAGACAGTTCATTGGAAATCCTATAGATGAAGAAGAGTACTATGATAAGTATGATGAATCCAGACCATTCTCAGTTGGGTTGCCAACACAACCAAATATTGAAGCTAATGATGACTTGTATGTGCGTGGAGATCACAATGAAGGATTGTTAATTGATAAAAAAATCGCAATATTAAAGGCATGTTTATATTTTTTATATGTTTTATTTTTCTGAATGTGAACTTTACAATGTGAATTATTTTACAATGTGAACTTTACAATGTGAATTACTTTACAATGTGAATGTGAACTTTACAATGTGAATTACTTTACAATGTGAATGTGAACGTTACAATGTGATTTACTTTACAATGTGAACTTTACAATGTGAATGTGAACTTTCAGATGGTTGAGCATTCTCCTGATGAGCGTGGTGATGATTACCGTGAGGGTGAGGACATCAATGCACCTCACACTCCTTTTGTAAATTCCATCCCTTGTGTTCCAGCTCTTGTCATGCCACAAGAAAATCTTGTTGATGTAAGAAAGGAAAAAACAAGTGAGCCACCCTTCCCCAAAGCATTAAATGAGCCTGTACAAGCAAAAAGGAGGCAGAAGCACAATGGTGACATTCTATATATTTTTCGGCAAGTGAAGATGAATATCCCTTTGTTGGATGCTATCAAGAAAATCCCATCTGATACCAAGTTTCTCAAGGAACTATGCAGTATCAAGAGGAAGTTAATGGGGAGGAACCTAAGAAAATAAAGTTGACTGAACAAGTGAGCTCTATCATCTGACACTCACTTCCAGTGAAGAGGAAAGACCCAGGAGCCCCCCTCATACCTAGCTACATAGGGGGACATTGCATAGACAAATCCCTACTTGATTTGGGTTCTACTACGAATTTGATGCCATATAGTGTCTATGTTGAGATGGGGTTAGGCAAGTTGAAACTCGATCATTGCACTCTCTAATTGGAGGGTCACTCCATCAAAGGGGCTAGAGGAAGAGTGGATGTTTTTTTGGTGATGATAGACAAAGAAAGGGTAGTAGTGTTCCTAGTGGATTTTATTGTTCTTTACATGGACCCAGAGGATAGGAAGATTTCCATCATATCTTGGGAAGACCATTCTTATCTATAGTTGTTGCCGAGATACATGTGCATAGTGGCACAATGACAATATTTTTCATGGACATGAAGATAAAGATGAACATGTACAAGACCCCAACCTGACGAGACCGGGATGAGGATATTGTACATGGTCACTTGAAGAGTCTAACTGATCATTTGAAAGAACGAGATCCTGATGGAAGGCTGGAGGATGGCTTTTGTGATCAACGGGACAAGAAACACATGTTGAATGAAAATGAGGATGTATCTATTGCATGAGTGGACACACAAGGATTCCAAATGGGTGAATGATGCATGAATTAAAAATCCCAACTGAAGGCATGAAATTAGAGCTTGTGGGAGGAAACCCACCTAGGTTTGGAGAATTTTGCACCCAACCTTCCATTTTTTATACTTTTGGTTACTTTTACACTTCCCAAGAAAACACATGCACACTTGTTTTTTATTGATTTTGTTTGGTTTTAAGTTGTACAGGTTAAAACAGTGGTGAAATGAAGAAAATTAGATGATTTTTAGAAAAATATTCATGAAAAATCACTTTTGGTCAAAGACTTGGTGTTTCGATGAAGCTCAAGTTGAAATGACCTGCTATAGTACTCATCATGACCTTGGTACATGGAATGGATGTGGTGGTACACTCAAATCAGTAGGGAAATCAAAGAAAATTAGACTCAGAACGGCCGTGCAAGGCAGCACGGTCATGTGACAACTACAACAAAATAGGTCGTGTTACTCAACTCGATCGTGTTGCATGCCATCCAACACGGGTGTGTTAAAAGAACGATTGTGTTGCACGGATCCAACACTTAAGTATGATATTTCAATTTGGTTCATTTTTGAGTCTCGAGAACATAATGATTGTGGGAGCAAACTGAGGGTCATGTAGCACCATCTAGCTTCTCCCAAGCCTAGTTTCTTCCTCCTTTCACCCCCAATCCACCTAAAATCACTTCCACAACATTTCCCCTGCCTCCATCTACCTTTTCCACCCCATTTTTACAATCAAATCCTCTCCATTCTTCCCCACATATGCAGAATTATAAAAAACCTAATTTCTTCACATCTTTCCACCCACATCCGTCCAAAGAAAGTTTCCAAGCAAGTGGTTTTAAGGACCAAAAAAGTCCTCTCCTACCACATTGGCCCAAGAACGGATCACCTTCAACCTCAGTGTCATCTCTAGCTCCTCCGCCGCCACCACCCACCTCTGGTTCACATGGAGAATCACCTTATATGGTAGCGTCAATGGATCCCATGATTGAGGAATCCAATCGACTACCTAGAAGAAGAGGAGTAGCATCCCGACATTCTATTTCTTCTAGGTCAACACCACCACCTTCATCAACCTAGGCATCGACCTCGGCCCAACCGTCAACTTCCACAACACACAGCCACAACCCCATCCTCAAGCACAAAGAAGGATACTTCTTGATGATGAGGATGAGCATGCATGATACTCGAAATGATGAGGATCAGCCTGCATAGGAAGAGGTGAAAATTGAGAAGTGTGAGATCGTTCCAAGTGTGAGAAACATTCGAGTGAAGAATCCACAGCATCTGGAGTTCTTGAAACATAGAGTGATTTCCACTTGTTAAGAGACAATGGAGACATTGGGCATCTTCTATTTTTTTCCAAGATGTGTTGGATCCCATTGGGTTGTTTGATGTGTTGACCACTTTCTAAGACTTATGATGAGCTTGCACAGCAGTTCCTTGCCACCTTAGAGAAGGTCTCACATGACACCATCAGTGTCATGTTGGGGAATGGGACTTACCTCATCACTACCTCCTTTCTCAATAGTAGTTTCACCCCCATCCCTGAGATGGCAGCCCTTCTTGATCAAGGGAGCACAAACAAGCATACAAATGTGAACTATGCAGCAATGTGGAGGAGGTTCACTAGGCAAAGCAACATTGTAGCAGGTAAATCAAAGACAAGTCTAATTCATAACCCTATTTTGAGATACATTTAAAAGATCTTGGTGAACACCATTTTTGCTTGGTATGAGAATCAAGGCAGTTGTATAAAGAAAGACCTTTTTGTGTTGGGATAGATGGTACAAGGCAAGTATGTGAATTTGGGGGAACACACTATTAATCATATGAATATAGTCCCATCCAAGAGTGAAGTCCTTTTATTATGGGAGGGATTCTAACTTCCATTTCTCTGGCCACAGACCAAGATGTATATGGTTACACCAAGGTCAAAGGAGAGAAGCTTGTGGACCTGCATTACTTGGTTTGCTCATCCATGATTCCAGTGGTTGATCAGAAGATCATTTACCAGGTCAACCCTCCTTATGTAGGAGTTTCATTGGAGCTCCCCTAACGTGCTACACCTCTCCTAGAGGGGTGTGGCCCATCTCTGAATTTCTTGGATATTTTGAGGAGGTGGGAGGAGGAGAATCCCAGGGACACATGGCAGCAACACCCGCAGATTTGTCTGAGGGACTTGGAGAGTCACGGGTAGTAGAGTAGAGGAGAGTGGAGAGAGGCTTGAGGGTGAGGAAATGAGAGGTGGAGGTGATAGAGCCACAACAGTCCATAGTGAATGCATATGATATGTCTACTATACATGCATAGTTGGAGGGTATTCAGAGGATGCATGAAAGTATCTTAAGGGCACATGAGGGTTTAAAACGCACATAGGATGCACTATGGTTGGATCACTAGTAGATGCACCATCAGATCAACCATTTGTACCGTTTTCATCATGCCCAGGTACAAAGGAACCCCCGATGAGGGGAAGATACCAGCATGCCTACCCCCCTCCACGGGTAGACTACTAGAGCAGTTACTACCAATATCTTCCACCACAGGGAGTAGCACCACCAGAGCCACCATGGGACCCGTGATTGCCTACCCTGTCACTCCTGGACTTTAGTATCATGCTTAGGACATCATGATTTAAAAGTTTGGAGTGGTAGGGCGGCATACCCTCATTTCACTCTTTTTTCATTTCATCCTTCCATTTACTTTTGTTATCTTGTTCTTGCTATCTAGTTGATATGTTTTGCTTGATTTGCATACTTGCATTCCATGTAGTTTACTTGCAATTTTTATGTAATTTTCAAAAAAAAACTCTTTTTGCCATGCATTGCATATCATGTAGCTTTTTATAATTTTTGCATGTTTGTAGCTAGGATTTTCTTATTTTTAATTTATATTCCATAATGAAGGCTTAGATGTGATTGAAGGCAATTTGGCACTATTTTGGCCAAGTTTTCCCAAATTTAGAATGTTTTGCCCAAAAAGCATGTTTTGACCCAATCTCTACATTTTGAATTGAAAATGATGACCCTTGACAAATGCAAGTGAATTATCATGATCTATTTCTAAATGGTCTCAGTCTTGACTTTTTACATGTAAATCATCTCTCTCATGCTTGTGAATTGTTTGGTTGAATTATGATTGAAGCAAGTTGTAAAAGCTAGGGTTTGTTAAATCTCATGATAAAAGTGTGGTTTTAATATTGCTCATTCATGTGGTGTGTCATTAAATGATGAAATTGTTGGAGTATCTTTCATGCAGGAGATCTCATGTTGAAATCCATACTAGTAACCCCTCTTTGACTCACTTTTCTTCTATCATTTTCTTACCTCTCTACCTCATGAAAGGATTCCAAAGTGCACATATTCAGCCTTGACCACCTGCAAAAGTTTGGAATGACTATATTTGTATACCCCCGCTTCATTCTCACCACCATGTGCCCTATCTACACCAAGGGCAAAGATAAAAAAATAAAATATGCTCCTATATAATAGAATCTAAACAAAGAAAAGATGAGTGCTCCTATGTAATAGCACTCCAAACTCTTACCGCAACCCTTTCTTCCATTTACATGTCCATTGAGCTAGGAAACATCAAACCTATCTCATTTTGCCCTTTCTCACAGCCAGGTGGGTTACTTAGTGTGGATTGACATATGAGATTGAGTGCATGAAGGTAAAACAACAACTCTAGTCATTTTTTATTGTCAGCGCCACAAAACGGTTTGCCCAGGGTTATATGATAGTCATATGGATTGATTGTGTACTCTATACCCTATATTTGAAGTGTGTATGTTTGGTGCTTTAATCATGATTGGTTTGTGAAGTAGGAGAGGAGAGAAGTGGAATGCATGTATTTAATCACCATTGAGCCCATTTAGTCAATATTCATCTATTTCATTACTTTTATCACTTCTTGATTGTGGAAAAATTGTTGAGAGATTGAGTTGGAGAATACTTGAGGACAAGCATGTTTTAAGTTTGGGGTGGTGATGCATCCCTATTCTAGGATTCCATGTTGTGTATTTTTGCACTTCAATCACATCTAAACCTATTAGGTCACATGCCCTCAATATACATATTTCTATCAAATGCACTTATGGATGTTCTTTGCATGTTTTTCAGGTACTTACACCATGCTTGGATAGAAGAGAGAGAAAGAATGATCTTAGGGTTTCTCTATCCTTAGAGAGGCCCAAAGTGAAGTCCAAGTCTCCCTCAACCTACCCCTAGTGGCCAAGGGCTCATTGAAGAAAGAAAGACCAAGGATGAACAGAGAACAAGAGCAAAGTGTTGTCGAGAATACCAGCACGGCTGTGGTACCACAGAACGATCATTCTAGTCCACTCAAATTTATAGAAGGAAGCATTGAAGGATCAAAGTCAGCGGCATGCCATGCAGCACAGAATGGTTGTGCTAACATGACCCAGAATGGCCATGCAGATCAGCATGGTTGTGTTGCATTAAAATCAGAATTTATGTTCTCACCAGCACGGGCAGCACTCCCTCAAGCCAAAATGATTATGGTGACCACCACACGACCATGCTGCCAGTGCCCCACCACGTCGTGGCACCATCCACTCAAAACCCCCAAAATAACTTGTGACTTCTCCATTTTCCCACCTTGCCCATCCCACCCCACCATAGGCATTTTCACCCCTACCCACCACGACCTTGCTGCCCAGCATGACCGTGCTACATACAACCCTAGCAGTAGATTTGCACTGCATTTTCTATTCTACCCCCACTTAACCTAGTGCTTCCCTAGCACCTATATATACATAGGTGGAAGATGGATCTCGGTGTTAGACACTAGTAGGCACCTCTCAACTCCCCCATTGATCCACCTATCCATTTCACCTTGATCCCATCATCTTCCACCCCAAAAACACCAATTCAAGGGTTTTTCGACCACTTTCCACCATACATCCATGCCATCTACCTACCTTGGAGGAATTTGCTCAAGCTACTACTTCTAGGAGGGGGATAAGGAGGAGTCTTCACTAAACTCATCATGTCTTTCTACTCCTCCACTCATTCTTCTTCCTTTCTTTTTGTATTTTCTTATTCTATGAGTAGCTAGGCCCCCTAGGTGGGCTGTTTGGGTCCAAAATTGTTACTTTGATACCATTTTGGGGGAAATGATATGTAACCATTGTAATTTCATTTAATAATGATTATGTTCTACTTCTATCTCATTTCCCATAAATTGCCTTGTGGTTTGTGCTTTAAATTACCTAGGATTCTAGGAAAATTTCTTGTATGTGGCTCTTTTTGTGAATAGCTCCCAAGTCCAATTAATGGATCCCAGTTAGCTATTCGCCTTCCCACTCCCACATATTAATCAATTATCCTGCACCTAGTTGATATATCTAAGTAGCTAGTTTAGGAGCATTTAGTGTAATTAGCTTGGAGGCTTCTCAAGTCTAGAATGTAGGTGATGTGGGGTCTAAAACCCTCATTTCCACCTTCCATTACTACCCTCGTCCCCTAATTATCCTAAGAGTTCCTATCCTAGAAACCTAGGCCTGATTAGATCCTGATTGAATTATACATTAACCCTAATCCAAGTGAGCCTCATAAGGTTAGGTAGGAGGTGCTAGGGACTAGTTCCTGTGACGCACCGACCGTCATTAACTAAGCGAAAGCAATCATTAACAACATATTACTGAAAATCACTAAAAATTAAAACCATTTACAAAGAGATCCATACACAGGAAAACTCTTTCAAAATGAACCAAAGTAATTCAATTACATTCTGGTTTACAAGTACATGTCATGTACCATCTCTTCTCGAGGATTACAAGCATCAACGGCCCTATTAAAACTATACAGAGGCAGTATAAGAACCTCGAGGCATCAAGCCAAAATCTCAGATCGATTCATTAAAACTAACTATTGACTCTGAGGACCTGAGATTACAGAGACAACACATAGGACTCTATATACAAGATATGACAGTCAGTGTCTCCACCTGAGAATATCACTACTGTCCCTGTTGTTGCTGCTGCTCTTCCCCTTCTATAGGGTTTCTGCCTCTTCTTCCACATCTACCTAAAAAGTGTTGGTGACCAACAGAGTGAGACCCAGTCCCAGCGAGAGATATAACTCTCGACCAAAAACATTAATATATCAGTTTAGTAGAATAAAAATGAGCAGAGGAATCATATATGTTCAACAGTAGTTAAATCAATGTCTTAACAAATTGAGTTTTCGGTTATAACTTGATAAGGCAGCATATCATTTATTCAATAAGGAATAGGAAGAACGTGTATAACATTTATCCATCTAGGATATTCTAAGCAAGGTAATATCAACCAATGATTCTCGTATTTCAACCTTAAGCAAATTCGCTACACGGCTGATTACATTTTACAATCATTCTGAATTAATGCCCTAAAGAGATTAAGTATACTATTCATGCTCCAACCGACCACGATTACGTAAAGCATCGGTACCACACAAGGTCAATGGAAGAGCCGGACTCCAAGACCTCAACCTTCTCGGTCAGTACGAGATTATATGGCAGAGACATCATGCGTCAAACTGCAAATAGATTGCCAGGTATAGTGACATCTTCGCTATAGAGTTATATCCCGTAGCATATACTCTCTTCAGGGTTATGGCACCTAGCCAATGCATGGTTTCATATCATGGAGTCATGCCCCGTAGCCATACTCTTATTGAGGTATGGTCCGTAACCAATCCCATACATAGGACATAGCCCGCAATCATTCCTATGGGGCATAAGGATATAGTTGCCCAATTACCCCCACATATTCAAAAATATGTGCTCTGAGTTTAACTCGTTTCACCATTCAGCCAATTCTGACGCTCATGGATCTGTGGTCAGGGAAACTACATTATATGATATCACTTGATTAATTAAATACTACCATATTCTTTTAGAATCAATCAAGTTACCAATCATCAATTATTTTAACAAATGCTACAAAGAATGTGTAATACCATCAAGTATTTTTCAAGACTTACAAAAGCATTGGGATCTCAATCCCTCATCTCATCAGGGAAATTCTCATCCTTTCACAAACTCAACTTCATGATTATGGAAATTGGGCATTCAAACACTCAGTTCAACATAGAACACTTGTTACCACTTATCAGGTAGCTAATGCCTTCAGGTCTTCTAACCAAGGTAAACATGATACTTGCTACACAAGCATCTCACATGGCTCACAAGGTTTTGGGTAAATTGCACATTACACCAAAACTAGGTTTTAATGCACAAACATTACTCAACAAGCTCTTTCTTGGTGCTCAGGCTTCCACAAGCCATACCTCTGCATAATTTTCATTCTTATGATTCTTCAATACTTTAGGAACATTTTATCATGTAACATCTGAAAATTAACCCCTCAACGTGGGTAACTTGTACTTTAGTCCAAAACAGACAAAACATTGTTTCAACATTATTTAAAAAGGACTAAAATTGAAACATAAGTTCCTCTTGGGTCTTAATTACTTTTCAAGAGATAAGAGCAAGCATATAATTAATTTTCTTAAACAAAACATCTAGGGTTAAAGCATAACCCAGGTTAGGGGTTTTACAACTTATCCACCCCTAACATGGATTTCACCCCTGAAATCATCAAGAGAAAAGAGAAGACACCACGATGATGCCAGAGAACTTTCACAAGACATATGTCATTCTTTTTTAGCTTTTTAATTCTTTTATCAAGGATCAACACAGGTCCTTCTACATAAGATATATCTTCATTTCACTCTACTTCCACAGGTTGCAAGACTAACTCTGTGTCAGGGTGACACTTTCTCAGCATGGATATGGAATACTGGATGCAATCTGTGTAGTCCAGGTGGTAACTCCAACTTATAGGCTACCTTTCCCATCTGTGTAATGATTGGATAAGGCCCCATAAATCTAGGAGCTAACTTTCCCTTCTTTCCAAATCTAAGGACACCTTTCCAAGGTGAGACCTTGAGATATACTCTGTCTCTGACTTGGAATTCTAAAGGTCTACGTTGTTTATCAGCGTAAGATTTCTATCTATCATGTGCAGCCTTTAACTGTTGTTGGATTACTTTAATCTTCTCATTTGTCTGCTGCACTAACTCAGGACCCAAAAGTTGGTATTCTCCTATTTTAAACCAACATAACATAGATTTACAACGTCTACCATATAAAGCCTCATATGGTGTCTTTTCAATACTGTGATGATAGCTATTGTTGTAAGCAAATTCTATCAAGCTTAGGTGTAGATCCCAACTTCCTACAAACTGAAGGACACATGCCCTAAGCAAATCCTCCAAGGTTTGTATAGTCCTCTCCGAGTTTCCATCTATTTGTGGGTGAAAGGTGGTACGAAACCCTAACTGCATACCCAAAGCTTTATGTAGTCGTTCCCAAAAATGACTCGTGAACTGGAGACCTCTATCAGAAACAATAGTAGCTAGAACCCCGTGCAACCGCACTATCTCATCTATATATATATGTGCAAGCTTCTCAGCACTGTAGGTTGTTTTGATAGGAAGAAAATGTGTTGTCTTAGTCAACCTATCAACTATCACCCATATGGAATCATGACCTTTGGTTGTTCTGGGTAAACCAACCACAAAGTCCATGGTTACGTGATCCCATTTCCACTGTGGTATAGGTAAAGGTTGCATTGTTCCTGTGGGCTTTTGATGTTCAGGTTTAACCTGCTGACACACTGGACACCGCATAACAAACTCAGCTACATCTTTCTTCAAAACAGGCCACCAATACATATCTTTCAAATTATGATACATTTAGTGATCCCTGGATGCATTGCATACATTGAAGAATGAGCTTCCTCCAAGACCAACTTCCTTAAGTCATTAGCATCAACTACTACCATCCTACCATGGTAACAAACTACCTGATCCTCTAACTCATGAAAGACATCTCGTTTCTCACTACCATACTCTGATCTAATCTGCTGAATCACAGTATCAGCTTGTTGTTCTTCTTTAATCTGCTGTCTCAGAGTATGTTTCACTTGCATCTCATCTAACAGCCCAGGTAATACCTTAAGTTGTATATTATTTTGTCTCAAAGAGATAAGCATGTATCTTTTAAATCACACTAAGGAGTTCAACTATGCTTTATCTAAGGCTGGTGATGATGATTACCTACTTAGTGCATCAGCCACTACATTAGCCTCCCCTGGATGATAATCAATTGTACAATCGTAGTCCTTGATAAACTCCATCCAGCAGCGTTGTCTCATGGTCAACTCATGTTGTGAGAAGATATATTTTAAATTCGTATGGTCTGTGAAAATCTGGAATGTTTCTCCATAGAGATAATGTCTCTAGATCTTCATAGCATGGACCACAGCAGCCAGCTCTAGATCATGTGTCAGATAATTCTCCTTGTGTTTCTTAAGCTGTCGAGAAGCAAAAGAAATCACTTGATTATCCTGCATCAACACACATCCTAAAACATTCTTAGATGCATCACAGAAAACAATATACCCCTTTCCTTGCTCACGTGACACCAGTACAGGTGCACTTGTTAACTTTTCTTTCAACAGCTGGAAAGAATGTTGACACTTGTCATTCCAAACAAAAGGAACCTCCTTCCTGGTTAACTTGGTTAAGGGTAAAGCTATAGAACTGAAGTTCTTAATGAACCTCCTATATTATTCTGCCGTTCCTAAGAAATTGCATATCTCTGTCGGTGTCTTTGGATGTTCCAATTGCAGGATAGATTCTACCTTCTTAGGATCAACACGGATACCTGATGTAGATATTACGTGTCCTAGAAAAGAAACTTCTGGTAACCAGAACTTGCATTTTCTAAACTTAGCATATAGCTTATGTTCTCTTAGCAACGTTAAAGCCTAAAAGAGGTGCTAATCGTGCCATTGAGCGTCTCTACTGTATATCAAAATGTTGTCTATGAAGACAACTATGAACTGATCAAGAAAAGGCGGGAAGATTCTATTCATGAGTTCCATGAATGCAGTCGGTGCATTAGTTAGTCCAAATGACATAACTATGAACTCATAGTGACCATACCTTGTCCTAAAGATAGACTTAGGTATGTCACTCTCCTTGATACGCAACGGATGATATCCCGACCTCAAATCTATCTTAGAGAATATAGTTGCACCACGCAAATGATCAAACAGACCATCAATCCTTGGCAGAGGATACTTGTTCTTTATGGTTACTTTATTCAACTGTCTATAATCAATGCATAACCACATAGGTCCGTCCTTCTTCTTAACAAATAGAACCGGAGCACCCCATGGTGAAGTACTCGGTCGGATAAAACCTTTCTCAAGTAACTCCTGATGCTGTTTCTTGAGCTCTGCCATCTCAGCAGGTGCCATTCTATACGGTGTTTGTGCTACTGGTTGCATTCCCGGGACTAGATTAAACTCAAAATCAATCTCTCAGGACAGAGGAACACCTGGAAGTTCCTCAGGAAACACGTCCTAAAACTCCTTAACTATCAAAACTTCAGAAATACTAGGGCTCTCTACTATGGTGTCTACCACATGTGCCAAGAATGCAAAGCATCCTTGTCTCATCAGCTTCTCAGCTACCATATCTGACATGAGATAGGTTGGAAGAATCTTTCTATCTCCTTGAAAGATCCATGTGTTACCATCTTGGGTGAACACAGCTTGCTAGGAACCACAATCCAAGACAACCTTATATCTCTCTAGGGTGTCCATCCCAAGAATTATATCAAACTCATGCATCTCAAGTGGTATGAGATCCACCTGAATGCGATGTTCAGAAAAGGAAAGAATGCAGGGAGAACATACCTCCCGCAATACTACAGATCCCAACAAAGGGGTTTCTAACAACAAACTCTCTGCCCTATGACCAACTGTCATATTGCAGTCAAGAATCACTTTGCTAGTGATAAAGAAATGTGTAGAACCTGGATCAATTAAAACAGATACAAAGCAAGATGAAGACATATCAGAATGAAATAGTTCCATCTGACCTATCACAACTCGAGGGTTGACTACTACTTCGGGTTGATTCATTGCATAAAATCTCGTCGTTGCTTGTTGTTGACCCTATGCTCGATTGTTGGGTGCCAACAAACCAGCTTTTGAAGCTTGTCCACATCCTCGAGCGTTACTAGAAAACTGCCTTCTCTGTGAGCCTTATTGACTCTGCCTCTGGGGTTGAGTCACCATTGTGTTCTCGACTGGACAATCCTTTGTCATATGTCCCACTTATCTACACTGGTGACAGATCCTGGTCTCAGGATAGGGTATGTGAGGTCCAGTCACTGATGTTGATGCTATGTTGGGGGCTCTATTTGGAACAAAACTATGGCCCCTACCCCTACTTGACGTCCATTGCGTCTGGGTATTAAACCTTGGTGGTGTTACCGGTGTAGAAAACCTCAGTTTCTTAAAGCTCTCGGACCTTTGTCCTTGAAACTGAGTGTACATCTTTTGACCACTAGTCTATCGCTTCTCGATCACAGAATTTTCTATCCATCTTAAGGACTCCACGAAGGTAGAAAACCTACTCCTGTTCTCCAAAGCAGATACAGGAGTGGTCAATTTAGCATTCAACCCCTTCTCAAAATGCCAAATTCTTTCCTCATCTGTAGCTGCCATGTGCGGACAGAACCGCAGAAGCTCCATGAACTTGGCCTCATGCTCGCTAATGTTCATCGGTCCTTGTCTTATCCTCTCAAACTGAGATATCTTCTCATCTAGGTAAGTCTTAGGGAAGTATCTAATGATGAATTCTCATCGAAATTCTTCCCATCCGACTTCAACACCTGGCCTCTTTCCCTCTTCTATTGTCCACCAGTGGCTAGAACTCCCTTTTATAAGATACACTGCATGTATGACCTTCTCATATTCAGGGATATTGAGGATTCTGAAGGCCTTTTCCAGCTCAGTCAACCATAAATCAGCATATGCTGGGTCAGTTGTACCAGCATACTCTATGGCTCCTACCTGGAGAAGCCTCTCAAAAGTCTTACCAGCTCCCTGACCCTCATTATGAGCCAGTTCCCTCGGAGTAGGGGGTGGCATTCTATCCGCCATATGCGTCATGGTTGCCATGAATTGCCCAAACAGAGCATGGAAAGTCAGGTTCTCTATCATGGCTGGGTCAAACTCAGGATGTTCAGGTACTGGTTGCTCTCTACCCTGATCCCTTGCACCTCCTCCTGGTGCAGCAACGCTGCTCTCGGCAGCATGTTCTTTGTGTGATCCAGACATCTTCAAGTTCTTCTTATCCTCCTATATGAGCAGAAGTCACTATCAGACAAACCAAAAGATACTAGAACAGACTCAATGACCTTAATCCTATGACTCTATAGACTCAGCATACCTAGAGCTCTGATACCACTAAACTTGTGATGCACCGGCCATCATTAACTAAGCGGAAGCAATCATTAACAACGGATTACTGAAAATCACTAAAAGTTAAAACCATTTACAAAGAGATCCATACACAGGGCAACTCTTTCAAAAAGAACCAAAGTAATTCAATTACATTCTGGCTTACAAGTACATGTCCTATACCATCTCTTCTCGAGGATTACAAGCATCAACGGCCCTGTTAAAACTATACATAGGCAGTATAAGAACCTCGAGGCATCAAGCCAAAATCTCATATCGATTCATTAAATCTAACTACTGACTCTGAGGACCTGAGAGTACAGAGACGACACATAGGACTCTATATACAAGATATGACAGTTAATGTCTCCACCTGAGAATATCACTATTGTCCCTGTTGCTGCTGCTGCTGCTCTTCCCCTGCTATAAGGTTTCCGCCTCTTCTTCTACGTCTACCTAAAAAGTGTTGGTGACCAACGGAGTGAGACCCAGTCCCAACGAGAGATATAACTCTCCTCTAAAAACATTTTTATTGCATTTTAATAGAATAAAACTGAGCAGAGGAATCATATATGTTCAACAACAGTATAATCAATGTCTAAACAAATTAGAGCAATATTCTTATTCAAAGCATTTCGTCTATAACTTGATAAGGCAGCATATCATTTATTGAATAAGGAATATGAAGAACATGTATAACATTTATCCATCTAGGATATGCTAAGATAATATCAACCAATGATTCTTGTATTTCAACCTTAAGCAAATACGCTACACTGCTGATTACATTTTACAATCATTCTGAATTAATGCCCTAAAGAGATGAAGTATACCATTCATGCTCTAACTGACCACGATTACATAAAGCATCAGTACCACATAGGGTCAACGGAAGAGCTGGACTCTAAGACCTCAACCTTCTCAGTCAGTACGAGATTATATGGCAGAGACATCATGTGTCAAACTGCAAATAGCTTGCCAGGTATAGTGGCATCTTCGCTATAGAGTTATAGCCTGTAGCATATACTCTCTTCAGGGTTATGGCCCGTAGCGAATGCATGGTTTCATATCATGGAGTCATGGCTCGTAGCCATACTCTTACTGGGGTATGGTCCGTAACCAATCCCGTACATAGGACATAGCCCGCAGCCATTCCTATGGGGCATAAGGATATAGTTGCCCAATTACCCCCACATATTAAAAAATATGTGCTCTGAGTTTAACTCGTTTCACCATTCAGCAAATTCTGACATTGATGGATCTGTGGTCAGGGCAACTACATTATATGATATCACTTGATTAATTAAGTGTATTACCATATTCTTTTAGCATCAATCAAGTTACCAATCATCAATTATTTTAACAAATGCTACAAAGAATGTGTAATACCATCAAGTATTTTTCAAGACTTATAAAAGCATTGGGATCTCAATCAGTCATCTCATCAGGGACATTCTCATCCTTTCACAAACTCATCTTCATGATTATGGAAATTGGGTACTCAAACCCTCAGTTCAACATAGAACACTTGTTACCACTTATCAGGTAGCTAATGCCTTCAGGTCTTCTGACCAAGGTAAACATGATACTTGCTACACAAGCATCTCACATGGCTCACAAGGCCCATTTCATCTCTTGTTACCTCTCACTAGGCAACGAAGCATGTTATGGCTGACAAGGCCCATTAACAATTTCAATAAATGAAACATCATAGCTTATACCTGGCTATGTTCATCATCTCATGATACCTGCATGGTTAGTACACATGATAACAGTTATATCAATTACATTTCAACACCATGCAATACAAGGTAACACCACTATTCCCTTATCAAGGTTTAGGTTTCCCATTTCATGTCAATCAGGGATACTCATCCCATTACTCAAAATTGGGGCTATGGTTTCTCATTTCATTGCCCAAGATTAGGGTTTCTCATAGTATAATCTGAAAATTAGGATTTCACATACCTTCACCCTATATAAGGGTTAGGGTTTCGAATTAGTGTTTCACATAGTATTACATAACATCACCCTGGATTAGGGTTTCACATCACATCATCCTATATTAGGGTTCACACATCATTACCTTGAATTAAGGTTTCTTATAACATTTCCCCAAATTAGGGTTTCTCATTATATTACCCTGAATTGATATTTCTCATATCATCACCCTGGATTAGGGTTACACCATTACCCTAGATTAGGGTTTCACCTAACATTGCCCTAAATTAGGGTTAAGTCTCATCAACCTTCTCGATTAGGGTTTCATGATCTCTTTATCAAGGATCATACCCTAATCACATATTTTATCCATGTTGAAAGTGTTTAGGGTTAATCACTACATGATTATCACTCATGTATGAGTCCCTCTCTCTCATCCTCTCTAAGATGTTAATTAACCCAAACTTGATTAGATTGAATCAACTTGATTGAAGTTTTGGCATAGTGTATGGAGTTATTGCTTCCATAAGCATCGAATGTAAATTATTCTAAGTATACTTAATCACCTAAGTACCTTTGGGATACTTCCATTAAAATCAACCTTAAAATACTTGTCATTCACTTAGGGGTTAATGGTCCTTACATGGATTGATTCATTGAACCCTCAAATGATTTGAACTTTCGACCTTCAAACAATCTTGCACTTGGACCTTCAAATGGTCTTGAGGTTCAGACCTTTAAACGATCTTGAGGTTCAGACCTTTAAATGATCTTGAGATTCAGACCTTCAAATGATCTTGAGATCGTTTCATTCTCAAATGATCTAGGACCGTTTAGCCTCCCAAGGTTGAAATCATTTGATCTTAAACGGTTCGAAAACGGTTTCCTCTCAATCGGTTTTAGAACCAATTTATGTCAAACGGTCTTGAAAACATAATCATCAAATGGTCTTGAAGATCGTTTCATATCAAACGGTTTGGAAACCATTTCTTCACCAAACGGTCTTGATAAAATCCTTCAAACAGTTTGAAACCGTTTAGACCTCAAACGGTCAACTCCTCCAAACGGTCAAAGTACCCAAACGGTTTTGAAGATCAAATTACCCATTCGATCTTGAGATCAATTACCCATTCAGTCTTGAGATCAATTATCCATTCGGTCTTGAATTCAATTACCCATTCGGTCTTGAAACTGAATCAACTCAATCGATTTTGAAACCGAATTAACGCAATCAGTTTTTGAAACTGAATTAACTCAATCGGTTTTCCAAACTGTTTGGCCATGTTGAGGTGTATGCTTAATATGACATCATCATCTTCAAGCTTCAAACCTTTGAAATTTGTTGTGATCTTTGTAGTGATTTCAACAATTACTCAAAAGGAAATCGAGAAAGAAGAAAGGTTCAACACATGATGATTAATTGCAAGCAATAATGACATTTAAGGGTTTAAGTTATATACCCCGCCTTCAAAGTTGAATCCAAGATTCAAGATTCACTTCTTCAATGGTGAATGAATCTTCCTCAACCTCCCAAGGTCCGTCCTCAAGTCTTTGAGTGAAATGAATGGCTAAAGTTGAAGATTGGAGAAAAGAAGAAATTAAGCATTGAATTTCGATTTCCACCATGAAATCAAGGTTGAAGATGATTAAGGAGCTCACCTTCAGTTTGGGGCACGTCCTCCTATTGCTCCTAAGCTCCCTTGTGTTAGCCCAAAGCAAGGAAATAAAGAACAGGTGAAAAATCCTTTCATGTGGGTTGAAAATGGGGTGTTTATAAGGAAAATTCAATGAGAGAGAAAGTGATATAATAATCCTTAAATTCCCAAAATTGGTGACACATCTCCCCCTCACTTCCTTTCATGAGAAGCCATCATCCTCCCCTTATAAATCCTCTTCTTTATCCATGAATTAAAAGAAAACAATTAAGCACCTTAATCAATATAATAATAATATCCAAAAATTAGTGGATATTACTTTTTCTTTAACTAATGTGAGTGGGCTCTCCACTCACTTTAGATATTTAGGTGCCATTGCAAGGAACAAGGACTTCCACACTTTTATAAATTCAACCATCACATTTTTGGTTGAAGGGCACTTCCATTAATATATTTATTTTTTCATTAAATTGAATTAAGGTTTCAATTATGCTTAAATCTTGATTATTTTAATACCAAGATTCTCTCTCCTCCAAAGTGATTCAAATGAGATGACCCTTTCATTTTCTTGTCTCTAGTTGATACCAAGAAACTTGAGGGACTCTCTATAAGTTACATTTTGCATACGGAACCCTAAGTTTTGGGTAAATTGCACATTACACCAAAACTAGGTTTTAATGCACAAACATTACTCAACAAGCTCTTTCTTGGTGCTCAGGCTTCCACAAGCCATAACTCTACATCATTTTCATTCTTATGATGCTTCAACACTTTAGGAACATTTTATCATGTAACATTTGCAAGTTCACCCCTCAACTTGGGTAATTTGCACTTTAGTCCAAAACAGACAAAACATTGTTTCAACATTATTCAAAAAGGACTAAAATTGAAGCATAAGTTTATCTTGGGCCTTAATTACTTTTCAAGAGATAAGAGCAAGCATATAATTAACTTTCTTAAACAAAATATCTAGGGTTAAAGCATAATCCAGGTCAAGGATGTTACAGTTCCCATATACACACTTATCTTATCCATGGTCAATTAGTAGTTTAGGGCAATTCATTAGTATCTAACTTGTTGTTTGGTTTGGTAATATAAATGAAAGAGAAATGTTTACATGTTATCACCCCCAACCCAATTGACAAGTGCATTCCCTCAAACAGCCCACACTTCTCTTAATTGCATTAAAACCCTAATTGCCTTCTTGCTTAGCTAGTCTTTACTTGTTTAGCTCTTTACTTGCTTAATTAGTCTCTTGCCTTGTTCTTTCTAGACTAGGCCTTTTGTTGTCGTTTAGTCCTAATTGTTATCTTAGTGTAGTGTAGATTTCTTCTTGCTTGCCTTAGTGTATCTTGCTCCTTTCTTGCCTTTTATTTCTTAGCTTGTCATTTCTTTCTCATTAGAACTAATTGTCTAGGGTTATCTTAGGTTTTGATCTTATTTGCTTTCCTTTAATTGCTTGTTTGCTCAACCCTTAGTGTAATCAACAAATCAACCATCAAACCCTAGACTCCACAGTAGGAACCTAGCCAGAACTAACCTAGATATAGCGTCCCCTTTCTCTCTTGGAACCAACCCCTAACTTGAAACCCTCCTATGTTATAACACTACTACAGAAATGGCTTATAAAGTCGGTTTTCAAGGTGTCGATTGTATACAAAAACCAACACATAAACCCTACTATGTCGGTTTTTAACAGAAACCGACATCCAACCCATGAAGGTCGACCAGACACGGGTACCGCTTTTATTAAGTGTCGGTTAATTAATAAACAACCGACACCTAAACTCAACCGCCAAACCCAAAATTCCAGTGAAACAATTGGCTCCAATATTTTACATATTGCGTCGGTTCGTAACTAAATAACTGATGACTAAAGGGTATGGAATAGTTGTCGGTTGTCATTTAATCAAAAACCGATGACTATAATATAGTATAGGTGTCGGTTTTTGCAAACGAACCGACACTGTTGGTTTAGTTGTCGGTTTTTTAAATAACTGACACTTATTTTCAACTTAATAGCTCACCCTGCCCGAACGATTCTTCCCATTTCCCTATTTCGTTCCCGATTTCCCTAGCTCCGGCGATTTCTTGCTCCCTGCCGCTGTCGCCGCCGCTCCCTGCCGTTCGTGCTCCATCGCCGTCGCTCCTTCCTCCGTGCTCGCCGCTCGTCGCCGTCGAGCGAGAAGCAGTCGATTCCCACCCGCCCGTCGGCCTCCCTCTCCGCCTGCCGGCCTCCCTCTCCGCCCACCGGCCTCCCTCTCCACCGTCGCCGGTAGCAGCTAGGTCTCCTAGCCTCGCCGCCCTCTCCGCCGCTCCTCTCTTCGCCGCCGGAAGCTGCTAGGACTTGCTCCGGCTGCTGCTCCTCTTCCCTCAAGGTGCCCGCCCTACCTTCTTCTTCTTCCTCTGCTCGTCTTCCCTCAAGGTGCCGCCCTGCTGCTGGGCATTTTTTTTAAAATTTATTTACTTTCTATGAGAATCAATTTTAATTAGGGCTCATACACATATTGATGTCTAACACCTAAATGAATATTTAATTAGTGTATTTTCCTAGTATCGTGAAAGATTCTCAATCGTGTGTATCAAATGGGATTCTTATATATATTCAGATCTTAATGTTATAAATGGAAGACTCGAATGTTATAAAATCCCATCAAAGTAGGTAGAAACAACTTATATATATTCAGATCTTAATAATTCCATGAAGTGCACATTATCTTACTCAGGAAAAGTATGTGTATAATGTAGGATTAGTTCCATATAATGGTTCTATTTTAGTAAGCACCTAGAAACCCATCCAAGATTTACTCATTAGGAGCATTTCCTCGTTTGTTCTCTAAGTACATTTGTAGACTTCTTTTCAAGCTATCATGTCTACCACAATAAAGTTGATTATGACAAGCAATAAAAGGTTAACTGATGTTATATAACTTTTTCTGAAAATATATAACATCGTTATATGTACTTACACTTTGTTAATACTAATATTGTGCAGTCTCTGTCCACTTATAACAGTCACTATGAACTGGGCCTCTATGTCAATGTTAACGTTCCCTATTGAAGAACAATTGGACATCATCCTAGATGATCGTTCCTTAAACCAATTGGTCATACCCAAACATTGGCATTTTCTAAAAGGAAGACACTACATGCCTGGTAAAGTGACCATAATTTTTGGCAATTATTCACATGTTATCGAGGTTGAGTATGATTTGGCGGGAAATCTTGTATCAAAATCTGGTTGGCGTGATTGGATTGGAGAGATGCATGTGGTCCGTTGCAACAGGCTTTTTCTCCGTCCAGTTGGCCATAATTTCCATCAAAGTTTGGATAACCAACAACAACTGCGAGACCCCCAATCATCTACTGCGGTATGAGCACACGGCGTCGGATATCATCTATGAGGAATCTGAATCTGAGGCCCCTGTCAGTTCAGATTTGTCTAAATATAGTGAGGAGCTTCGTGACACAGCTTCATCATCAAAAAGAAGTTATTGATGTGGGACCATGTTGGTGTAGTATTTAGTTGTCTATCTATCTTGACTTGTCTGTATTAATAGTTTTTTTAATTATGCGCATGTTTAGGGATACACCAACCCATTTGTTTAGTTATTGTTTAGGGGTACACCCCTGTGTGTGGATGTAAAAAGAGATTATTGTTTAGGGGTACTTCCCTTTGTTTAGTTATTGCTACATGAATGCTTATAACTGAAGTGTGTGTTCCCATGAATGTTCCCATTTGCATGATTACACTACTATTTTCTCATATTGTTTAGTCTATTTTAATATGACATACTTGCTTATATCTTGCTTAATGATGAACTGTAATGCACACATGTGACATGCTTGGAATGTAAATGATGAACTTTTCCCTAAATTTACTTGAAGAACTAGGATTTTAGGTATAAGAATGACAATACATTATTTGTTGGCCTAGAAACCCGTCCAAGATTTACTCATTAGGAGTAAATCTTGGATAGTCCCCGGTTTGGGACTGTTCTTGAACACCTAATCTCGCTTAGGATGTAAGTGTATAATGTGTATTGGGTTTTCAAGAAAATTTTGGCAGCATTTCCCCGTTTGTTCTCTAAGTACATATGTACTTGGAGAACAGCGGGGAAATGCTACCGAAATTTTCTTGAAAACCCAATACACATTATACACTTACTAGTGAGATTAGGTGTTCAAGAATGGATAGGTGGTACACATTTATTATATATAATAATGACATCACATGTATTTGTTAACCCTAGACCCTAATCTTGTCCTAATATATACTTGTTTTCTCTTTGATCATAGAATGGATAGATCATGGATGTCCATTCGCAATCGCTGCACCCCAGAGTTTATTTCTGGTCTTCACCAGTTCATTAAATTTGCCGAGGAACGTAGGAAACAACCTGGAGATAGGTTCTACTGTTCATGTAGACATTGTGGTAACAACTTGAAAGTCAACACTGGTGACGAAATCAAAACTCATGTCATGTGCAACGGGATTATACAAGGCTATACAGAATGGCACTGGTATGGAGAGATTTCAAACCCGAAACCAGTGGATGTCGATAGCAGTGCTTCTGTGGAAGAAGAAATTTCCTATGATGACGTAGATGTGAATGAACCAGTTCCAGTAGACATCGTTGATACGATGCTGGATAGTTGTGGGGTAGAGCACACCGATCCACCTCCCATTTTTAGAAACATTGTGCATGATGCTGAGATGTCGTTATACACAGGTTGTACTAAGTTTACGAAGCTTAACGCTGTGTTAAGATTGTATAAGTTGAAAGCTAACAATAGATGGAGCGACAAAAGCTTCTCGTCATTGTTGTCTTTGTTGAAAGAAATGCTTCTCGAAGGAAACGAGCTGCCAATATCAACATACCAGGTAAAGAAATTGTTGTGCCCAATGGGAATGGATGCCAAGAAGATACACGCATACCCTAATGATTGTGTATTATTTCAAAAGGACTATGCAGATTTGAAAGATTGTCCAAAATGTGGTGCGTCACGGTAGAAATTGATGACTTCGGGGGAGTCCAAAACTGGTTCTCCTTCCAAGGTGATGTGGTATCTACCTATAATATCACGGTTCAACGCTTGTTTGCCAATCCGATAGATGCGAAGAATTTGAGGTGGCATGCAGATGTTAAGAAAAATAATGATGGGATCCTACGACATGCGTCTGATTCCCCACAGTGGAAGAAGATTGATGTATTGTACCCTGAATTTGGTGAAGAAGTCAGGAATCTAAGACTTGGGCTTTGTACAGACGGGATGAATCCGTATGGGACATTGAGCATCTAACATAGAACTTGGCCAGTCATGCTTGTTATATACAATCTTCCTCCCTGGCTGTGTATGAAAAATAAGTACGTAATGATGTTGTTGTTGATATCGGGCCCTAAACAACCTGGAAATGACATCGATGTTTATCTTGAACCTCTGATTGATGACTTAAAGAAACTCTGGGGTGAAGGTGTGATGACCTATGATGCTTCACAAAGAGAGACATTTCGTTTGCATGCTATGTTGTTTTGCACTATTAATGACTTTCCAGCATATGGGAATTTGTCTGGATATAGTGTCAAAGGAGCTAAAGTGTGTCCTATATGTGAAGAGAACACTGATTCAAAAAGACTAAAACATGGCGGTAAGAATGTATATCTCGGTCATCGAAGGTTTCTTCCAAAATTCCATCTGTATCGTAGGAAGCGCAAAGCATTTAATGGATTGAATGAGGAACGCAGTGCACCTAAACCTATACCAGGGGAGGTTGTTTATGAAATAATAAAAGACTTTGTCAATGAATTTGGTAAGAGATCACAATGTACTACACGGAGTGACAATTCTTCATTCAAGAAGAAGTCAATATTTTGGGATCTTCCTTATTGGAGTTCTTTGACAGTCAGACATTGTATCAATGTAATGCACGTTGAGAAAAATGTCTGTGATAGCATCATTGGTACTATGTTAAATATACCAGGTAAGACTAAAGATGGCATAAAATCCAGACTGGACCTACGTGAAATAGGAATAAGGTCAGAATTAATAGAAATACGTGAAATGGGTAGTAAAAGAACATACTTACCTCCCGCATGTTACACGTTGTCTAGAAAAGAGAAGAAAGCTTTTTGTGAATGCTTGATAAATGTTAAGGTGCCACATGGTTACTCATCCAACATCCGTAGATTGGTATCAATGAAAGATCTGAAGTTGATAGGACTTAAATCTCATGATTGTCACACTCTAATGCAACAAATATTGCCCGTGGCAATTCGATCTATATTGCCGAAGCATGTAAGGTTTGCAATCACCAGACTTTGTTTCTTTTTCAACAGTCTCTGCAGCAAAGTTATTAACCCTGAGACTCTCGATAATTTGCAAAGAGAAGTGGTTGTTACCCTATGTCAGCTTGAGATGTATTTCCCTCCTTCGTTCTTTGATATCATGGTACATCTTGTTGTCCACTTGACTAGGGAAGTGAAAATCTTGGGCCCGGTTTTCTTGCATTGGATGTATCCCTTTGAACGATACATGAGCATTTTTAAAGGTGATGTTCGAAATCGTTATCGGCCTGAAGGGAGTATTATTGAAGGTTATGTGGCGAGAGAGGTTATGGATTTCTGCAATGACTTTCTCAGTGGTAATGACACTCCTGATAATGACAAGAATATTGACGAGCTATTTGGCAAAGGAATTTTGGGATCACGTGTGAAAGTAATCAGCCGTGAGCAGTTGGAACAAGGTCATTTGTATATTTTACACAACATGGACGAAGTGAACGTTTATATCGAGGAACATACCAATTTCATCAAAAGACAATATCCTCGAGCCGATACAATGTGGCTTGCTAGAGAGCATAACAAGACTTTTATTAAGTGGTTTGAAGATAAAGTCTTACATCAACTATCTCAAACACCAGATGATATTAATGAAACTATCAAATGCCTCGCCTTTAAACCAAAGTTGACTTTTATGTCTTATGAAGGGTGTGACATTAATGGATTCACATATTACACAAAGCGCCAAGATGATAAGAGTGTCGTCCAAAACAGTGGGGTCACCCTTCAAGCATCGACTATGTTTTTTGCAAGTGCAAAGGATAAGAGTCCACGTGAAGCTAAAATGTCATATTACGGTGTCATTGAAGAGATATGGGAATTTGACTACATAGATTTCAGAATTCCGCTCTTCAAATGTAATTGGGTTGATAACACCAAAGGAGTTATAGTGGATGAATTGGGTTTCACTTTAGTGAACTTTGAAAAGATTGGAGAGAAGGCTGAACCATTCATGTTGGCATCACAGGCGAAACAAGTATTTTATATCGATGATCCTGCAAATGATAAATGGTCGGTTGTTCTTCATGGTAAAAGATAGTTCATTGAAGATCCTATAGATGAAGAAGAGTACTATGATAAATATGATGACTCCAGTCCATTCTCAGTTGGGTTGCCAACTCCAGAAAATATTGAAGCTAATGATGACTTATATGTGCGCGGAGATCACAATGAAGGATTGTTAATTGATAAAAGATCACAATTTTAGAGGCATGCATGTTTATATTTTTTTATTGAAGGTAAATGTTTACTTTTTTAATATCAATATCATTTTCTGATTTGATGTTTTATTATCTTCTAGTTAATACAAATGCTAAACATTGTGGGAGGGTGCTAAAGAATTATAGGACCAATCTCACCCGAGATTACATACGCGATGCTAAGAGTAGGTTCTTGATCGATTCCAATTCTAGACATTGATCAGTATTTCACTAACTATACACTAATAATTTTTGTTTGTATTCTCTTTGAAAAATAAATATAGGAAGAAGGATATGCATGACGGACATGACATAGCTATGCAGGATATGCAGGAAGAAGCCCCAATGCAGAGAAGTAGGATACAGATACAATACATAAAGCACAGCACACACAAGTGGTTCAGATTCATATAACAACATGACAGACTAACACATATATAGTGCATAACAACAGCAGCACCGAATTTACATACAACACTAACTTAGTACATATATAGTGGGACTAAGGTGACGATACCACCTACTAAAACAGGTTACCGACTACATGTTACGACTGGGAGGTCGTGATTCAGCAACGTATGCATTAGCAGGAGGACAAACATATGGTGATCTGTTTGTCCTCCTGCTAATGCATATTGTTGCTGAATCACGACCTCCCAGTCATAACATGTAGTTGTCGGTAACCTGTTTTACCAGGTGGGATCGTCACCTTATAAGTCCCACTATATATGTATTAAGCTAGTGTTGTATGTAAATTCAACGCTGCTGTTGTTATGTACTATATATGTGTTAGTCTGTCATGTTGTATGGACATCGATTGTATTGCTCAGGTATTATATAGTATCATTAGATAATATGAAATATATCAATCTTATTTATAGCTCATTAATTATATATACATCATTCTCTTTACAGGTGTTTAAAGCTGACCCCACTACAGGAACGGACTTACCAGATGTACATGCTCCCTATACGATGGGAGAATTAAATGAAGTAAGAGAAGAATGGGCAACAACCATACAAATAGTCGGGATTTTGTAAATGAATTTTTGAATTATAATATGTGTGAATGTTTCTACATGTCTAGATGTTTCTACATGTGTCTGAGTGAAAATGAATGAAAGTGTTGGTTACTATATGAATGTTTCTACATGTGTGAATGTGAATGAATGGAACTACAGATTGCTAGCTACATGAATGTTTCTAAATGTGTGAAAATAAAATGGAACTGTAGGTTGTATTGCTAAATGCATGTGTGAATATTTTTGTTGTTAAATTTGCAGGTTTGTGGCCTGTTGTTGGCTGATATCAATGGATATCGTAAAACCTGCAGTTCAGTTAACTGAACTGCAAGTTTCTCATCCTGCGACCAGCCACAGCAGGTCTGCAGGCTGACAAAAAAAAACAAAACAATAGGCGTCGGTTATTTGTAAAAAACCGACACACAATGATGTAATGTCGGTTTTTTAGATATAACCGGTGCCTATTTCCTGTGGCGCGAACATATATGGTGTCAGTTTCTTACTACAAACTGACACTGATAGTGCCCAAGCTGGCGCCAATAATAGGCGTCGGTAATTGTAAACAACCGACACATAACGTTACAGTGTCGGTTATTTAAATGTAACCGACACATATTCTCTTGGCGCGAAGACATATTTCGTCGGTTGTTGGCTTATAACCGACACTGATAGCGCCCAAGATGGCGCCCTTTCTGTGGTGTGAAGGGTTTGGGCGTCGGTTTCTTATCTAATAACTGACGCCTATAGTCCCCTAATGGCACGTTTTCGGTCGCGCGCGAAGAGTTTGGGTGTCGGTTCTGGAACCGACGCGTAATGGGTGACCTTTTAGTGTCGCCCACATAGGCGTCGCTCAGAAACCGACACTAAAGGTCTTAAATAACCGACACTAAAGGTAGGTTATGTAGTAGTGTAACACAAGTCTGTGTGCTTGCAGGTGTTGTGTGTTTGTGTATGTGAGCGAGCCTATTAGGGCTCTATAAATTTGGAATACCACCCTGTTGTGTTCAAAACCATTAGGGCCGCATCTAATCAAACTCAATTGGTTAGTGTGTGTCCCTATGATAAAAATGCACCAAGCTTTCTGGCAACATTGTCGGGATCAGAAAGCATCATAGCTACCTAGTTGTTGTGGTGTTGACTCTTTCCTTTGGTGTTGTATTTTTCCAATTTACTGGTCTGTGTGAAACACACCACCTTCCATTTTTGGGACATGAGGAGTAGCCCCATGAGCATGTATTTTGTCTCAGCAAACTTCGATTCCATTCAATAAATGAAAGATGTTTCTCCATCCATTTAACAACATGAAACATGAACTGATCATTTGTACTTCATGACCGTTATGATCCATAACAATGAAACTCCAAACGTATGGACCAATCATCAAATGAAACTCACAAGTCTCCTGATAAGACCTCGGTTAGAAACTTGTTGGATGATTGAACCATGACCTACAAACCATCGAGACCCCGGGTCTATGGATAGCTTGATAGTTGAGATATGTCTCTGAAAGGAACAGATCTACATGATCCTAATCTAAAATTTATTTAAAAAGGAATTAAAATGTATAAGATAATTATGAAGGATTGTAGGTGTGAAACCCAAACTTTTAGTAATTCCCATCAATTGAATTAAAACTCAATCATGGTCAATTTTCCTTAGTGCAAGTTTGCTTTTCCTTGTTCTAGTTCTTTTGATAATTTACTTTAACTCGATAGATTTACTTTATGGTTTTCATTTAATCACTCTTTTCAAAATTGGAATTTAAATTATGTTCATCTCTATTGGTTTGGATTAACAATTAATAAAGTTGTTCTTTGGGACTTATCTCTTTCTATATTGAAATCCATTTTCTTATTTACAAATGATTGATAAGCATTAAGTGATTAAACTCTAGGATTATCCACTACTGGATTTTATTGTGTTCATGATGACACATTAGTGATATATGTTTATCATCTTATATGCACACCCTTGTATGCATAGCAATATATTCACCACGTGTTTTGTTTGTCAATATTTTAGGTAGTTGACTTACATAAAGATTGAAGATATGAAGATTCATATGAATGCATTAAAGATTACAAATATAAATTCATCTGGGGCATTAGTTATATAGTAATCCATGATAACGGTAATAATATATCATCTCGTGTTGTAGCTTCATATTCAAAAATTAAGTAAACTCCTCTAAGGATAAATTAGCATGCTTTTGTATTAAGCTAGTTTATGGAATGAAATTATTGGTTATTTTTTATTATTTCTTAAATTTGGATATTGGAAAATTAAAATGATGATCTTTGTCCCTATTATACAACTTCAATGGGGGGAAATTGGGGGGATGAGTTTGTCACAAAATCCATGAGCATCAACGGAAAACTCAAAACAAAGAATATATCAAGATGTCATATATGAGAAGTGAAAGATGTTAGTGAGTTTTTCCTTTAAGAGGAAAGTTGTTTGTGAATTTACTATGTTAAATACCTAAAGAGTTAGTGTTAGATCCTCAAATTTTGTGATCTAAATTCTATGATTATGAAATCAATAATAATGCATTGAAATTCACTTTAAGACATTCAGAGTTATATTCAACCATCGAGATAAATAGTGTGATCTTGATTGAATTGGGATGATGAATCTAAGTTGTACACTTTGAGTAAGTTTTGAATGTAAATGATTAGTATAATGTTGATAAATATATAAATTTGAAAATTCAAGTGAGATATTATGATGGTTAAAGCATTTTTCAATACTAATAAGATAAATCCTATGGACCCTTTATAAGGCCAAGATATGGTACATGGTTCCTAGAACCCAATTCAAGCTCAATTGAGCCAATTAGGGTTTAGACATGGGTCCTTGGGATGCAAAGGTAGTAATTCAATATCTCTTGATGATATTAAATATCAAGGATAATTTTAAAGATAAACATGTAATGAAATCATAATGAGTTCTTAGGATAATCTATATTACCTTGTGGCATAGATAATTATCCAGGTGCTAATGTAGTTATTACTTGAATGGTAAGTTTGGATTACATTGTGGATTAGTTTGAACCCAATCTCTTTTCTAAGAAGGATAAGATCAATATTAAGAGTCCCCAAAATTTTGGGATAATAAGGATAATTAGTGTGGGATATACAATTAATACTATAAGGGGGGTTATCTAAAACAAAAATATTATCTTTAGAAGGGAATTTCTTATTTTCCCTAAATTCAAACCTAGATCCTAGGATCTTGGTAGAACTGAGTTCAAGGGAGTCACCCTCCTGACCCAAGATCTCCAAAGAAACCCTCGGATCTATATACTCCCCTCTGGGCTACCCCGTTATGTCTCCACTCAATTACTATGATCAAGACATACTCACGAGACTACGTAGCAATTCATTCAAATCATTAAAGATATAGAGAGCCAGTATTATTCCAAATATAATGATATAATGGTAACCATCTCTTGTGGACTTGTAGGGATTGTAGAGCTACAAACACTCCCTTGAGAACCTATATAAGGTAGCATGTACATGCAGTTAGCAACACTAGATCCCCTCTTAGCACAACTACTCGTATACTTAGCCCAGACTCAACAACTTGATCATGAATTCTCTAGCAGAGTCGTGATTTTCATCACCAGGTAGACGATCAATTCATGACATGGAAAGGAGTGCTGATGGAGAGTTGGGACTTACACCAAAAGATTTTACTCTTCCAATGGGAGTCCCAGGGTTATGCACCAAAAACCCTAGAGAGAGAGAGTTGATGTCTTTCCCTAGGTTTACCTATAACTGGTGCTTAGATAAACACTCCAACCCCATAAGAGTATGGAAGCCTTATCATAGTACAGATTTAGGATCGAACCCAAAAGACAACGGTCTTGTTGCAAGCAACAAGATGGAAAACGTATAGAATTTCACTTAGTTACTTACTAGTTGGCACTTATATCGAAAGTTGGATTTTGATGGTTTTAAACTAAGAACATGAAAAGTAAAGAAAGAAAGTAAATCTAAGAGTTAAACTATGATAAAGATCATTAGGGTGTGATCGGTTTTTCACCGCCACTACACATCGATCAACACATGCAAAGCAAAACTTAACCTGCAAAAAGAGTTCGGTCAGTTAGTATCCTTGTAGACCTAGCCTCCTTTCGGATAATCTAGTTACGAGAAGTGCGGGAATGTTGCAACGCCAGCCATTCCCGATCAAATGGTCACATTACTTTACATCATTCCCCTCGCAAAGTGTGTTCCTCGACTTACCAAGGTTGCACTTCCATACGTCAACTGATTCCATTTCATAGTATGAAAGTGCAACGGATGATAGTGAGTTTACTCCACTTCTTGAGATACACTTCTAGATACCGAAACAGATACATGGTGGATACATGCATCAAGAACTAACATGCAAATGAGTTTCGAATCTAATAGTACAAACGTAGACAATTCATACTAAAAGATAAAAGATAACACAAGTTGGAGATCAAGCAACAAGTATTCATTAATCGTTTGATGTTAAACTGACAAAGATAAGAACTCTACATTACAACCTAAGGATTACATTTTACATGATATGAAAGTATGGGTAACGGGGCTACTCCCCGCACCCTAGTGAAGAAGACTACTCCCTCATGACTAAGACCAAGAAGGAGGCGAGAAGAGAGAGAGAGAGCATCATCCCCACAAAGGAGGGAGGAAAGTCAACCCCTTGGAGAGAGAGAGCAACGATCCACCAGTCTTCATAGGTTGCACGATGAGGAGGTCTCCCCTTCCCACCTTCTTTGCGAAGAAGGAGAAAGAAGCTTCAGGATGGAGTATGGATCTCAGACCAACAGCCCCAGGGCAGAGGATGGAAGTGGCAGGAGCTCTGGAACGATTGGGGCAGCCTTTGGACGTCTGAGACTTGATATTTTGATGGAGGACCCTTGGGGTCTTATTTATAGGCCTTGAGTGAAGTCCAAACGGTTTGGAGACCGTTTGGACCTCAAGACCGTTTGGGCCCTCAAGACCGTTTGGACCGTGAGACCGTTTGGCTTCATGCGGTTTCAGGACCGCATGAACCCCATGCGGTCTCGGGACTGTTTGGCTTCATGCGGTCTTGAGACCGTTTGAACTCCATGCGGTCTCGGGACCGGTTGGCTTCATGCGGTCTTGGGACCGTTTGACTCCACGCGGTCTCGGGACCGGTTGGCTTCATGCGGTCTTGGGACCGTTTGAACTCCATGCGGTCTCGGGACCGGTTGGCTTCATGCAGTCTTGGGACCGTTTGACTCCATGCGGTCTCGGGATCGGTTGGCTTCATGCGGTCTTGGGACCGTTTGACTCCATGCGGTCTCGGGACCAGTTGGCTTCATGTGGTCTTGGGACCGTTTGAATCCATGCGGTCTCAGGACCGGTTGGCTTCATGCGGTCTTGGGACCGTTTGACTCCATGCGGTCTCGAGACCGGTTGGCTTCATGCGGTCTTCAGACCGTTTGAATCCACTCGGTCTTGAGGCTGAGTTATTCTTTTATGATTTTTGTGCTTTTTCTGCATATATAGAAAGGAAAAGTTAGTCTGATGATATATTTACAAAAAGGGGTAAAGTTAGGATTATGTATAGTTTAAACTTAAAAAGAGTATGGAAAACTATAGAAAAAGACTAAGATAATCGACTAAAATAGGAGGTTATCAAGTGCCCTAGTTCTTGACGAGCATGCAACATGTCTGGGATGACCACGATGATATTCCATCCACTATTGGGGAGTGTAGGTATGATCTTACTCCCTATTTGAGTTCTCCTTCTTCCACTTAACTAGTAGATAGGAACTCTAGTTTCCTTCAACACCAACCACCTGACTGACCAAGCATGGACAGGTCCATTGAGCACATGTAGAGATGCTTGACGGTTTGACCTCCTGTGGGCCTTTGGAGTTCGGTTAATAGGGAGTCAACCTTGCAATTGAATCACCCAGAGTGAGAGTCGAGCCATATATGAGGCAAGGGTGACACAGGGTCAAATGACATGGATGCCCAAGATGGTGTGCATAGAGTGTGAGGGTACCATAGTCCTTTTCCCCTAATCTTGAGTGTTATCTGTGCAGGATTAAGGTGTAGAGGTGGTGTGTTCCCATTGGACCAGGTCGCCCTCGCACCCTATTTTAATAAGTTTCCTATTGCCAACATGGTGTGATGTTTTCTTTTTTCTAAGAAAGCAGCAGTCCCCTTTTTATTGATTTTTGGATGAAAGAACAAATCCATAGAAAAGAAAGATGGAAAAATAGAATAAAAAGGCTAACTACAAAATCAATAGAAAGAACAGAAGCCACAGTCATCAAGACCAATCCAGAGCCCTCAAGTCAGAAAGGATCACTCCCTGTCATTTAGGAGCCTCTTAAGTAGTTCAGATGAACATTCTTTTATTCCTTTCCTACCACACATGATAAAGAATAGTGAGGCAAAAAATCATGGGCTTGTCAGTCTTCAGTAGTAACTGACAGTCTCTCCTTTGTGCTGGCTTGTAAGGAATCCATCTATCATGTACAACGGATTCCCAGATATCAATTGTGTATTTGTGTAAAACTAAAGGATGATATATATTTTGATATGCTTCATTACATAGGTATCATCTCGAGACAATACATAGACCAATTTTCTAAGTATGTCCTAAGTAGACACTTTATTGAGAAAGAACTTTCATCCCATAAGATTAAAGGATTGACGGATAGCCTTCCATAGATACTTAGCCCAGGCAAGTTCAACATTTGTTTCTGAACATATTCCATCGATCTTTAATAGTAGTAACTTCATTCCATTATAAAGAATTTCATCTTTAACACCAAAATTGCAATGTAAAGAATGGGTGTACTTTTTGGACTCTAGAAAGCTTCTTTTGTCAGCAATGTTCTATCTATGAACACCCACAAACTTTTCAAGAGTACCATACATCCCATCACCCAAATAGAACATTTTTAGGATCAATCATATCCTTTAAGAACATCCCACTAGGAATCCAAGGGTCTCTCCAATGTTTGATAGAGTCACCCTTACCAATGACAAAAGAAATGTGAGAAGAATGTAATGGTTGTATCTCAGCATTTTTCTCCACATCCACAATCCATTAGGATCATAATTAGTAGACCAGATAGAATCCTCTTTCAGATATTTACCATTTATCCATTCACCCACATAGAGTCTTTTTTATTATCTAGATTCCATATGTTTTTAAGAATACCAACAGTGTTCATATCCTTAACCTACCAGAGTCCCATCCCTCCTTCAAGCTTATGATGACATACTTTAGACCACTTGACATTGTGGATCTTATTCTCCATGTCAACACCACCCCAAATAAAATTATTATAGAATCTTTGAATTTCCTCCATAATCAAAGAAGGAAGAGGGAAAGTAGATGACCAGAACAAATGTAAAGAAAATTTGTGAGTTCAACTCTACCATTGAAAGAAAGAGAATTAAGTTTCCATCCTTCTAGTTTACATTTGATCTTATCAATCAAGGGAGCACAATGACTTTTTTTTAGTTTTCCACAAAATAGTAGAAGCCCCAAGTGTCTCATAGGAAAAGTGCCCAAAGGGATATTTAGAATATCAAACATCTTGCTTTTATCAGTAGTGTAGATGCAAAAAACATTGCTCAGAGGGATTAATCAACAACCCTGAATATATTCCAAAGTTTCAAAAGATATTTGTAATATCCTGAGCATTATCTTCATTATCTTCCAGGTTAACCATCACATTGTCAGCAAATAAAAGATGTGATATATGCATAGAAGGGCATCTGATTGGAGAAATGATATTGGTTTTGACAGCATGGTTCATAATTGCAGTGAAACCATCCATAGAAAGGACAAAGAGATAAGGGGCTATGGGATCCCCTTGCTGGATACCATTAGAAGGATATATTGCAGAGGAAGGATCTTCATCAATCAAAACATGGTAGCTACTTGTATGCATAATGACTTGCAACCGATTAATCTAGAAAAAGGGGAAATTCATTCGTCTAAGAATATCAAAAAGAAAATCCCATCCAATCGCATCATGTGCTTTCACCAAATCCGCTTTAATGCACATATTAGGATGTGAATTTTTATTATTGAAGTCACTTATAATCTCATTAGTAAGTAGAAGAGAATTATAAATTTTCCTTCCTTTGATAAAAGCCACCTGGTTTTTACTAACCATCCCATGAAGGATAGGATGGATCTTGTTTGCAAGTACCTTAGAGATAATTTTATATAGGAAGTTGCAAAGAGTGATTTTCCTCCAATCCTTGATATGATAGCACCTTTTGACCTTAGGCATAAGAGAAATATAGGATTTGTTTAGTTCTTTTATCATTTTTCCACTTCTGAAGAAATCCTGAACAGCAGTAGTAGCGTCCACACTGATGATCTTACAGGTTGTCTTGAAAAAGTGGTCGTTGAACCCTTCTGGACCAGGAACTTTATCCCCATCAGCTTCATTAATAACTCTTTCAATTTCCTCTTTTGCCATTAAAGCATAGAGCTTATCAACTTGCTCACTATCCAAAGAAGGGAGTACCCAATCAAGGTTCCAATGAAGAATGTTACTATCAATTTTGTATTGATTGAAGAGGTTATCATAATACAAGAAAACATGATTTTTAATCACATTTTCATTATACTCCATTTTATCATTTATCATTAGAGCTCTCAATGAGTTTCAGTCAGCTCTAACCTTCACAGTATTATATAAAAAACTAGTTTTCATATCCCCCAATTTGAGCCAGTTTACCCTCGAGATTTGTTTAGCATAATCCTCTTCTTCCTTAGCATCAATCATAGAAATATATCTCTTTTCATCAACTATCTCTCTGAGCCTGGCATCCTTAGGGAAGCTATCCGCAGTTCTTTGAGCTTCAATAGCTTCAAACTCAAAAAAATTAGCATTATCACTAATGTCCCCACCTTTTCTTTATTCCACATAATCAGTTTGTTTTTGACATTTTTGAGTTTCGAGATCACCTTGAACATAGCATTCCCTTTGACTTCAATATTCCAAGAACTTTACACAATACTAAGGAAATCTTCTCTTTTAGTCTAGGCATTGATAAACTTGAATAACCTTTTTTCTTCTTGATAGCATCACTAAAACATATCAGAATTTGTCTATGATCACTGACAATGGTATTCATAACTTCACCTCTGACTTCTTTACAAACAGAAAAGAACTCCAAGTTGTAAAAAAATCTATCGATCTTAGAGAGAATAAAGTCATCCCTATTTTGTCTGTTGTCCCAGGTTAAATGAGGACCTTTCATATCCAGCTCCACTGGACTCAAGTCATAAATGACACTATTAAAATCCCTCATAGTGGTAAAATTGCAACAGCCTTTACCCTTTCTCTCACCAAAACATCGTACAACATTAAAGTCACCAAGTAATATTCAAGCTTCCTTACTTTTGGGACTGATTCTCATCAGATCATCCCATAAAGATCTTTGTCTTCTTTCATCATTGTGCCCATATATAGTAGTAACTAGGAAAGAAGCATCATCACAAGAGACATGACAGTGAATGAATTGATCACTCTCTTCAATCTTCAATATGCACACAAGATTTTGATCCCAGAGAATAATAATCCTACCAAGAGGATGTGAATCATGACTAGATATCCACATGTTATCTTGCCAGAGTTTTTGCATAGTTTTATGCAGTTCTTTTTTTCTAATCTTAGTTTCAACCAAAACATTCACTAGGCACTTTACATCCACAAGGTTGGCCATGACTTTCTCCTAGTTTCCCAACCTATTTAGACATCAAACATTCCATGAGAAGATGTTAATATTACTAGATGTTTGGAACCTTGATGACTGGATCCCTACCAGTCTCAGTAATAGAAATGTCTCCATCACCTAGCTCAGCCAATTTCTCAAACATATAGCTAGCCATGCTATTTAGTTTAGGTGCTGCCCTTTTAGTACAGACATTGTTCCTAGAATGCATCCTGGGAGGAGAAGTATGACTTCTGTATCTCAAAGCCTAAAATTCATCATCAGTAACAAAGAAGCAACCTTGCTTTTATCATCAAGGATGTGTTGCATATGAAACGGGACATTCCAATTACCAGGAGATAGAACAAATTCCATGTTTTCTAGGACCTTATTCATAAACAGAGTCGTGGTGTTTTAGCTGTGTAACACCTCTCCAAGCACACATATACCTCAGTAGAAGCAAACCCCATGTTGTCCATAACATGGGTCACTTGGCTTGGAGGAACATTACAAAACACGATATACGTACAAAAAGATAAATGATTGACCATGTATTTATTGGAAATATTGATTCATACATTGTTTTGCCAAAAGAAAATCTACATCAAATTCATCTAATCTACTTTCATAACAAGATTATACAAAATGTGAATATGATCTAAACTTTGGATCATCTTGGTAAAAGGCACCCCACTAGGTCTATTCTTCTTGGAGATTCCATAAGCTATTCATTGCATGTCAAAAACTTCATCCTCCTAAGCTGGCTCCTTACCTACGGGCATCGCACCCCTAGCCATGTATAAAACAAATGGTAAGTGGAATTTAACATATTATAATTTAAAGGAAACATGTAAATTGAAAATAAACTTTGAACATTAAACATTGTAAAAGGGACACAATTTATTTTAAAGTACTTCTTTTATCTTGACTTATATAAGAATCCTCGGGTTTTGCACCAAAGTGTCTCTTCTCTTATGCACTGAAGTGCCTCTTGGATTGCACTGAAGTGCCTCTTGGGTTGTACCTAAGTGCCTCTTCTCTTATGCAATGAAGTGCCTCTTAGTTTTTCTCTGAGGAGCCTGTTGGTGAGGATCTAATATAAGTTATCTTTTAACATTATCTTTCTCTTAAGACTCTTAAATTTCTCTTAAATTATTCTTGAATATTAATATTTACTTTACTCTTAATGTGCATAAATATGATACCATAATATGGACAGTAAAATCACAACATTCAATTCATCACAAGTTCATTGACTTTAAGCAATTGAGATAGATAACGCATTCATAACATTCGTTACATACATACATTCATAAAAGCAAACATTACTTATGTTCAATTATCATGGACAACTTACCTTGCACTTAGAGGAGATCTGATCTTCCTTCCAGTAAACCATAGTCACATCCTTGGGATATGAAAACCCTAAACACATTTTTCATAACATTCAACATATCAATCTATATTCCAATCACCTAAAACCCTAAGTTTAGCAACTTATGAATTATTAATCTTGAATTAGATCCAAGATGATCCTTTTATCCACATAGGTTATACTTTGACTGTTGGGATAATTTAAACATATCATGATCATTAAAACTAAGGAATTAGGGTTTGTATACATCTAACACATTAAAGTTGGTAACATTGGGTACTTTTCTGATTAGAAGTAGATATAGATGTTGAAACTATTTTTATTGCATTTCTTGCATTCTTCTAATCAATTTTCATATATAACACGTCTTAATCTGATTATTCTAGTAATTACTATAATTTTCATAAGATTATCATTAATTGGAAAATGAGAACATGCCACATCAAAAAAAATATCCATTACCTTACTGGGCCACGTGGGCTCAGCATAGCCAATGGCTCGCAACCACATTAGCTAGGATATCCACATGGGAGGCTATTTATAAAAGTCTCAAAAAATGAAAATGCCCTTACTTGCACTGAAGAACGGTCGGGGCAGGGGAGTCATTCCACTTTTGGTCATCTTCAACCATGGGCTTGCGAATAGCTTGCTTGGGCGAGTCAACTAGATTGTTGACTTTGAGTTTCTAGCCACTGAGCGATAGTTGGGCGCACTAGAACCTCTGCCCCATTGTTCCAGACTCTTCGATGGCGTCAATTGGCCATTAGGCAGCCTGCACACAGAGGACCGTGAGGGGAGTCCTCCAGTGGGGTAAAGAAAAGAACATGAGGGAGATAGAGGTGTTTCGGTTGGAATTGGCAGGTGGGAAGAGATCTTGGGTGTTGAGCGATGTCTTGTGAAGAAAAAGGGATCTCATAGGAGGGTTACATCCCCTTAAATAGGTCTGGCTATGGAGGGGGTGGCCAATGAGGGGTCTAAGAAAAGGGGAAACATCTATTGATTTCCATAACAACTTCATAAGTACGGTTATATATATGGAATCCATGAGGTCGTTGGAGGTCAAGGGGACTTAGAGTCATGGTGGAACAGGGTAACCTCAAATGTTCTAGAGATGGGGAGGACGGGAGTCCAAATCTGGTCGGGAGTTTGTGATAGAGAAAACCTTAAGAATTAGGGATTGACCAGTTTAAGGAGATGGCAGGAATCTCTTGCCATAGAGAACAGTTCTAGAAACCATTGTGATTGAGGCGCATATGGGAGAAAAATTGGAGATAGCATATTCCTATCGTTGATCAGGCACATACCCAATGATGAGAGATCCTATCATGCTACCCTTCACCAACCTAATAAAACACATGTCTCATACCACACATACTATTATGAAGGGGAAAGATACACAATAATTCTAATGCTTATGACATCGATCCCTCTACATTCCTCACATGGTGTGCACCAACCACTGAGATAAGAGAGGATATGACACTAGCTAAGATTAGGTTAATACCTAAGATCAAACTAGATATACATATATCCCTAATATATATTTCTACTCTAGGGTGAAAACTATTGTTATCTTAGGGTTTGCTACTCTTCCTTTAAGTCCTTTCCTATACCTTAATCTCATATCTTCATTCCAGGGTGACTATGTGAATCATAATTGCCTAGTGTCCATTACCAAATTTCTCTGATACCATACTGTAACACCCCTCCAAGCACACATATGCGTCAATGGAAGCAAACCTCATGTTGTCCATAACATGGGTCACTTGGCTCGAAGGAACATTACGAAACATGATATACATTGCAAAAAGATAAATGATTCGCCATGTATTTATTGAAAATATTGATTCATACATTGTTTTGGCAAAAGAAATTCTACATCAAGTTCATCTAATCTACTTTCACAACAAGATTATACATAATGTGAATATGATCTGAACTTTAAATCAACTTGGTAAAAGGCACCCCACTAGGTCTATTCTTGTTGGAGATTCTTTGAGCTATTCCTTGCATGTCAAAAGCTTCTTTCTCCTAAGCTTGTTCCTTACCTGCGGGCATCGCACCCCTAGCCATGCATAAAACAAATGGTTAGCGGAAATGAACATATATTGCGTGTCAAAAGCTTCTTCCTCCTAAGATTTCTCCTTACCTGCGGGCATCGCACCCCTAGACATGCATAAAACAAATGGTAAGTGGAATTGAACATATTATAATTTAAAGGAAACATGTAAATTAAAAATAAACTTTGAACATCAAGCATTGTAAGAGGGACACAATTCTTTTATATTACTTCTTTGATCTTGACTTATATAAGAATCCTTGGATTTTGCACCAAAGTGCCTCCTCTTATTCGCTGAAGTGCCTCTTGGATTGCACTGAAGTGCCTCTTGGGTTGAACCTAAGTGCCTCTTCTCTTATGCACCGAAGTGCCTCTTAGTTTTGCTCCGAGGAGCCTCTTGGTGAGGATCATATATAAGTTATCTTTTAACATTATCTTTCTCTTAAAACTCTTAACTTTCTCTTAAATATTAATATTGATTTTACTCTTAATGTGCATGAAGATGATACCATAATATGGACAGTAAAATCATAACATTCAATTCATCACAAGTTCATTGACTTTAAGCAATTGAAATAATAACGCATTCATAACATTCATTGCATACATACATTCTAAAAGCAAACATTACTTATGTTCAATTAGCATTGACCATTTACCTTGGACTTAGAGGAGATTTGATTTTCCTTCCTAGGTTCAGTAAACCCTAATCACATCCTTGGGGTTTGAAAAACCTAAACACCCTATTCATAACATTCAACATATCAATCTATGTTCTAATTATTACCTAAAACCCTAATTTTAGCAACTTATGGTTTATTAATCTTGAATTAGATCCAAGATGATCTTTTTGTCCACATAGGTTAGACTTTGACTATTGGGGTCATTTAAACATATCATGATCATTAAAACTAAGGAATTAGGGATTGTATACATCTAACACATTAAAATCGGTAACATTAGGTACTTTTCACATTAGAAGAAGATATAGGTCTTGCAACTATTTTTATTGTATTCCTTGCATTCTTCTGATCAATTTTCTTATATCGCACATCTTAATCTGATTATCCTAGTAATTACTATAATTTTCACAAGATTATCATTAATTGGCCAATTAAAAATGCCACATCAAAAAAATATCAATCGCCTTACTGGGCCACATGGGCTCAGTGCATCCAATGGCTCACAGCCGCTTCAGCTAGGATATCCACACAGGCGGCTATTGATATAAGTCTCAAAAGATGAAAATACCCTTACTCACACCAAAGAATGGTCGGGGCAAGGGAGTCATTCCGCCCTTGGTCATATTCAACCCTAGGCTTGCGAACAGCTTGCTTGGGTGAGTCAACTAGACGGTTGACTTTGAGTTTTTGGCAACCTAAGCAATAGTTGGGTGCACCAGAACCTTTTCCCCATTGTGTCGGACTCTTCGGTGGTGTCAATTGGCCACGAGATGGCCTGGACATGGAGGACCGCGAGGGGAGCCCTCCAGTGGGGTACTGAAAAGAAAACGATGGATATAGAGGGATTTCGGTTGAAATTGGTAGTTGGGAGGAGATCCTGGGTGTTGAGTGATGTCTCATGAAGAACAAGGGATTTGTATGAGGGTGAACAACCCCTTAAATAGTCTAGCTATGGAGGGGGGTGGCCAATGAGGGGTCTAAGAAAAGGGGGAAACTTCTATTTATTTCCACATCAACTTCACAGGTATGGTTATATATATGGCGCCTAGGAGGTCGTTGGAGGTCAAGGGGACTTGGATTCACGGTGGAATAGGTAAACCTATAAAGTTCCATAGATGGGGAGGATGGGATCCCAAAGCAGGTTGGGAGTCTGTGATAAAGAAAAACCTTGAGAATTAGGGATTGACCAGTTCTGGGAGATGGCAGGAATCTCATGCCGCAGAGTATTGTTCTAGAAACCATAGTGATTGAGGAACATAGGGGAGAAAAACTGGAGATAGAAGATTCCTATCATGACCAGGAGCCAGGTGGAGAGGATGACTCCTGCCTCAAGGAGTCACAGAGTCCAACCCAAACAAAACAGTCGTGTGGTTAAAAACAACAGAACTCTGTAGTGTTTATCACATTATCAAAATCATTAACCAAATTAGATTTTAAAACTATGTAAGTCCTTTCATAATTTATATCAGGATTAAAACAGGTTTGGTTGGCCTCGAATCTAGATCATGTGTATTTCTTTTGGGCCTAGAACATTGTTACATGGTTACCTTCATGAATTGATGACGAAAGAGATGCATTATTACTATCATGTAGTTAGTAACACTTAGGTATATCTAATGAATTATGATTGATATCCAATTGATGTAACCTTCCAATTATGATCACTAAGGAATGATTTTATTTGTATTAAGTTCATTGGATGAAATTATGTTGATTAGGCCTCATATGCATATTAATGTTGATGACACAACCATAAGGAGAGAGAAAGTGAATTATATTGAAATTTTGTCTTATATGAACATACTTCAATATTACATAATATTAAATAATTTATCATCAAATGAAATTGAAGAGAGAGGAATTATGTATTCATCTTTTAGGATAGGTGAACGAACAAATAATTACTTTGGGTTATTTGCGTTGTGGTCCAAAATTTGAATTTAATTAGTAGAGAAATTTCTTTAGATCCTAATCTTATTCTATTCAAAATATGGAATGTTACAATTCTACCCACCTTAAATAAATTCCATCCTCAAAATTTTCCTTAGGCTACTACCCACCTTAGGGTTTTTCTTACCTCTTATTTGATGATGGTTTAACATTTCAAAGTTTAATTATGTTCACGAGAAATATGTAACACAAGGCATCTAAATTTTATGTGGACATGAATTAACTATTACCTTAGTCTCCTTCTCAAACTATACTCAAGGTTTATGGAACCAACCCATCATTGTACCTAGGACATGACTTTCTAACATTAGATGTAGATAACAATATATTTTAGGTCTTTTGTATTGCCCATCTTTTTGACATCCCCAGGTAGGTGTTGATCAAGCACATACCCAACAATGAGAGATCCTATCATGCTACCCTTCACCCACCTAATAGTACACATGTCCCATACCACACATACTATTATGAAGGGGAAAGATGCACAATAAGTCTAATGCTTATGGCATCCCTCCACATTCCTCACACGGTGTGCACCAACCACTGGGATAAGAGATGATATGATACTAGTTAAGATTAGGTCAAATCCTATGATCTAAACTAGATATACATCTATCCCTGATATATATTTCTACTCTAGGGTGAAAACTCTTGTTATCTTAGGGTTTGCTACTCCTCCTTTAAGTCCTTTCCTATACCTTAATCTCATATCTTCATTCCAGGGTGACTATGTGAATCATACTTGCCTAGTGTCCATTTACCAAATTTCTTTGACTGTAACACCCCTCCAAGCACACACATATATGTCAGCAGAAGCAAACCTCATGTTTTCCATAACATGGGTCACTTGGCTCGGAGGAACATTACAAAACACAATATACATTGCAAAAAAATAAATGATTCACCATGCATTTATTAAAAATATTGATTCATACATTGTTTTGGCAAAAGAAAATCTACATCAAGTTCATCTAATCTACTTTCAAAACAAGATTATACATAATGTGAATATGATCTAAACTTTGGATCAGCTTGGTAAAAGGCACCCCACTAGGTCTATTCTTCTTGTAGATCCTTGAGCTATTACTTGCATGTCAAAGGCTTCTTCCTCCTAAGCTTTCTCCTTACCTGCAGGCATCACACCCCAGTCATTCATAAAACAAATGGTAAGTGGAATTGAACATATTATAATTTAAAGGAAACATGTAAACTGAAAATAAACTTTAAACATTAAACATTGTAAAAGGGACACAATTTCTTTTAAATTGCTTCTTTGATCTTGATTTATATAAAAATCCTCCAGTTTTGCACCAAAGTGTCTCTTATTCTATTCACTGAAGTGCCTCTCGGATTGCACTAAAGTGCCTCTTGGATTGCACTGAAGTGCCTCTTGGGTTGCACCTAAGTGCCTCTTCTCTTATGCACCGAAGTGCCTCTTAGTTTTTCTCTGAGGAGCCTCTTGATGAGGATCTTATATAAGTTATCTTTTAACATTATCTTTCTCTTAAAACTCTCAACTTTCTCTTAAATATTAATATTGACTTTACTCTTAATGTGCATGAATATGATACTATAATAAGGACAGTAAAATCATAACATTCAATTCATCACAAGTTCATTGACTTTAAGCAATTGATATAGATAACACATTCATTGCATACATACATTCTTAAAAGCAAACATTACTTATGTTCAATTCGCATGGAACACTTACCTTGCACTTAGAGGAGATCTGACCTTCCTTCCTAGGTTCAGTAAACCCTGATCGCGTCCTTGGGGTTTGAAAACCCTAAACACCCTATTCATAACATTCAACATATCAATCTATATTCCAATTATCACCTAAAACCCTAATTTTAGCAACTTATGAATTATTAGTCTTGAATTAGATCCAAGATGATCTTTTTATCCACATAGGTTATACTTTGACTATTGCGATCATTTAAACATATCATGATCATTAAAACTAAGGAATTAGGGTTTGTATACATCTAACACATCAAAGTTGGTAACATTAGGTACTTTTCCCATTAGAAGAAGATATAGGTCTTGCAACTATTTTTATTGCATTCCTTGCATTCTTTTGATCAATTTTCATTTATAACATGTCTTAATATGATTATCCTAGTAATTACTATAATTTTTACAAGTTTATCATTAATTGGCCAATGAAAAATGCCACATCAAAAAAAATATCAATTGCCTTAAAGGGTCACATGGGCTCAATGCAGCCAATGGCTCACAGCCGCAACAGCTAGGATATCCACGCGGGCGGATATTGATAAAAGTATCAAAAGACAAAAATGCCATTACTCGCACTGAAGAACGGTCGGGGTAAGGGAATCATTTTACCCTTGGTCATATTCAACCATGGGCTTGCGAACAGCTTGCTTGGGCGAGTCAACTGGATGGTTGACTTTGAGTTTTCGGCCACCTAAGCGATAGCTGGGTGCACCAAAACCTCTGCCCCATTGCATCAAACTCTTCGATGGCGTCAATTGGCCATGAGGCAGCCTGGACATGGAGGACCACGAGGGGAGTCCTCCAGTGGGGTATAGAAAAGAAAACTAGGGAGATAGAGGGGTTTCAGTTGGAATTGGCAGCTGAGAAGAGATCATGGGCGTTGAGTGATGTCTCGCAAGAATAAGGGATCTCGTAGGAGGGTGAACAACCCCTTAAATAGGTCTGTCTATGGAGGGGGTGGCCAACGAGGTGTCCAAGAAGAGGGGGAAACTTCTATTGATTTCCACATCAACTTCACAGGTATGGTTATATATATGGTGTCCAGGAGGTTGTTGGAGGTCAAGAGGACCTGGAGTCACGGTGGAACAGGAAAACCTAGAAAGTTCCAGAGACGGGGAGGACGGGAGCTGTTACAACCCCAAATTTTGGGTTCATTTGGTGAGAAATGTAATCTCTCATATTAAAGATATTTGGAAAAATAATATAATTTGTTGTGAATAAATGGATTTCATTTAAAATAGCCTTGTTGTTTGATTTGTGGGCTTTATTGGCTATTGGGCCCAATAATAAAGAAATTCAATTGATTAATGAATAATTGAATATTAGAGAAAAGAAAGAGGTAGAAACCTCTAGAAGGCAAATCCAAGAAAGGATTTCGTGCCTCTTGGATTCCTTGGGTTCCAAGGAGTCCAAAGTTGCATAAAGAGAGCAATAAGAAAAGAAAAGGTCAATTAAGTATTTCTTTATTAAGAAAGAAATTGAAAATATTGATGAAATGAGGAAAATAAGTGAAAAGAGGTATAATGGAGTAATCCTTGGTGGAATTTCGTATCCCAAGGATTCCTAATGTTGAAAGTAATAACCAATAAGGAAAATAAAAGAGAAACAAAGAGAAAACTTCAAAAAGATATAATTTAATGAAGAAATAAACAAGATAATGTGAAAATACATTTAGATGCATCTAGAAGGATAATGAGTGTCCAATAAAAAAAGGATTTCGAATGATTAGAGTTTCTTGGGATCCAACGAGTCCCAATGAATAAAGAGGAAAGAGAAAATACCTATAAAAGAAAATAAGAGAATAATGTAATACATTATTAAGGAATTGTGTGGTTTTGTTAAGAAGAAATATTTCCTTCATAAGGAAAATATAATTTCGAGGCTAATGAATTAAACAAGATTAAAGAGGATAAGGGAGAGGAATTTCGAATTCCTAAATATCCATGCAACAAGGAATATCAAGGAAAAATGAGTTAATGAAGAGAGAGAGATAGTTGCTTCACAACCAAGGAAAGTGTGTTTCCTTTTGAGTTTGGGACTTAAGTCCTCATGAGGCACGCCTTAGGGCTTCATACTCCACCATATATAAAGGGGTAAAGCCCTATCTAAAGCCTAAGAGAGAGAGAGAGAGAGAGAGATCCCACGTTCTTCTTTTGTTCCTTAAGTATAAACCCTAACCGAAAGCTTTAACGCTAACCCTAGGACAACGAGGAATCTTTGAGCCATCACGATGGAGGAGTGGTGCCTCACGTCGTCAGAGGGAACCCTGGCCATCGTCCCCGTGCTCCGACCTATGCACAATGGCTACAGCTCAGCTGCAGCGCCGGCCCTGAGTTACAGGTCGCCCCGCTTGAGCCGGCCACCCTGGCCGCGAACGAAGGGTGCCTCTGGGTGTGTGACGGCTTGGCAGGGGTAGTGGAAGCATTGCTGGAGGTCGGCGGGGTGCAGAGAAGGAAGGAGAGGCGGTGTAACTCGCTGCTAGGGCTACAGGAATCGGTTGTCGCGAGGTTGAAGGAGGAAGGGGGGCGTTGGACCTTTCTGTCCTCCGCGGGCTAGAGAAGAAATCAACTTAACTCAGGGTAGTATGGTCTTTCCGTTATGTTTCCAAAGAAAGCAGTCGCATTGCATGAGATCAGCCACGTGGCGCTCTCCGATTGGTCCGGCTAAGAGAAATATTACAAAAATCATAACTAATTAATGGTAGCTTGGATTGATAAGTATAAATATATCAATTTTGCTCAGAAAAACGAGAGGAATCCAATAAAAATATTTTTAAAAGCTAATTCCTCCTGCAATTCGAAAAGTAATGGAAGATATCAACTTTAATGTATCAATGTTTAAAGAACCTTATTTTGAGATGAATAATATAATTATAAGGGTTTAATGGATGATTAGGGTTAGTATTAACATGTTAATGATGAAAGGGAACATTAGGAACAAAAAGAATGACTTTGCATGTAATTAGTTTAATTTTGAGTTTAATAGGCATGAATAATACTTTAATGAGCCTTGAAACCCTAATGTTGACTAATTTGACTATTAATGGCTTTAAATGACTAATTTCATGATTAAAGTTGGAATATGATGAATCTAAGCTATTTCCAAAATTAAAGTCCTTAATTTGTGGATAAATAACCTTAATACAGAAATTAGGGTTTTCGATTGAATCAAGGAAGAATTAATAATAAATAGAGTTCATATGGGAATTAGACCATCATGAATTATGAGTTGTTAATCCGGAAGAAAATAAAGGTGATAATTGAGTCTAATGACCTTGAAATAACTTAAAAGGATAAAGAAGGTAGTTTTGGTATAAAAGAGAACTAATCGACTTTAATTGGGCTTATGATGTTGAAGTTAGGGTTTATGAACTAAGAGAGCATTTAATATGATAAAAGTGTTATGGAGGCAAAAACCCTAATATGGTCTAGAAAAGCCTAAGGTGGAATCCAAGTCTAGCTTTAGAATGTTCTGGATAAACAATAACACATAGAACATATGCATTAATTTTAGGATATTGTTGATTGCTTGTTGATTGATTCTTTATCCTTATTGCTTGGACAATCAAGTTGCTCTGGATCAGGTATGTGGTTAATTATGAATAACCGCCTTAATTTCGCGATGATTTTTTAGATGGTTAATCGCATTGAATGCAAATTATCAGTTTGGATGTTCATATTTGCAAATTGTAAAGTCACTATGATTATCACATTAATAATAGAAGTATGGATTAACGCACCTACATGCCACCCTGATGGATGATACCAAAGGTCAGGCCCAGATGGGTAGACCAATGGACACCTTGAGTGGTGACCCCAGGCACCAAGAAGGTGGCCTATGATATTGCATGACTAGTGGGCACCATGAGTGGTGACCCCCAGGCACCAAGCTCGGGATTGAGAAGGTGGCCTTAAGTCATTGGCAAAGGGCACCCTAAGGTGGGTATGCCAGGGTTAGGGCAAAAGCGGTGGAGAATGTCATATTGAAAAGTGTAAATTGGCTTGTTAATTAATTTGATTGTGATTATTAAATTGTTAGCCATATTTGCAAGTTTTTGGTTGTTCCCACATACCAGTATATTTTGATATACTGACCGACGTTTTGTTTGTCGGTGTTTTAGGAACAACAATTGAAAGAACAAACAGTAAAGTGACACATTGCGGAAAAAGAAATAAAGTGCAAGGAGGATTAGATAGAATAATTCAAGACCAGGATAGATATATTTCCAAGGTTTTCAATGGTAAGTAAAAGTTTTAATTTTATACCAAATTCAGTTAGTTAGTAGAATTTCATAATTGTTATTGATTATTTGTCGAACCTTTGATCATGTTAATTGGATAACGGCACCAACCTTTCTGTCTCCCTTAATTGGGGGTTACCGGGAGGCGGGGTCGTTACAATTGATATCAGAGCATAGGTTCCTCAATTAATCTTTAATAATTATTAAATTTTACAAATTTCATATAACCAAGGGAGTTATTAGAGGAGTGTCCAAAAGATTGAGGTGTCTAGAAAAGGATCACTTCCGGGGGCTGGCAATATTTTCCTCCGCACCGTTAGTCGGAATACGAGGACTCTGGCTGATGTCTTAGGATATGACTCGAAATAAGATACCTTTAAGACTCTCTCATCTTGTTCATCCCTTCTCAACTCAAATTCTGTTAAGGACCTTAAGGATTAGGGTTTTCTCTCTTCTCCTCACCCTCTTGAGGTATGGGTAAGGTTAATAAGGTCTAAGGAATCCTCCACGAAATTAATGAAAAGTATGTAAATAAGATGTCATGGACATAAGCTTAATAGATTAAGCGCAAATAAAGAATAGATACATGCTTAGGTCGTATGACACGAGTTGTCATAGCCTTCAGGAGAGACCTGAGGATAGACCTCCTTGTCACGAGGATGAGTAGAGAGAGTTAGTCTTGGAGGTAGAGACCTTCATTGAAGGTAGAGACCTAGCACATCCTTTGAGGATGATGTTAACGCTAACCCTAAGAGAAGGTTAGAGAGAGAGACATGATGAGATTAGATGTCATGGTAGACTGGGTGTTTGGATGGACATGCCTATGGTTTGTCATATGAGCCATGAGATGTTAGATGGCCTAGCACCTTTGGCAACCCAACCCTGAGAAGGATTGTGCATGTTTGAGCAAAGGATAGCTCCTTCCTGGATAAGGTTAGAGATGAACCTATATAAACCTTATGGGTTGTTGCAAGTAGGATATAGTTTGCACCCTGAGTACATCAGTAATGTGAACAGTAGGTTAAAACTAAGGCCAGAAGGATATGATGGATGGCTTATGAGATAAGCATATGGATAATCTAGAGCCAAACATGAGTTGAGCATAGGCTTCACCCACATAGTGGTATGCTTGTGAGCATGAGCCTTCATGGAGAGGGGACCTCTAGCAGTAGGGATGGATGTAGAGTTAGTTCTAGAGAGAGAGAGAAAGAACCCAGCAAGGAGGTTGGAAGCCTGAAACCCCAAAACTTGAGGAATAGTGGGGAGTCGAGAACGATGCGACCTAAGTGGATGATAGTGGTTGCCTTATGCTTGATCCCTGGAGGCTGATGATATCTTGGTTGCCTTTAGAGGAACCAAACCCTAGATAGAGGACGATGCTTCTAGTACCCATGGTATAAGTGGTTACCTTGTGGATGAGATAAAGAGTGCCTTAGACCATGAGGAGGTTTAAGTACCCTGTTGTGAGGTTTTATACCTAGTTGAATGTCCTTGAGGAGGACTCAACTCCGAAGCGTTGCTTGAGTAGAAAGATCATGGAAGTACATGACATACCTTGGACATGCTTGATTCGTGGTTAAGAGATTGAGCATGTAGTTGAATACCCAAAGGAGAACCTAGGGTTCCTAGGCTTAAGAGGGGAAGCAGTGTATCCAATGCTCATGGTGAGATTTGAGTCTATAGTTTCGAGCATGGTACTCCTCATGTGTAGAGGTAAAGGAAATCCCTTACGTTAAGGGTATGTTTGATGAACCCCTCACAACTAAGTTGATGTAATGTCGAGGATGAGAACAAGTGCGACCTAGCATGGTTTTGTAGGTACGCTTGTGCCTTAGTAGTTGTTGGTCTAAGCATGCTCATATGGATGTAAACCCTAAGAATGCTTGTACCCTTTGTTATAAAGGTGTAGTTTCCTCCCATCCTGGGAGAGCGACCCTTTGGTAGGGAGTTTACCAGTTTGGTTGGTTTTGGAGGTAACCTAAGGAGGTTTCGTAGGATCTTGAGAAGATAAGTGAAGAGTACATGGCATGAGAATGAACCTATAGACCCATAGATAGCCATCTCTATGTGAATGTGGATGTGTTACCATGGAAGTAACCGGTATGGGGCTCGACCAAGGTAGGAAGGTCACCATGACCCTTATGAAAGGATAAAATACAGCCCAAGAATGCAGAGAGAGATGATGAAGGATTAGGTAGGGTTCTGAGTTGAACATGTACTATGATAGAATCCTAAGTCTATCCAAGGGTCAGGTAGGGGTAAGACCGATGAAAGATGGAGTTGCCTAATTCCTTAGTTGCGCATGACCATAGGGTCGGGAGGTAACAGCTATCATTGTCTGAGGGCCATGGGTTAGGAGATTGATCACCTTCATGAACTCATGGGACCCAAAGGGCAGATGAGTAGGGCACTCTCTGGATGCATAAAGGAAGAGGGATGACCCCAAAAGTGCCGGCACCCTATAGACCTAGAGGAGATGACCAAGGATTGTGTGGTGACCCAAGTAGGTTTTATATTAGTTTTCTATGGAAGTAATTTTTGATATCATGATGTTTGTGATGTGGAGACATGAGTGGCACGTTTCAACTTAAATTTGAAGGTGTACTGGCAAGGTGGGATGTACCATCTCTACTCCTGGAATGGGAAGAACTCTGTATTTGGACGGACACCAAATGCTTATTTCTTCTTGTTATGGGAGTGAGAGATAGGACAGTACGCATGCCTTACACTAAGGATAAAGATGATGTAAGTTGGAACGTAGCTACAAGGTATGATGATAGAGATGATAACATACCCTGGTGAAGTGAATGATACATGGATGGTTCGCAAACACTAAGAGAGATAGTGTAGTCAGCTTATGAGGATGTTTTATCAGGAACTATGTGGAATTTGCAAGTTAACCAAGGTCGAGTTCCATCACAGTGAGGATGAGCTCAGAGCTTCTTGATGAAGATAGACTTAGAGTTTGAGATGAGATGATAAGTATAATACATGGAGGTGTATGTTACCTAACACTTAAGGATAAGAGGTGGTAATGAATGTTCTGGTTGAGATCTAGCTGCCTAATTAGAGGCTAGAAGAAGTTGAGGTTGTTTGGCTAACCCTAAGTTTGAGAAGAAGATGTGTTTTGGCTAACACTCAGATGTAATAAGATATGTTGAACAAGTTAATGGTTGCCAGTTTAGTCCTTGATGTAGTAAAAGGAAGGTGATAGAACCTCAGATACACTCCTTTGGATAGGAAGGTAATAAAACCCTTTTGAGAGTGGTTTAGGGTTCCGAGGTATCAAGCTTGAGGAATCATAACAATACAGGAGGCTTAAAACAAAGTTGCATGTAGCATGTGGCCATGCAAGCCAGGAGGTGAAGGACGAACACCATTAACCCAATGCATGGATATAAAGTATAAAGAGTTCCCGAGAGGGAATGGAAGTTCATCACTATGGATGTTGTGAGTCTCTCCTAGACCAAAAAGGTCAAGATACAATATGGGTTATGGTAGATCGCCTTACCTAGATGACATGAGAAAGGAAGAATTCTTTCATGGGACAGATCTGGTTGAACTACATATGAAAAGATGGTTCAACTACACCATGATGCGAATTCAAGAGTTCTTGATGTGACCTAAAGGTTCACATCCATGGGGTGGAAGTAGATACATGAAGAGCTCAGTGTTTGTACAGTTTATCACCCCATAATAATGGACAACATGATCTGGACTAGAGGGTCTGATGAGAGCATGTGTGCTCAATTAGGGTGATACATAGAGACAGTTCTTAAGATGTGATGTTAACCACCATATCCTTTATTGGGATGCAAGAAGTTCTATAGGGAGGTTGTGTCGGTCACCACTTCATTATGATGATGTTGGTGAAGGAGGCCTCGCGAAGGTCAGAAAAGAACCACAAGTGTGTGCAGATGAAGTCGCTTTGATCGTGCAATGACTGAGAGAGAGCCCAGTGGTGACATGAGTCACGAGCTGATGCAAAGTAGACTGATATGCAGCTTACTGTGGGAGAATATGTGATGTGAAAATACGACCCCTCTAAGCAAAAGCTGAGAAAGCTGAGTCCCCGATATATGGGTCCATTTGAGATGGATTGGTGAAGATGGTTGTGTTAACCTTACCCCTCAGGATAAAATGATATGTTGCATGAGTCCGATTTAGAGCACTATGTGAGGTATCCAAGCCAGGTGATGTACCCTGAACCTATTCAGCTTTTGAAAGGCTGAAAAGTCCTGAGTCACCTATGAGGGTACGATATACCAAGGTAAGAAAGAACTCATATGGAAGAAAATGAGATAATGAAGGTTCTTGGGAAACATCATGGAAAGGGGTGAAGCCACATGGGAGCCCTGATGGACATAAGAAGACTTATCCTGTTTGTTTACTTGCTTGATGGAATTTTGAGGGAAAAATTCTCATAAGAGGGGAAGGATGTTACAACCCCAAATTTTGGGTTCATTTGGTGAGAAATGTAATTTCTCATATTAAAGATATTTGGAAAAATAATATATTTTTTTGTGAATAAATGGATTTCGTTTAAAATAGCCTTGTTGTTTGATTTGTGGGCTTTATTGGCTATTGGGCCCAATAACAAAGAAATTCAATTGATTAATGAATAATTGAATATTAGAGAAAAGAAAGAGGTAGAAACCTCTAGAAGGCAAATCCAAGAAAGGATTTCGTGCCTCTTGGATTCCAAGGAGTCCAAAGTTGCATAAAGAGAGCAATAAGAAAAGAAAAGGTCAATTAAGTATATCTTTATTAAGAAAGAAATTGAAAATATTGATGAAATGAGGAAAATAAGTGAAAAGAGGTATAATGGAGTAATCCTTGGTGGAATTTTGTATCCCAAGGATTCCTAATGTTGAAAGGAATAACCAATAAGGAAAATAAAAGAGAAACAAAGAGAAAACTTCAAAAAGATATAATTTAATAAAGAAATAAACAAGATAATGTGAAAATGCATTTAGATGCATCTAGAAGGATAATGAGTGTCCAATAAAAAAAGGATTTCGAATGATTAGAGTTTCTTGGGATCCAAGGAGTCCAATGAATAAAGAGGAAAGAGAAAATACCTATAAAAGAAAATAAGAGAATAATGTAATACATTACTAAGGAATTGTGTGGTTTTGTTAAGAAGAAATATTTCCTTCATAAGGAAAATATAATTTCGAGGCTAATAAATTAAAAGACAAGATTAAAGAGGATAAGGGAGAGGAATTTCGAATTCCTAAATATCCATGCAACAAGGAATATCAAGGAAAAATGAGTTAATGAAGAGAGAGATGGTTGCTTCACAACCAAGGAAAGTGTGTTTCCTTTTGAGTTTGGGACTTGAGTCCTCATGAGGCACGCCTTAGGGCTTCATACTCCACCCTATATAAAGGGGTAAAGCCCTAGCTCAAGCCTAAGAGAGAGAGAGATCCCACGTTCTTCTTTTGTTCCTTACGTATAAACACTAACCAAAAGCTTAACACTAACCCTGGGACAACGAGGAATCTTTGAGCCATCACGATGGAGGAGTGGTGTCTCACGTCGTCAGAGGGAACCCCGGCCATCGTCCACGTGCTCCGGCCTATGCGCAATGGCTACAACTCAGCTGCAGCGCCGGCCCTGAGTTGTAGGCCGCCCCGCTTGAGCCGGCCACCCTGGCCGCGAACGAAGCGCGCCTCTGGGTGCGCGAGGGCTTGGCGGGGGTAGTGGAAGCATCGCTGGAGGTCGGCGGGGTGCAGAGAAGGAAGGAGAGGCGGTGTAACTCACTGCTAGGGCTATAGGAATCAGCTGTCGCGAGGTTGAAGGAGGAAGGGAGGCGTTGGACCTTTCTGCCCTCCGCGGGCTAGAGAAGAAATCAACTTAACCGAGGGTAGTATGGTCTTTCCGTTATGTTTCCAAAGAAAGCAACCGCATTGCATGAGATCAGCCACGTGGCGCTCTCCGATTGGTTCGGGTAAGTGAAATCTTACAAAAATCATAACTAATTAATGGTAGCTTGGATTGATAAGTATAATATATCAATTTTGCTCAGAAAAACAAGAGGAATCCAATAAAAATATTTTTAAAAGCTAATTCCTCCTGCAATTCGAAAAGTAATGGAAGATATCAACTTTAATGTATTAATGTTTAAAGAACCTTATTTTGAGATGAATAATATAATTATAAGGGTTTAATGGATGATTATGTTGACTCAAGGTCAATTAGGTCAATGTTGACTCATGTCTAAATTGACTAAACCCGTGTTTTGATGATGACTAACCATTTCACATATTGGTGTCTAATGCTTCTACTTGAGTAATTTCAGATTAGGTATAGACACACTCCAACTGCCCTAACTTACGCATCTCAAATTGGAGAAAAGACAAGTCAAAGTCATACAAGTGCATGTTTTTGTAATATGATGTATATTCATTAAAATCATGTTGTAAATCACTTGTAATGATTGTATGACTTGTAATTAAGCTTAGAAAAATTTCAGGAACACTTAGATCGAATATTAGAGCACTTTTAATGCAACTTTGAAAATCAATTACAGGCACTTGATCGGTCCAGTTTCCCACCCTGAAACTCGACCGATCCACCTGGGCTGATTTTCTGAAGATTGAATCGGTCCAGTTTCCCACCCTGAAACTCGACCGATCCACCTGGGCTGATTTTCTGAAGAATGAAGCGGTCCAGTTTCCCACCCTGAAACTCGACCGATCCACCTGGGTTGATTTTCTGAAGATTGCATCGGTTGGAGTTACACATATAGAAACTCGACTGAATGCATTGTACGGAAAAGTGCAGAAAAGTGTTTCTAGCCATTGTGGAGTTGCAACAAGTGAAAATAGATCCGTTGCAAGCCACAAAACGGCTAGTTTTCGTTCACAAGTGTTCTCAAAGGTTAAGAGGCATCCCCAACTATAAATAGGACCCCTTGGGCTTCATTCCAAGGTAGAGCATTCATTGCAAACTCTTTGTGAGGTTCCTATTCTATAGTTGAGTGCTTCCTACAGCCTCCTCTCTCTCTCTCTAAGCTTAATCACTTGCTACATCCATTAGAGTGAGTAGGAGATTTGTAAGAGAGCTAGTTTCTACTTGTATATCTTGTGAGGTTCTCACTTCCACCACCTCCCCATCTCTCATTTGCTATCTTGAAGATGAAGGTTCTCTCTCTTGTCCAAGAGAGGTGAAGAAGAACAAGGGAAGGAGTCCCTTGGTGAAGATCAAGGCCGAAGACTTAGAGCTAGAGTGGGTAAGCCCTTGGAGAAGGCAAAAGACTCAAGCTCAAGTAGGTAAGACCTTGGTGGAAGCTTCTCCGAGTGAAGGTGAAGTCAAAGGCGGAAGATCCAAGAAGAGTGGGTAATTCCTACAAGGCCGAAGACTTGTGCAAGAGTGGGTAAGTCCTTGGAGAAGGTCGAAGACTCTTGCAAAGTGGGTAAGTCCTTGGTAAGGTTGAAGACTCTTTGTATTGGATAGGTAAGTCCTTTGTTGGTCATGTATTGTAAGTCTTATAAGTGAATATAAGAGTGCAATTGTTGGAAGTCCTAGAGGTTGACCTCTCTAGGCAAGTGGACTGACACACTTCTAGTTTGAAGTGTGGAACCACTCTAAATAGCTTGTTTATATTGGTTTGTTCAATCTCTCTTATCCTTGCTATGCATGATTTAGTTGCACTCAAATTACCTATTTAGCAACCTTATCTTGTCATATATTTTAAAGATTTGATGAGTTTTGTTTAAGTGCTTTCAGCTCTATTCACCCCCCCCTCTAGAGTATCTAATCACCCATCCAGGATCCAACAATTGGTATCAGAGCGGGTCTTCTCCAAGCATACTTCAACAAGTAGGAGAAGATGGGTGACTACCTAGGAGGGAGATTCTCTACCAGCCTTCCAATCTTTGATGGGAGCAATTTCCTCTGTTGGAGAAAAAGACTTCAATTCTACATCCAAGGATCAAGTATCGAGATGTGGCAAATGGTGAACAACCCATACATTCTACCAAAGACAAATATTGAAGAATGAGATGAAGCCACCTTGATGAAAGGAACTTTGAATGCTAGAGCCATGCATATCCTATATGCCTCCATGACCCCCACCGAGTTCAACCGAATTTCCTCTTGTGAGACGGCCTATGAGGTATGGAGAAAGTTTTGCATCACTTATGAAGGGACAGATCAAGTGAAGGAAAGCAAAGTCTACATGCTCAAAGGGTTGCTTGAGAACTTCAAGATGGGAAAGGAGGAGAGCATAGCCAACATGTACTCAAGGCTCAACACCATCTTGAATGGTCTTGCTATTCTAGGACATCCTATGTCTAGTGGAGAGATCAACTCAAAGATCCTTAGAACTCTCCCCAAGAGGTGGGAATCCAAGGTAACTTCTATTGAAGAAGCAAGGTCTCTTAGGGATATTCCTATTGAAGAGCTCATTGGAAATCTACAAGCACATGAAGCCACACTTGACAAGAGGGAAGAATTAGAAAGACAAGAGGGAAGAATTAGAAAGACAAGAGGAGAAAGAACTCAAGAGAATGAAGAAGGCTGAAATCAAAGCTCAAATTAAAGCTATTGTTGGTCAAGCTTCTCCATCCTCTCAAGTTGAAGAATATGCCATGTACTCCAAGGGTAGACTCTACAAAGGCAAGTCCTCCTCCATCCGGTGCTTCACATGTGGAAAGAAGGGTCACTACAAGGAAGATTGCCCACAAGGCAAAAAGACCCATCTTCACAAGAAGAAATGGCAATCAAGCTCAAGTGGCTCCTCCAACTCAAGCTCAAGTGAAGATTCATGTGAAGGATCAAGCTCAAGCTCTAGTGATGAAGGAGAATGCCATTTTGCCCTTATAGCATCAACAAGTGAAGACTCAAGTGAGGTAAATCTAGACTCTTTAGATAAAGAATCTTTAATTGCTATTATTCATGATATTTGTGCCTCTTATAAGTCTTCTAAAAAGAAAGAAAAAAAGGCTTGCTAAAATTGTTGATAATTTGCATATAGAACTAGATGACCTTGAATATGCTAATTCTTGCTTGCTTATTGATAAAAATGATTGTCTTAGCCAAGTAGACTCTCTTAAACTTGAAAATGCAAGTTTACTTGATAAGATTAAATTTCTAGAAGCTCAACCTATCATGCCTAGTTCTAATGAAGAGCATACTTTAATTGTTGATTCTCTCATGCATGAGCTTGATACTCTTAAAACTGAAAACGTAGAACTCAAGCTTATTGATGATGCTAGGAGAGAAGAAATCTATGCTTATCAAAGAGAATTAGTGGTGCTTAAATCTGAAAATGCCTCCTTGCTTGCTAAAATCAATGGGCATGAACCTTGTTCTAGTTATACTAATAGAGAGAATGATGTTGCTGCTCTTCATATTGATAGAGATTCTTATTCAACTAAAGCTCTTTGCTTAGAAAATGATCTTTTGCATGCTAGAGATAATATCAATAATTTGTCTTCTACTATTGCTTCTCTTAAGCATGATAATGACAGTTTGAGATCATCCTTGCAAAGATTCTTAGTTGGTAAAAAGAGTCTTAATGACATCCTACACCATACTACTAAACAAATCGGTAGACATGGTTTAGGGTATGATAGTAGTCAAGGGAACAACAAAGATAAAGGACCTCCAATATTCCATGGAGAATCATCTAGTTCCAAGACTATGGGCACATGAAACTATTGTAATGAAATTGGTCATTATTCTACTTGTTGTCCTTTGAGGAAAGCACCCAAAAGCAATAGGATTTGGGTTGCTAAACTAAACCCCCCCCGGACCCAAAAACATGATTGGGGACCATTTCATCTTTCTTCTTATAGATACTTGCAAATGGATTGACTTGAGCTATTGAATTGCAAATTGACTTCTCAATCCACATGAAAGAAGAAAGGTGAGATGTGTAGAGGGTGACAACAAGTGGAAAAGCAATGGTAAGCACAAAGGTAATGGTTTTATTGCTTGTAACCATTTCTAACTTGTTTTTGTCAAGTTAGTGTGCATTATACATATGGTTTTTGAGTCAAAAGCGGCATTTTATGATTCTCTTCACACTCTTGCTCAAAAACTGTTTCTAATGCTTCTATAGTGCATTACTAACTTGTTTAGACATGTTTGGATATAGTTTGTATTTTTAGCATGCCTTTAAATATGTTTTTATGAAATATATGTGCTTCTTGACAGCTGGTCTGTCGGTCGAGTTTGCCCTATTGAAACTCGACCGATAGGCACCAAGAGTGTTGCCAACAGCTGTCATCGGTCGAGTTGACAATGCACAGAACTCGATCGATAACACTGTGCACAGAATACACAATTGGCTTATTGGATGAGAATTTCTCTCTAAACTGGATTTTCTCAACCAATAGCCTTATTCTTTGGCACTCCCTTGGTATCTCTATATATGCATACTGCCATGTTCTAAATTGCCTATCTTGCTTACAACTTTATCTCTCTAATTGCTCCAAATTGGTATATCTATATCTTGCAATTACTTGCTTTGAGTTGTTTTGCAGGTTTTGATGATGATCTCTTTGGATCTCTTGGTTGTGTCTAAAAATTGCTTTCGTTGTACTCTAACTTGCTACATCTATTTAGGTGTATATCTTGTTGTGATACAACCTTGAGGTTCTTAGGGATAATCATCTTATGGTAAGGATGCATATCTAGTGAGTTATATCCTTTCATGCTTCTAAAATTGCTTATCTCCTTGTTTGGATATATCTCTACATCTAATCATAGCTTGCTTTATCTTGTATATCTTTTGGTATCTCTTGCTATGATCTAGACCTTACTAGTAGTCCTAACTTGTGATATCATCTACTAGTAGTTCATATACATGTAGTTCTAACCCTGTTTATAATTGGAAACTTTGCTCATCTATATGCTATACTTGTATCTTATCTCATACATGCTCAAGATTGCTCCTTGAATTGCATATCTACTATCTTGAGTTGTTTGTATAACATTGTGATGCAGGGCACATAGAGCTACATTATATGTAGAATCTGGAGTATATTTTTTTTGGATTTTATGCAGATTTTGCTCCAGTTTCAGTTTTTGGTGCAAGACTAGAGTTTTTTATGCAGAAACGACCTTCTGAGCAAGACTCATGGCTTCGCCATGAGCTATGATGGTTTTTGATCAAACTTCGTCATATTGAGGGTCAAAATTGCAACTTATTGTTTTTCTGCAGCACTTTATCTTGCATTTTTGGGATGTTCAAGTATATGATTTAACTTGATTTTCTTTCTATGCTTGGACAAGCCCCTATCTGTGCTCTTCTACTCTCCTTAAATATATTTGTGTTATCTCCTTTCTCTTTAACAAAGTGATGTTTCCTTTTTCTTCATAACCCCACTTTTTGAAATGACAAAGGGGGAGAAAGGTATGTCTTCTTTTAAAAAGAGGAAGAAGTCATGTCTTACATGAAGAGAAGAAGCATGTTCATGTAAAGGGAGAAGGTAAAGGGGAGAAGACATATATGAACGTATATGAGTAGAAGACATAGTATTCTATAAATGTTATGAAAGCTGACCATGCAGGAGAAATAACATCAATTGAGGGGGAGTATGAAAACTCCATGCGCATCAATTCAGGGGGAGCATATGAACTCCATTCTATTGAAACTCCTAGGTTTCTCCAAAGATATGAATTTACTTAAATGCTTTCAATACATTTATGGAATGGTTTGTCATCTTCAAAAAGGGGGAGAATGTTGACTCAAGGTCAATTAGGTCAATGTTGACTCACGTCTAAATTGACTAAACCCGTGTTTTGATGATGACTAACCATTCCACATATTGGTGTCTAATGCTTCTACTTGAGTAATTTCAGATTAGGTATAGACACACTCCAATTGCCCTAACTTGCGCATCTCAAATTGGAGAAAAGACAAGTCAAAGTCATACAAGTGCATATTTTTGTAATATGATGTATATCCATTAGAATCATGTTGTAAATCACTTGTAATGATTGTATGACTTGTAATTAAGCTTAGAAAAATATCAGGAACACTTAGATCGAATATTAGAGCACTTTTAATGCAACTTTGAAAATCAATTACAGGAACTTGATCGGTCCAGTTTCCCACCCTAAAACTCGACTGATCCACCTGGGCTGATTTTCTGAAGAATGAATCGGTCCAGTTTCCCACCCTGAAACTCGACCGATCCACCTGGGCTGATTTTCTGAAGATTGCATCGGTCGAGTTACACATATAGAAACTCGACCGAATGCACTGTACGGAAAAGTGCAGAAAAGTGTTTCTAGCCGTTGTGGAGTTGCAACAAGTGAAAATAGATCTGTTGCAAGCCACAAAACGGCTAGTTTTCGTTCACAAGTGTTCCCAAAGGTTAAGAGGCATCCCCAACTATAAATAGGACCCCTTGGGCTTCATTCCAAGGTAGAGCATTCATTGCAAACTCTTTGTGAGGTTCCTATTCTATAGTTGAGTGCTTCCTACAACCTCCTCTCTCTCTCTAAGCTTAATCACTTGCTACATCCATTAGAGTGAGTAGGAGATTTGTAAGAGAGCTAGTTTCTACTTGTATATCTTGTGAGGCTCTCACTTCCACCACCTCCCCATCTCTCATTTGCTATCTTGAAGATGAAGGTTCTCTCTCTTGTCCAAGAGAGGTGAAGAAGAACAAGGGAAGGAGTCCCTTGGTGAAGATCAAGGCCGAAGACTTGGAGCTAGAGTGGGTAAGCCCTTGGAGAAGGCAAAATACTCAAGCTCAAGTAGGTAAGACCTTGGTGGAAGCTTCTCCGAGTGAAGGTGAAGTCAAAGGCGGAAGATCCAAGAAGAGTGGGTAATTCCTACAAGGCCGAAGACTTGTGCAAGAGTGGGTAAGTCCTTGGAGAAGGCCGAAGACTCTTACAAAGTGGGTAAGTCCTTGGTAAGGTTGAAGACTCTTTGTATTGGATAGGTAAGTCATTTGTTGGTCATGTATTGTAAGTCTTATAAGTGAATATAAGAGTGCAATTGTTGGAAGTCCTAGAGGTTGACCTCTCTAGGCAAGTGGACTGACACACTTCTAGTTTGAAGTGTGGAACCACTCTAAATAGCTTGTTTATATTGGTTTGTTCAATCTCTCTTATCCTCGATATGCATGATTTAGTTGCACTCAAATTACCTATTTAGCAACCTTATCTTGTCATATATTTTGAAGGTTTGATGAGTTTTGTTTAAGTGCTTTCAGCTCTATTCACCCCCCCTCTAGAGCATCTAATCACCCATCCAGGATCCAACAGATTAGGGTTAGTATTAACCTATTAATGATGAAAGGGCACATTAGGAACAAAAAGAATGAATTTGCATGTAATTAATTTATTTTCGAGTTTAATAGGCATGAATAATACTTTAATGGGCATTGAAACCCCAATGTTGACTAATTTGACTATTAATGGCTTTAAATGACTAATTTCATGATTAAAGTTGGAATATGTTGAATCTAAGCTATTTCCAAAATTAAAGTCTTTAATTTGTGGATAAATAACCTTAATACAGAAATTAGGGTTTTCGATTGAATCAAGGAAGAATTAATAATAAATAGAGTTCATATGGGAATTAGACCATCATGAATTATGAGTTGTTAATCCGGAAGAAACTAAAGGTGATAATTGAGTCTAATGACCTTGAAATAACTTAAAAGGATAACGAAGGTAGTTTTGGTATAAAAGAGAACTAATCGACTTTAATTGGGCTTATGATGTTGAAGTTAGGGTTTATGAACTAAGAGAGCATTTAATATGATAAAAGCGTTATGGAGGCAAAAACCCTAATAAAACCCTAATATGGTCTAGAAAAGCCTAAGGTGGAATCCAAGTCTAGCTTTAGAATGTTCTGGATAAACTATAACACATAGAACGTATGCATTAATTTCAGGATATTGTTGATTGCTTGTTGATTGATTCTTTATCTGTATTTCTTGGACAATCAAGTTGCTTTGGATTAGGTATGTGGTTAATTATGAATAACCGCCTTAGTTTCCCGATGATTTTTCGGATGGTTAATCCCATTGAATGCAAATTATCAGTTTGGATGTTCATACTTGTAAATTATAAAGTCACTATGATTATCACATTAATAATAGAAGTATGGATTCACACACCTACATGCCATCCTGATGGATGATACCAAAGGTCAGGCCCAGATGGGTAGACCAATGGACACCTTGAGTGGTGACCCCAGGCACCAAGAAGGTGGCCTATGATATTGCATGACTAGTGGGCACCATGAGTGGTGACCCCCAGGCACCAAGCTCGGGATTGAGAAGGTGGCCTTAAGTCATTGGCATAGGGCACCCTAAGGTGGGTATGCCAGAGTTAGGGCAAAAGCGGTGGAGAATGTCATACTGAAAAGTGTAAATTGGCTTGTTAATTAATTTGATTGTGATTATTAAATTGTTAGCCATATTTGCAAGTTTTTGGTTGTTCCCACATACCAGTATATTTCGATATACTGACCGACGTTTTGTTTGTCGGCGTTTTAGGAACAACAATTGAAAGAACAAACAGTAAAGTGACACATTGCGGAAAAAGAAATAAAGTGCAAGGAGGATTAGATATAATAATTCAAGACCAGGATAGATAGATTTCCAAGGTTTTGAAAGGTAAGTAAAAGTTTGAATTTTATACCAAATTCCAGTTAGTTAGTAGAATTTCATAATTGTTATTGATTATTTGCCGAACCTTTGATCCTGTTAATTGGATAACAACATCGACCTTTCGGTCTCCCTTAATTGGGGGTTACCGGGAGGCGGGGTCGTTACAGGAGCCCTAAGCAGTTTGGGAGTCTATGATAAAGAAAACCTTGAGAATTAGGGATTGACCAGTTTGGGGAGATGGCAGGAATTCATGTTGTGGAGTATTGTTTTAGAAACCATTGTGTTCAAGGAGCATAGGGGAGAAAAATTGGAGATAGCATATTCCTATAGTGACCAGAAGTCGGGTGGAGAGGACGACTCACACCTCAGGAGTCACAGAGTCCAACCTAGACAAAGCAGTTGTGTCGTTAAAAATAACGAAACTTTGCAGTTTTATCACATTATCAAAATCATTAAGCAAATTTGATTTTAAAACTATGTAAGTCCTTTCATAATTGATATTAAGATTAAAACAAGTCCCATTGGCCTCAAAAATGGATCATATGTGTATTTTTTTGGGCCTAGAACATTGTTACATGGTTACCTTCATGAATTGATGATGTAAGAGATCCATTATCACTATCATGTAGTTAGTAACACTTAGGTATATCTAATGAATTGTGATTGATATCCAATTGATGTGACCTTCCAATTATGATCACTAAGGAACAATTTATTTGTAATTAAGTTCATTGGATGAAATTATGTTGATTAGACTCATATGCATATTAATGTTGATGACGCTACCATAAGGAGAGAGAAAGTGAATTATATTGAAATTTTGTCTTATATGAACATACTTCAATATTACATAATATTAAATTATATGAAATTGAAGAGAGAGGAATTATGTATTCATCTTTCATGATAGGTAAACGACAAATAATTACTTTGGGTTGTTTGCATTGTGGTCTAATTTTTGAATTTAATTCGCAGAGAAATTTCTTTAAGATCCTAATCTTATTCTATTCAAAATATGGAATGTTACAAGTTGTGACCAGGAGAGCGAACCTCACAACTGAACAAACACCTTTTTTATTCCCTTGGATAGAAGTAATTGCAGACGACTGGTTCTTATCAGAGTGAGAAGAGCCAGTAAAAATAAATGGCATCGGTCTCTTATCAGAATGAGATATATTTAGAGCATCAGATTGAGTACAGGCATTAGTATTACGATCAGAAGTACATTTATCAGTAGGAATCCATATCCTCTTGATGGTGCAATGTTATTGGTGAGTTAATAGTTAAATTAGAATAAATATAGAAAATAATTGGTAGCTTGGTACATAATTATATTTTATACCAAAATGATCAAAAAATATGTAGATCAGAACAAAATGTTTCAATACCTAGATTTATGTTTTTGCCCTCAACTTTATGGTCCACCTTAATTGGCTGATACTCAAAAGTTGGAGCTGCTACAACTAGACTTAGTAGGATATCATGTTCACTTCTTTATTGTTATTCAACTTTACTTTCATTTAATATTAATATAGATTTTTTTCCTAGAGTGGGATTACTCTCACTCAATGGAATTTACAAGTCCTACATGATTGTTATAAATCATTTTGCTTTTATGCAACATCCAAAGCTGGGTGATGGGCCCTTTGTGTAGCAGCCAATATAGTAGTTTGAGTGCAGCATAGGTGGACGTTCCTGAAGGTTTTTGTTGTCTTAGCCTATATCGAGTGGCATATGTTAGGTCTTGAGAAGGGTATCATGTATCGACTATTTAGTGTATCTTCGTACTAGCATAGTTTTCATGTGATGTTTATGCACTTTTCAAATTTATATAAGTTGTTCTACTTTATCTTTTACAATTTAATGAAAATCTTATATTTTTTTATTTATTTGATGACAAAATCATATGTTAGTGAGATACTAGGGTATCAACATTATGACATTCTAATTGCTTGCTAATGTGGATTCGAGGTAGTTTCAAGTTTGTTATATGCTCAAAGTTTTGGCATTTTGTATCAAAATGTTATGTCTTTCAAATCATTTAGTAAGTTTCTCTTATCATCGTCGATAGTCAAGATGAATTAGATGAATCATGTGGGATCATAACCATGATTATACTTTCAAATGATTCGAATCAATGGTTATGCGCAATATGATGTCCTAAGAGTAGCATTCAACCATTGCATTGTGTGGTGATCGTCATTGTCGAAGTGAAAATTACGATGCCTCAATTAATAAGGAAGAACTAAGGACTTTGGCTTAGTTGAGGGTAGTTGTCAATCAGGGAGAAGCAAAAGACAAAATAGAAGACGTCGGGTACAATTGGGAACAGTCTAATAACAAGAAAGTGGCTAACATAGTAGTCCAATGAAGTATCCTATGGTAAGATAGCAATGGCGTTTGAGACAAGCAGCAAGGTGTCCAACGATACTAGCTTACCCTGCACATGGATATTATCACATATTCTGCTAAGATGTAACGCATAGCAATGGTTGATGTTCTATGGATTCATTCAAAATCTAACAATCCATTCCAGGTGGTTGATGTCTCAATTTCTCAAAAGTGCACCTTATGTAAGACAAGCCCGTATGTTTCTAATGAACTGGATGTGTCATCAACAGTAACACCCTTGACAAACAATTCTGTAGCGCCAGCGTGCAAAGGGAGATTTCCAATTTAGATAGGGCTACACGTCCTACTATGTGTAGGAAGGCTTGCAACGAACTCCAATCAATAAGGACAATCACACTCCCAAGGCTGGGCCTAATGCTCCGGTTCAAGGAAGAACTATTGACAGGGCAAGAGGACTATCAATGGCTAAACTAGGACAGCCATTGTCAAGGAGCCAAGAGGCACAACTGACAGCAGCTTTTAGGTAAAGAGCAGCTATCTAAATAACCGAGTCAACAACACGTCAATTGGTTGCCACCAGCTAAGAGCTCTCACACGCTATAAACCCAATGATGCACCATACAATTTTCAAATTGACCAACATGTCCTTGATTGCAAATATTATTATGGAAAACATCGACAGAAGAAAGCATATCCCGTTTCCAAACATACGTATAGTCAACCCTACTCTACGCATGAATCCGATCTCAGTCGTACCACACAGCAACATCCAGTCAACAAGAGGCTGATGTAAAAGATTCATGTTTTACACCCATCAAGAAGAAGTCGGACCCTCCGGCCATCCCACATGGATGCTGTGTGGCCTTGTGACGTTTCCCCACCTCCCAGACTACCATAATTTTCACAACATAACCATTGTCAACTTTCGCTACCTCACCAAAATGCCCCTATCAAATGTATGCCACCTGAACATATATATAAGGTACAATTCCAAGATGATTGTTGCTATATAATTGGTTGCTGCGGCAATTTCCTTCAACGAAATTAATATAGCACAGGAATTCCCAGTCAAACGAAAAAGTCTCGCCACCCACCTTTCCGGCACTTTTCCTAACTGGTATGGTTGTTTCGAATCGCCCAAATTTTTCATACGGTTCATCAACGGATTCTATATCTGTTACCGAGATAATTAAAAAAAAGCTCCTGTTGGGACCAACGTAGCATATTTGATCTGTTTTCCTGTTACATAAACCTCATCATGATAAATCATTTCTTATCTGTATTCACTATTTACTGCTCCACGTTTTACAGTTTTGATAAGACATTTTTTCTACCAGGGATCAGTACAGCATCATAATGTCCAGAGCCATGATACAGAACTCTGATTGGATCTTCTTTCCCATATTCTTGGCCATATTCAGCTATAGCGATCAGACCACCAGAGCTTCGGTCATGCATGTAAACAGTGATTGGCATTCTGTATAAGAGAACAACGTTCATTAAATCGAGTTCAGAGGATGGGTCAATAGTGCTCAGAAAACAAATATAGTTAACATGACTCTTGTTCAAAGTAAATTAAGAAGCAGACTGGAGGTCCAATGGATTAACGAAAGCAATCAAATAAAATTGGATAAAAAACCAAAATAGCACAGTTTAATATTTAGTTTAATATAAATATGTACACGAATAGCATGAAACCAATCTTATTTTCGGAAATAGCCCACTTTCTTCGGAAAGCGCCAATATCTTGGCATTTTTAGTGCAGCCGGGTCAGAAAGCGCCAACTTTTTGGCATTTTAGTCAGAAAGCGCCAACTTTTTGGCGATTTAGTCGGAAAACGCAAACTTTTCGGCGTTTTAGTCCGAAAGCGCCAACTTTTCGGCGTTTTAATCCGAAAGCGCCAACTTTTTGGCATTTTCATTCAAAAGCGCCATCTATTTTGGCTTTTTCACTTGACCGTGTCGTGGTGGCCGGCGAGCGCTTGGTGGTGTTGGTGATGAGTTGTTTCCTCCATCGCCGGAGCCATCAAATCGTGGTGAACCGCCAGCATTGCCTCCATCACTGCCATTGCCCTGCCACGGTCCGGGAAAATTCTTCCAAGGCTCCGGTCCACTCCATGCCCCAGCACCGTTCCATGGTCCATTTCCCTTAAACGGGCCATTCCCATTACCAGACCAAGACCCATCTCCGTTCCATGGCCCTTTCCCCCAGGATCCACCTCCCCACTGCCCGAAGTTGGGGATGTCATCAGGTTCGGGCATATACAGCAGCTTCCTCACGCTGGAGGAGACACAGCTAGGGTACCCACCTGGGGTAGCCAGGAGCTTCCTGTTGTGAAGCTTGAAGTGAGAAAGGAAGTTGGAGATGGCGGAGTGGATGGTGAGGCTGTTGCTGGCAAGCTCGGTGGAGTTCTTCATCGACCCACGACTCAGACCCTGGAGAGTCAAGGTAGCATCTTCAAACCAGTCGATGCAGTTGTCCTGGTATGCGAGTGCAGTGCTAAGGCCATTTCTTGATGTCTTCCACGGCCTTGTTGGAGGTGACGTCGGTAACCTTGAGTGTCTGCTCGAGCTGTGATAGTGAGACATGCACAAACGAGAGGCAGTTCTGCAAGGCCGCCTTGTACAGACCGCTCAGGGACTGCTTCACGCCGAGCTCGGCAAGGATACCCGAAGACACGTTCAGCGCCTGGGAGGCCACCTTCACGGATAGCTGGAACAGCGCCGCCAGGTCGATGGCCCGGAGGTGTTCACCGCCGCCGAGAGGCTACTGACGCAGGTATCCGGGTACAGCGTCACAGCACAAGCGGCAACGATGGCCTTACTGGCACTATTGATCGGCTCCTTTTTTCATCGGATTTGCTGCGGTTGGCCACGCTAGCCACAACAGAGACCACGATGGCGATGAGGACGATCGCTGAGAGGCCTATGATCAACACGCGCTTTTGTCTTGCGTCGGGCTGCGTCGTTGGCCGCATCGTTGGGCATGGAAAACATGTTCATGGACGACATGGCGATTGTGCTGGTACTGCTAGTCGCGGTGGCTTTGCTAGTACCCCCACCGTTGGGGGTTTGCTTGTTTACGATTTGCTTGATTACGATGTGGCTGGTTGCAGTGGGGAGGAGGATGCTAGATGGATCGAACATATGATGGTCGAGTTGCATCATCGATTCTAACACAGTGTATATATACTTTTGCGTCCTTGAGGCGGAGACTGGAATATACGTGGTTGCACGTCCTGCCCTTATTATTCTCCTCGTCCTTGATAGTCAATATAAATTGGATATTCAATTTGCTTTCCTGGTGAGGCATGCATTTCCAGAAACGCCACGACCACGACGGAGGTGAAAACGCCAAAATGGATGGGGCTTTTGAATGAAAACATCAAAAAGTTGGCTTTTTTGAACTAAAACGCCGAAAAGTTGGCACTTTTGGATTAAAACGCCGAAAAGTTGGCGCTTTCGGACTAAAATGCCAAAAAGTTGGCGCTTTCGGACTAAAACGCCAAAAAGTTGACGCTTTCTGACCCGACTGCACTAAAAACGCCAAGATATTGGCGCTTTCCGAACAAAGTGGGCGATTTCCGGAAATAAGATTGGTTTCATACTATTCGTGTACATATTTATATAAAATTGTGCTATTTTGGTTTTTTATCCAATAAAATTTCAGCAAATTAGTGAATTATATGACAAAGGACTAAAGAAATAAAGGGGTAATAGAAAATACTACATGTCCTGACAAATTGTCACCTCAGCGCACCCCAAGTTCTGAAAATCCAAAGCTAGGTTATAAGATATAATTGACACAACTAGAGGAATACAACTGCAATTAATCAAGTATCTAAAATGTAACAGTATACCATTAGTCCATCTACCTAATATCATTTGTTTCAGACAGGATAGTGATACATCTTGTACACTGCAACAGATCTATCTAGCTTATCTTTTTCTATGTAGAGGATTCCCTTAAAGACAAGGCCACATTGGACCCACCCCAACATAGTAAATCCTGGGACCAGACACATGGCGGAAAGTCGCCCTCGTGCTACGCCCAGTAGCATGAACTGCCGTCGCAAGGCTAGCCCCTGGCCGATGTGTCTGCTGCGGATTTTTTGAAAATTCGTCCCTAAGAGTATTCGAACCCAAGACTCCATGACTAATGGACCACCCTCTTTACGAATTGAGCCAGTATTAGACCCATCCCAATAGAGTAAATCCCGAGACCAGACATGGTGACAAGTCACTCTTGTACTACACCCAATAGTGTGAACTGTCGTCGCAAGGCTAGCCCCTGGCCAATGTAATCTATAGGAAATTTTTTCTCTAAATGTGTCCCCAATAAAATTCAAACCCAATACCTCCTTTCTAACGGACCACCCTTTTTACCAGTTCAGCCAATCTTGGCTTGCTCCCTTGAACTGACCCTACACCTTCCTTATCAATACTCATAATCCTATTTCAAATCCGTGGCCACTCCATTGACTATGTTTATCAGTAAAATCTAGTTCCAGCTAGAAATATTAGTTTGAAGAATCAGGACAAAAGTATTATGTGTGGATCATTCCGTTCAAATGTATGTGACATCAGCATTACATCTCAATCTTAATTATAGAGCCTATCTCGTCCCATGTCCCTTCTCCAGCTTCTCACTTGTCATCCCTCACTTGCTATCCTCATTTCAGTCGACTGCAGACAGTAGATAGCATTGAGCATAATGCTAGCTTTTGTAGCTACATGGGTTGAGCCCAAAGTAGATACATCTACTACATGTGAATGGTAGAGAACTGCGATTTGTTAGTACATGTGAGTGGGAAGTTTAATCATACATTGTGGACCACCTAGTTGTTGTCAATCCTCATATATATACAAAGACAAATGAACACTTGTTCACAAGAGCTTCAGGTGGGTATGGAGACCACACGGACATAGAATTAAATGTCTGATTTCGATGTCGTGTCCGATGGCTCAGAAACAGAAATTTTTCGAAATTTCGACCGAGATTTTGATATTTACGGCCCTAACAATTTCAACGACTAAATAAGCGAATTAAATCATGAAAATTTACTAGGACAATCGAAACGCCAAGAACTACTCAAATATGCAATAATATTTCATATTGGATATGGGTCTCCCACATTTGTATGTGAAGGAAGCTGAACAATTTTGACAGAATTTTGATGGCAATTTCGATGGAAAAATGAAGGAATGAACTTATGAAATTTTGCAAACACAATGATTAGAAATAAACACACTAGAGTATATAATACAGTTATATGTTTAGAGGTCAAGATGGGTACATGTCTTAATGAGTGAGTGCACAAATGAACAGAAATGTCAAGTCTGCTAGACAGTTAGACTATTAAAAACTTCAGGTTACAACATGGAATTTAAAACTTACAGTTACAAGTTCCAAGCTTACCAACTACAACTTGTAGAAGTCTAGTGTTAGCATTTAACTAGGTTACATAGGACATTTATACATAGATCCAAGAAAGAACTTTGTTATTTTCAGATTATTTCTCCATATCTCTATAGAGAATGTAGAAATTGATGTAATGTATAAATGATCTAGGGATAGGAGAAACATACATTAGAATTTAGAAAGATAAACTTTAGAAGCAAGAGATTAAAAAAATTGCCAAAATACCCAAGATGTAGTATTATCAACTTTAGGAACAAATTTCTCAAAATTAAATTTGTGTTTCTGTACCATTTCATGAAATTACGGTCCCAAACTACCCTTTTGTTGCGAAATTTCAACATTTTTGTCAAAATTTCACACCTAGGGTCGAATTTTTTGAGAAATTACGTCCCTTTCCCTGCATTTGTGCGTTTCACATGTCTGATCGAAGGTTTCAATGTTCAATTGCAAAAAAATGAAATTTTGATCGAAATTTTGTTCCATGCACACGGACACGTGCTAGTGCACACCATGCCATGTCGAGTAAGTCCAAGATCAGGTTCATTGGTCGTGGGAATTATCTTATGTCTTCCACTTCTTTTTGGACAAAAGGAACCCCAACAACATTTTATTAGTGTTATTATCTTAATTACTTTGTTATCACAAACTAAACAGGATTGTCTCCTCATATTCCTTTACATGTAAAAGAGCGGTCATGTTTTTTTGGTTATTCGAGTAGTGTTATGTGAAAAGAGAGACTATGTTCGCATGTTATAAATGCGGCCCCATTAGTGCTTAAGGTTGATCACTCCGCACTCGTTGTCACTAACCCAAAGTTGTTGTATGATCTTCGTTCTTTCACTTCCACCATAAGTTGTATGATCTTCGCTCTTTCACTTCCACCATAAGTTGTTGTATGATCTTCGTTCTTTCACTTCCACCATCATCTCCTTTCATGTTGTTGCTTGTGGAGACGACATCTCCCGTGCTAGCGGTGGTTGCTCATCATGTCTGCTCACTGTTACTGATTACACCCTATTGGGTGGTGGCGCCTAACAATTTGTTGGGTTTTACTTTGCCTAGATAAAGAGACATAGTCAATTGACAAACTTTGCACAGGGGCATACTAGTTCGTGGGATCATATTATCCTAGGACATCCGTAGTGGGTTGTTAATTTCTCAGCCTAGTCCAAATGGTTGATTTGATCATATAAGTTTTCTAACTTGTTTGTTTTATGATTCTTCTGCAATGTTTGATCTTGACATTTATATTGAGTTTGTTTATTTGGCGCCCTAAACATGTTGGCTCAAATTGTGATATGTTTTTATAGCATGTGTTGTGACTATTATGTCAAACACATATTTACAATATTTGTTAAATATCTACCTCTTAGTTTTGGATATTTCGAAACTCCATAGACATGCAGAAAAACCAAGACATAACTTCTACCAAAAGTTATTGTGATTTTTTTGTTCAAATAACAATTAAGGTGAAGTAGTGTCAAGAATAACGAATCGCTTTATGATAAAGAGGTTTATTTTGCGAGTTCGTTATTACATGAGTTCTTTATTCCATGTAGTTCCTACGAAGGATCAGACTAATGACGCATATAAAACTCAAATTACTGATGTAGATGTTACATAGTTGGTTCTCATCATTCAAAAACTACAAGTGTAATAAGAGCATTCGTTGACAAAAGGATGACCCTAAAATGATCATCTCATGACTATTGAGAATGAAAGTGAGTAAAGCTTTTACTCGAAAGCTGCGACCTAGGAAGCACGGACACTTCTATACAGCTGTCACGTCCGTGTCGGACACATTTCGGACATAGACACTTCCCGGACACAGCCCAAAACGTTTTGGACACAGCTATGCAGTGTCCTATCCATTTTGGTCATTTTTTGCAACCCGGATACAGCTGGACACGATCCGGACACTCCCCAAACACTTCGTCCAGCAACTGCTGTAGTATTAACCTGTTGCAAAGTGTAAATTCTGGAAATACAGCCACTTCTAAGTGTTCTTGTGATTGAGAACACATAACACAACAAGATCAATTACAAGTAAAATGTCTTAAAAAGAGTCTTCAAAATCCAAGATGAGTTCTATATCATGAATCACATTTTGGTCTAATAAATTAATTAAATCAGTGTTTATTCATTTTGAAATTCAAATGTAGTTACCTAAAAAATGCAGCAAGTTTACTTGTCGACTTCATATTTTTGTACTTCACATAAACACACCTTTGCATTAATATATATATACTATTATACATACATGTATTATACACTCACATATGTATATATTAGAAAAAAAAATAGCCCTCATCAGCGCCGTGTCCGTGTCCTATATTATAGAAAATTGCTGTGTCTCGTATCTGTGTCCGTGTCTACAAACGTGTCTATGCTTCCTTGGTTGCGACCTAGGAAGCACACACACAGACATGGCCATGGACACAGACATAGGTACGGCGATTTTGGAAAATATAGGACACGGACACGGCGATGGATAAGGCAATTTTTTTAATATCTTTAAAATTAATCTATATATATATATATATATAAAGGGAGAGAGAGAGAGAGTCGGGCTAGAATACACTCGAGTATATTCGGAGCAGAATACACTCAAGTAGTTTTCATGATGCAATATATTTTTCAAAAATCTAATCCATTGATCTTCTTAAACATCTTGTGAATAGCTCATACGCAAAATTTGAGCATATTTGGATGTTTATAGGTCATGTTATAAAGACTGCAAAAATTATGCATTTCAAATTAGTTTCGTGCGTTGATTTTGTTGCCCTTGGATGAGTGACTTACACTCATCCAAATTGGCTCAAAATTTGTATGTAGCCTAGTTATAGTATGACGGTGAAGATCAATGGTTTACATTTTGCAAAAAATAGTCTTGATATGCAAACACACTTGAGTGTATTCGTGCAAGATATATATATATATATATATATATAGAGAGAGAGAGAGAGAGAGTCAGGCTAGAATACACTCGAGTGTATTCGGAGCAGAATACACTCAAGTAGTTTTTCATGATGCAATATTTTTTTCAAAAATCTAATTCGTTGATCTTCTTAAACACCTTGTGAATAGCTCATACGCAAAATTTGAGCATGTTTGGACATTTATAGGTCATGTTTTAAAGATCGCAAAAATTATGCATTTCAGATTAATTTCGTGCGTCGATTTTGTTGCCCTCAGATGAGTGACTTACACTTATCCAAATGGGCTCAAAATTTGTATCTAGCCTAATTATAGTATGACAGTGAAGATCAATGGTTTATATTTTGCAAAAAAATAGTCTTGATATGCAAACACACTTGAGTGTATTTGTGCGATCTGTACACTCGAGTGTATTCTAGCCTGACTCTCTCTCTCTCTCTCCCTATATATATATATATATATATATATATATATATATATAAAAGAAAAACAAGATGAGACAATCTAACTTCATTTAAGATAACTCTAAAAATGAAACCAATTGGCAATTGTATGACCACAACAATACATCATTGAAGTAGAATATCAATAAGAGAGGCCTTTTCATTTCTATGTCAAGTACAAGTTACACAAAAGACAATTTGATTTCCATTCATGTTCCATGTATAATACACAAACATGACGAGAGATAAAAGATTAGAAAAGAGAGGAGAGACCGGTAGATTAAATAAGAGAGATTGAAACATGAAAAGGTGGGATTCAATTTTAAGATTTAAGATGTATGATGGGAAGAAACCCCAAGAACTAGTTGTGTATTTTATAGTCTAAAAGAATCAAAAGACAAAATGATTGGAGACTTTTCTAGACAATATGTAATTTTTGTAGTTGCAGTAGCCTAGTCTAAGAATGGACTTCACGAATTTACTTCCAATGATATACTAAGCCACTGAATTTCAGAATATTTACCGCTAGACCTACATAGAGTCTCTATGTCAGTAGTCAGTACTAAGTAATTGCAGATGTCATATTAATTATGACACTGTTCATAAGGAATTTATTTAGGTACACATAAGCAATTAATATAAATGCACAACTTGATATTCAAGAAAATGATAAATATAGAATCATCAATAGAACAAGGTAATTATGGATAAAGGTTGATAGTTTATGATAGTTAATCAGTTTGCCATAAATACAGGAAGGCCCCAAGCCCAAGATAGATGAATGGGCCGTGATAATAACGAAAACAAGAATAGGGAGAGAGTTGTTGCTCTAAACTTAAACATGCAATAAAGATAGTAAGAATACAGCTGTTGCCCTCTTGCAAATAAAGATGGATTTGATCAACAGAACACATGTTGTTCGGCTGCGTAGTTATGAGACTAGGATTAGTGGAGAGGCAAACCTTTTTTTTTTGTGGGCAGCAAATGGGCTGGCTGTGTCCAAGTTGTGTCCACCTTTAAAAAACAAAATAAAAATGTTCGACACGGCTGGAGAAGTGTCCAACATGTGTCAGACATGGGTATAGCACCTGTTTTAAAGTGTCCGTGCTTCCTAGGCTGCAACGTGTTATGGAGCTGGTGCTTCTCGAGTTCTTGCTTGCACTCTGATGCAGGTTCTCATATGGCCCATGATTGGTCTGTGGCCTTTCTGATAGTAAGAGAGATGCTTCCCAAGCATTCTTCTACTTGTTGGTTTGGAGACCTGCTTAGCAGATGCTTTGTCAAGAGCTCGGACTTACTCAAGGCAAAGTCTGATGTTCTACCAGCTACAGGGAACTGCTGTTCTGTCTTTGCTGATAATCCAAGGTTTATGATGATTGCTTCTACTTCATTTATGTTTGCAAGGAAGTTAGCAGTCATATTTTCTATCTCTATTTCATGCTTTCATGTCTGATGCTCTACCTGCAAATGGGGAACTGATGCATGTTCTAGATCCTTGTAGATGATTAGGGGTTTATAATGATTGTTGATGCTTCAGTCACAAAAAAGCTAGCAGACAACCGTCTAGAAGCATTGGTCTGTGGTTCCATGACAATGTGAAAAGCCCCTTTGTTTTATCTTTGTTTCATGATTTCTTGGGTGTGATATAGTTTTTCTTTTGGCCCCATAGTGACTCATATACTCATGTCAGCTAACTGTTTACAGACACCAACTCTTGTACAGTCGAATATCAAAAATACAAAAATAGAATGGCGACCTTTTACACAAGAAAAAAACAAATGCTTACAATCTCATGCAGGCTCTCATATGACTCACGGTTGCTCTATGGCCTTTCTGATAGTAAAAGAGCTGCTTCCCAGGAATTCTTCTACTTGCTGGGTCTAAAACCTGCTTTGCAGACGATTTGTCAAGAGCTCGGATTTACTCAAGGCAAAGTTTAATGTTCTACCTGCTACTGGGGAACTGATGCACTATGTCTTTGTGATGATCAAGGGTTTATGATGATTGATTCTACTTCACTTACGTCGGCAAGGAAGTTCGCATGTCTTGTTTACTATCTCTATTTCATGCTTTTATGTCTGATGCTCTTCCTGCTAATGGGGAACTGATGCATGTTCTAGATCCTTGTTGATTCAGGGGTTTATAATGATTGTTGATGCTTCAGTTGCAAAGAAGCTAGTAGACAACCGTCTGGAAGCATTGGTCAGTGGTTCCGTCACAACATGGAAAGCCCCTTTGTTATATCTTTGTTTCATGCTTTCTTCAGTGTGATGTAGTTTTGCTTTTGACTCCATAGTGACTTGTATACTCATGTCAGTGAACTGTTTACAGACAACGACTCTTGTACAGTTTAATACCTAAAACACAAAATTAGGATAGCGAGCTTTTACACACAAGAAAAACATTTGTTGACTTATGAAATGTTGACATTTTATTCATGAAATTTCAATTTTCCAATGTTGTACTTGAGTAAGTCATAATTTATATATGAACAATCTAAGTATTTAAAATGTTTGGCCATGTGTATTAGACTTCTATGAAAAAATATTCATGTTAGCATATTTCTTTGTTTTTGGTCGTCTTTCTATCTTTCCCTCTATATACATGGCAATAAAAACTAGGACTTAAATGCTTTCATCTATAATACTCGAGTTAACTTTTACGTTCCACTTTTATCTTCAGTAGAAGAGAGTTCTTGTTTGAAATTTGTTAACATCAGTAATATGTAGCTATACAACAGAAGACAGCCTACAAGGTATACATTGTAGATTGATTCTTATGTGTATTTAATGTACTTATATTGAAATATTGACTTTTGTAATTATCATTAGTAACTTAATACATCTTGTAACATTCTAATAGTAACATTTATATCATGTTAAGTTCAGTAGGTGATTGACACATACATAGTCACCAATTCGGGATTTGGGTTCATTCGGCAAGGTTGAAAAATTCGGCATGCAGGAATATGAGGAAGATTCAGATAAATATAAGCAAAGATTTGGTAAAATTCGATCAAATATTCGCGGGAGGGGGGTGTGAATCAGATAAATTTCAGAAACTACATTATGCGTGTATATATACACAAATATTACATGTATATACATATTACACAAGATTAACACAGTGATATGTAATTATATACATGTATCCCATGATTTGCTTATTGATGCTTTATTCCCAAATACCAAATCACATAATATATTTGTATTCAATAAATGAACCATTAGAGTAATTGTTATTTAGTTTATTATGTTATATGGGCCTAATTGTCTTGCCATATTAGGTTTAAATTCACTTCCTTGTACTTGCCTCCTCTCCTATATATAGGACAGGAGTTTGCCGTCTATTTAATAACAAATATTTCATTAGCCTCAATCTTATTTTCCATGTGGTGTCAAAACATTGATCCCAACCCCAGAGAGCAAAAGAGAGTCTTCTCTTGTCGGAGGGCCCCGGTTTCTTTTTGACTTGGCCGCCCGCCAAACATCATCTCAGTCTCCATGATTGTCTCCTCTCTTATTTTTTCCTTAAAATATCATCATCAATACTCTCCTACTACTCCTCTAGGCCACAAATAAAAGTTCTTCCCTTTTCTTACTGTTAGTCGTGATCATTACAGCCACAACGACATTTTATCTCATGGCATAAATCGTCAGGATCCAAAACAATGGGCGGGGCTAATCTTGTTTTGGCAATTTCACTGTCTTTCTGAGCCTGTCTCGTTGACAGATCTACCAGTTGAGAACGTTGTTCCTTCCCGAGCATGTTGGCTTGCATCTCCGCATGCCAAATATGCTATTCCAATGCACGATCTTGTTCCCCATATCTACCAAGGAACGAGGTATCTGATTCCGATGTCGTTTTGATAGACTGCATATAGGTATTTACCGGTATACCGATGGAAGTTTCGCAATATGCAATCCTGGCCGTTTTGATGCTAAAATCAACGAATTAAATCATGAAATTTTACAGGTGTAGTCTCTACACCTAAGTGCATCGTTTTATGCAATAAAATTCTATAATGGGTATGTGTGTGGAGGGGTGTCCATCATGTTGGGAGTAGCGAACATGTTTTGTTTTCTAGGGATTTTGATGAAGAATCTCGATGACAAAATGTTCGTTCTTGTTATGGATGAGTTGACAAAGAATGTTCAAGATGATATTCCTTGGTGTATGTTATTTGTTGTTATTTGCTGATGATATTGTTTTGATTGACGAAACTAAAGATGGATTGAATGATAAAGTTAAACGTTGGATAAAGGCATTGGAATCAAATGGATGGATGATTAGCAGGAGCAAAACTGAGTATATGCATTGCAATTTCAGCCAATCTCACGGTGTAAATGATGGAGCCAAGTTGGACGGAGTAGATATACCAAAATGTGATAAATTCCGTTACTTGGGTTCTATTATTCAAATAGACGGGGATGTTCAAAATGATGTTTGTCACCGGATCATTGCAGGATGGTTGAAATCGAGGAGTGCAACTGGAGTATTATGTGATCGGAAGATCCCTCTCAGGTTAAAAAGTAAGTTTTATAGAACAGCTATACGACCTGCCATGCTCTATGGGAGTGAATGTTGGGCGGTGAAGAAACAAGGTCTCAACAAGATGAACGTGGATGAAATGCGTATGCTGAGATGGATGTGCGGGAAGACAAGAAAAGATCGCTTGAAAAATGACTATATCAGGAATAAAGTGGGGGTGGCGAGCATTGAGGACAAGTTGCGTGAGGACCGACTCAGATGATACGGACATGTGCAACGCAGACCAACTAGTGCGCCTATACGAGGCAATGATAAGCCAAACACTAAAGATAGAAGAAGAGGAAGGCCTAAATTAACATGGGATGAGCTTATAAAGAGAGATTTTGAATCTCTACATCTCAACCAGAATGTGGTCCATGATAGAGCTGAATAGAAACGAAGGATCCATGTAGTCGGCCCCAACATAGTTGGGACTGAGGCTTAGATAATGATGATGATGATCTCAATGACAAAACGTGGGAATTAAGATGCGGAATTTTACTAGAATAATCCATAAACATAAATACACACACATGCAATATATCCAATTTACAACACGTGAATAGCAGTTCGATTCAGGGAGTCTTAGCAGGGATGTTGGGTCTTAGAGCACCAGTCAAGATCACTAGGTAACGAACGAGTCAAAACGGCCACTTTGACATTAGCAAAAAAGGTGACAGGAAATATATTTGCAATCAAATTTTAGTAAGTTCTAGAAATTAAAGGTTTACCAAAAATTCTGAGAATAATAGTTTAGTTCTTTTCACTAAGTAGGAAAATGAGTTCACCTCAATTTATGTGCCAACATGTGTGAATATGCTTACTATATGGAGGTTTATGTGCCCACCATTTTCATGACTGGGATTACTTGAGAGATCTACAGCATGGATACCTCATAATGGTGACATGCCCGCCTTTTACTACGAACTACTTATAGGCAGCTCTAATTTGGTGGAAGCATATTTGTTTGGGTGGCTAGGCGGCATCCTTCAAGATTAGAGAGCCTAGTTGTCAGGGACAGACCTTATATTATTGTTTTAGCTTTTATACATTCAAGGTAATTTGTTATATATTAAGATATGTTTTCATGTATATTCTACTACATATGTGTGTATTGGTTTTCTCTAAACTGAATCTATCTTAAATCAACCTATATCACACCTAACATGGCCTAAATGATAAGCAACTCACTTCTATTTTACCTACTTTATGCCTAATTTTTTCAATTCATACCTTAATTGGCGTAATTTGACCTAAACCAAACTTAGACTAACCTATTAAACCCTAAAATGATTTGATTCAGAATCGGATTCATTTTACTTGACCCTTAAACGGTCTAAAATGGGCCTAATGGCCCTAGGATTCCATCGAGTTCACTTGAGGAGTAGGTGCGTAGACATAGACACCTCCTCTAGAGTTATCCCGCCTAGGCAGGAGCCTTGATAAGTATGAGTGGAGGAAGCATGTTTTACTCAAGAAAATGAGACAACAAAAGATTACTTGATGTCCATGGTGTTTGTCTTAGCACTTTCTTGAAGTGATTCCATCACAAGTTCATTATATTTCCCCTTTACTAATACCGAAGATATTGCTATATTGGGATTTTAAAGTTCAGAATTGTGTCAATTATTGTTAATTCTAGAGGATCAAAGGGAACAAGGTTTGTTATCTAACTGTAATTTGAAGTCTAAGTCATAGAATGAGGCGCCTGATCTTGAGCTAGAGAAAGCACCATATCCAGAGTGACATTTAGGGCCTTACCCAAGATCAACATGTGTTGCCTATTCCCTAAACCAAACACTCCCTAAAGGATATCAAGTTAAAGGTGCAAGCATGTGTTGATTTTTCATTTAGGGGTCTTTTTACCATCATGTTGTGATTTCCCAAACATTATAGAGACTTTCTACCCATAAGTTGTAGCAAGAGCATGGTTTTCCTTGTTGTAGCCTCTCGTGCATATCAATATGGCTTGGTTTCCATCACTATCTTCTCTTGATGATCTGTAGATGAGATCAGATATAGCAAAAGCAAGCTAATACTGAATATGTTCACTTTTGTAAAGGATATTTCTTATATTTCAGTTAGAGTGGATTATTAGTAGGGATTTTCTTGCGATGTCTTAATTTAGATTTATTTTCGAGTTATTACATTATAAGTTGTTGATTTTTATCATGAAAAGTCACAGGTGTCATCTAAGTGGAGTTAGGATTTTATCCAATAGAGAATGAATAATGAAAAGAACTTATCAGAACTTCGCAACACAAGTTCCTTGGGGGATGTATATGTCCCCCTCTCTCCTCTATCAACTTGATTTATGCATTACATATATAATGTGTAAGATTCTTCCAAACGAATACTTGTCATACATATTGCAATCTAGTCCATATGTTAAAAACCACTACTACCAAATAAACATGGTATCTTAACTATCCAACTATGAAGGCATACAGCTAACAATCTCAACTCCAATTCAAATGACTGCGTAAATTAATTTAGCATAGCAACCACGATATATTGACTCAATTAGAAACTTGATACCATTCGCATCTTTTTACTTCTCAGAGAAACGATCGGATAGGTAGGTTTTTTCAAGAAACATCAAACTATGTGTCAAAAGTTGTCCCAACTAGATGGGGCCATTGATTGCAAGCAATATCATCATCTAAGCCCCAATCCCATCCATGACTTGTTTCGCATTTCCATTCAACTCTATTTGAATTTGTACTTATCCAAGTTAAGACACCAAAATCTCATTATCATTTGTCCCCAATTTTTATTATATGCTTCTTGTCATTTAAACTATGATTAACTTGATAACATCACTTCAAACCAATGCATTTGTCAAACTTGTGTTGCACATTTTTATGCTATCTAAAAAAACCCTCACTTATTTTATCCTCAATACTCGAGACACCCACTTTATTTCTTGTATAGTTATTTTTTTAAGCATTTGTCTCGTGTTTCCACATGTCCATGTTAGCATTCTCATATACGTCACATTCATCTTGGTGACACATGGGTTTTTAGTTTCTATTCATTATCAACACTCACTCCATACAAAATGGTTGGTTGTATAGCTATTCTATGTCTATTCAACCGGAGTAGGATATTTTGGTGATGTTATTCTAGTTGCACATCTCCATTTCATCCATCGTGTTGCGATGCTATGAGATGCATCCTTCTAGACATTGACATCCACAACCCAAATAACAAACTTATTACATGTTGGTACATGTGCTCCATCCAATTTGGTAACACCTTTCACAATTCTAGACTGCTGAATTTAACGCATATACCCAATTTTTTTACCAGACTTTGACACATTAGATTCCAACATGTTTACCTACAGATCTAGTTTGTAATTTAATTTGGCTTTAATTTCATCAATCACCAAATAACATGAGAAAATAACATGCACCAAAGATATCACCCTAAACATGTTTTACTAAATCATTCATAAAAAGAGTGAAAAAATAAGGGCTTAATGTCGATCCTTAATGTACCCATACTGCAATAGGATATGTCGGTGTCTCTCCTCCAAGAGTCCTAATACTACTGGCTGAGCGGTCATATATGTCTTTAATTAAGATAACATATTGGACCAAGACCCTCTTTCTTCAAACCCACCAAAGGGCTTCCTTTTAGCACTTAATAATAAGACTCCTCTATGTATATGAAAACCATATCAAGATCTTCTTTGTTTTCTATATACTTCTTTGTAAGCCTACTTATGAGAAAGTTAAAGTTTTGGATTTTCTAGTATGAAACCAATTTGGTTGTCAAATATATGTTAGTCGGTTCAATTCAAAATAATGAATTAATGTATTCCTTCATTCAAACTATGGCACGTCAGCTTGATACCCTCCATTAGAAGAAAATATGGAACAACATTCTTCCACCACTCAGATGTGTAGAATGTTTCTTCTCATTATTGATCCATTTGGATACCCATCCATCTTTTAGGGTACACCCCCTCCCCAACTAGTAGATGTACACTTCATGTATCTCTCACCACAGAAATGTTTCTAGACACAAATGCGGACACGAATACAAACCCGAGACACCGTAATTTCCCAAAATGTAGGACACAGACACGGCACTAGATGAGGGGATTTTCTTTTCATATATACATAATTAAAAAAATTGAACGAGTTCAGAAGGGGGCCGACCTGCCGCCCAATTAAACCACCCAAACCCCAGGATGAGTAGCAGGAGATAAATCGTCATTAGTTCTAGGGATCGAATCTGGGTTGCTTCATTGGCGGCCCGTTAGCTGATCCACCGGGCTAACTCAGCCTGGATGTATGTATGATGTAGTATGTATGCATTCGAACTAATTGAAAACTATTCCAGAATTATGTATATGTGTATGTATAATTGTAAGTGTATTTGAGTGTATAAAAACATATGACGTAGAGAACGAATTGCTACATTGTTTTCATCTAATATAGAAGAATTTCAAATAAGCAAATGTTTTTATGCTCGATTGATCAATTTATTAGAAAAAAATGTGATTCATAATATTTTAACTCATCATCAATTTTATAATACACATCGACATTTTAAGAAATTATGCTTGCAACACTGATCAGATTCTACACGACAAGGTATACCTGAAAAGTGGTTGTAGATTCACTGAATCTGATTCAGAACTTCACTCTGAAATATGTCGTTGTGGAAGTTGTTACATTGATGTGTCCAGGAAGTGTCTGAGTTGTTGACTCAAGGTCTAAATTGAAACCCTTGTTTCAATTGACTAAACTCTTGTTTTGATGATGACTAACCATTCCACTTATTTGTGTCTTATGCTTCTACTTGAGTGATTTCAGATTAGATAAGACACATTCCAAATGCCTAAACTTGACATCCTAATATAGAGAAATCAAGTCATACAAGCACAAAGATCAAGATTGAAGAATAGATAGTTTTCTCCTTAGGTCTATGATGTAAATCACTTGTAATGATTGTATGGCTTGTAATTAAGCTCATATGTGTAATAGAGCCATTTAGGATGAATTAGTATGCACTTGGGAGGTTTTGGGACACCCAAAACAGCAAGAATTGTGAGTCGAGTTTCCCTCTAATGTAACTCAACCGACAACACTGTTTATGGGACTTTCCAGAACTTTTGTCGGCCGAATTGGTAACTCGGCCAACAAGAAATGGTCGTTACAGTTAGCAGTGTCGGTCAAGTTTCCCAAAAAGGTAATTCGGTCGAATGTACTGTAGCAGTCAGTTTCTGCAGTGAAAATATAGTCGTTGGAGGGGTTAAAAAGTGAAAAAAGATCTGTTGGACACCCCCAAAAAGGGCTAGAATTCGTCCTAAATGACTCTTAACGGCTAGACGGCTTCCTCAACTATAAATATGACCCCTTGGGCTTCATCCCTTGGTTGGACAAACACTATGAAGATCCCTATACTATAGTTGAGAGAGATTTGCCTCCTTCCACTCTCATAAGCTTAATCACTTGTTACATCCATTAGAGTAAGTAGGAGATTTGTAAGAGAGTTAGTCCTACATATATATGTTGTGAGGCTCTCACTTCCTCTACCTCCCAATCTCTCATTTCTACCATGAAGATGAAGATGAAGATTCTCTCTCTTAGCTAAGAGAGGTGAAGAAGAAGGAAAGGAGTCTCTCGGTGAAAGTTTCTCCTTGGTAAAGGTGGGAGTCAAATGCGGAAGATCCAAGAAGAGTGGATAATTCCTCTAAGGTAGATGACTTGCTGCAAGAGTGGGTAAGACCTTGGTGAAGATAGAAGACTCCTTGTAAAAGTGGGTAAGTCCTTGGTGAGGTTGAAGACTTGGTCATGGATAGGTAAGTCCTTTGGTAGGTTGTTGGCTCCCTTCTCCTTAAAGGAAAGGTTGGGTATCCTTGGCCCAAAATAGGAGGTCATGTATTGTATGTCCTATAATGGAATATAAGTATGTAATGGTTGAAAAATCCTATAACATCCTAAAACTTGACCTCTCTAGGTAGCGGACTGACTTTCTCCAAGTTTGGAGATTGGAATCACTCTACATAGCTTGTTCTTGTGCTTGTTCAGTCTCTCTCCCTTCCTATGTTTGTTTTTAGTTGCACTCAAAGTTCATACTTCTCATGTTATCTTAGAAATATCTTGAAGATCTAATTAATTTTGTTTAAGTGCATTTAACTCTATTCACCCCCTTCTAGAGCCCATCCTAGATCCAACAAGTGGTATCAGAGCGGGTCTTCTGCAAGCAATACTTCCACAAATAGGAGAAGATGGGTAACTATCATGAGGGAAGATACTCCTTCAAAGAGAGTAAGAGAAGTGAAGAAAATGGAGGACAAGAAAGAATGAGATCACAAAGACTCCATCGACACAAATGAAAGCATTAGTGGAAAACCTAGTGGATGTGAAGATGGAAGATGTCATTGTGCTCTCATGAAGAAAGGTGAGATGTGTATGGGGTGGCAACAAATGGAAAAGAAATGGTTAGAACAGAGGTAATGTTATTCTTGCTCATATCCAATCATTGATTGTGTTTGTCAAGTTTGTATGCACTTTACTTATAGTTTTTGAGTTAAAATTGGTATTATTATGATGATTCTGATCATATTCTTTCTCAAAAGCTGCCCCTGATGTTTTCATAGTGAATTACTAACTTGTTTATACATGTTTGGATATGCCTTATATTTTTGTCATGCCTCAATATATGCTTTTTTCAAAAAATATTTACTTTTTGACTAGGGATGGAAATAGTGTTGCAGAAAAACCATATCCGCAGATAACCGCACCGTATTTTACACTGCATAACCACACCAATTGGTTATGGTGCGGATTTGGTCTTAAATTTTTAAACCGATGTGGTGTGGTAAAAACCATGGATAAAAACCGCACCGCAACTAATTCATGTTAATTATATATGAATTTATGTAGAATGATATCCTACACATATTTTTTTGTTGTTCTCGCATAGATAGCTAGATCTCTATTTCTAAAGTGGAATCTAATGTATAGAGGAGTTTTTTTACTACTATTACTATAGACATGGTTGTCTTCCATGTACAACTAATAAACATACATGTGCACTTTATTTGTTGTCTATGTTGTTTCCATTTATCGTGCACAATTCATGAAATTTATGTATGATGATACGATGGTTAATAGAAATATGTTCTTGATATGGTGTGATGTGGTGTGGTGTGGTGTGGTGTGGTGTGGTGCGGTGCGGTTAACCGCGGTTTTTTGGCGGTGTGGATATGGTTTCTCATATCAAAAACCGCAGTAGGTATGGTGTGTATATGGTGTTTGATTTTTCTCTGTGGTGTGGTTATGGTTTTGCTATAAACTGCACCATATCAGCACCACTGCCATTACTATTTTTGACAGCAGTTGTTGTCGATCGAGTTTATTCTACAAGAAACTCGACCGACAAGCACCAATGGGTATTGCCAACAGCTATTGTCGGTCAAGAAGTTCAACCCAAAAACTCGACCAACAACACTGTGCACGGAATATACAGTTAACTTCTTGGATGAGAATTTCCCTCTCAACTAGACATTCTCAGCCAATAGTCTTACTATATGGCACTCTACTTGATACCTTTATATGTGCATAGTTCCATGTTTTAAATTTTCCTATCTTGCATATGACTCTATCTCTTTAATTGCTCTAAATTAGTATCTCTACATCTTGCAATTATTTGTCTTGAGTTGTTATGCATGTTTTGATAATGATCTCTTTGAATCTCTTGGTTGTGACCTAAATTGCTTCCGTTGTGCTCAAACTTCCTACATCTATATAGTTGTATATCTTATTGATACAACCTTGAGTTTCTTAGTGGTAATCATCTCTTGGAAATGATGCATATTTTGCTAGTGAGCTATATCCTTTCATGCTTTTGAAAATTGCATATCTTTTTGTTTGGATATATCTCTACATTACTCATAGCTTGTTCTTTAACTTGTGAATCCTTTGCTATGATCTAGATCCTAATAGTAGTGCCAACTTGTGATATCATCTACTAGTAGTTCTTTTACATGTAGTTCTAGTCTTGTTCATCTCTTGACATCTAACACATCAAGTGGTATTCCTCTATATGCCATGCTCGTATCTTGTTTGATACATACTCAAGCTTGTTCCTTGACTTGCATATCTACTATGTTGAGTTACTTGCTTGCATAGTCTTAGCTTGATTGTTTACTAGAATTACATATAGGGTTGTTTAAATGCATGTCTTGATTTGCTTTATGTACTATGCTTGAACAAAACCCTAGTTTTGCTCTTCTACTCTCCTTTCTAACAGTTGGTATCTTCTTTTACTAACAAGTTGTGTTTTTCACCCACTCACTTTTTGAAATGACAAAGGGAGAGAAGACATATCTTATGTAAGGGGAGATGCAAAGGGGAGAAAACATATATGTAGAACATATTTGAGTAGAAGACACAGTTTCTATAAATGTTATGAAAGCTAACTATGCAGGAAAAATAGCCTTTGGTGAAATTTTCTCCATAGCATATAGAGTATGAGAATTCCATTAGCATCAATTGAGGGGTAGCATATGAAGTCAAATTCTATTGAAACCCCTAGGTTTCTCCAAAGGTATGATTTTTCTTAAAAGCTCTCAATACATTTATGAAATGGTTTGTCATCTTCAAAAAGGGGGAGAATGCTGACTCAAGGTCTAAATTGAAACTGTTGTTTCAATTGACTAAACCCTTGTTTTGATGATGACTAACCATTCCACTTATTTGTGTCCAATGCTTCTACTTGAGTGATTTCAGATTAGATAGACACATTCCAAATGTCTAAACTTGCACATCCTAATGTGGAGAAATCAAGTCATACAAGCACAAAGATCAAGATTGAAGAATAGATAGTTTTCTCCTTAGATCTTCGATGACAATCACTAGTAGTAATTGTATGGCTTGTAATTAAACTCATGTGTAATAGAGCCATTTAGGATGAATTAACAATCACTTGGGAGGTTTTGGAACACCCACAACAGCAAGAATTGTCGGTCGAGTTTCCCACTAAGGTAACTCAGCCGACAACACTGTTCATGGGACTTTTGAGAACTTTTGTCGACCGAATTGGTAACTCAGCCGACCAGAAAATGACCGTTACAGTTAGCGGTGTCGGTTGAGTTTCCCAAAAAGGTAACTCAGGCAAATGTATGTAGCAGTCACTTTCTGCAGTGAAAATATAGTCGTTGGAGGGGTTAAAAGTAAAAAAAGATCCGTTGGACACCCCAAAAAGGGCTAGATTCGTCCTAAATGACTAACGGCTAGAAGGCTTCCTCAATTATAAATAGGATCCCTTAGCTTTATTCCTTGGTTGGACAAACACCATGAAGGTCCCTATACTATAGTTGAGAGAGATTTGCCTCTTTCCACTTTCATAAGTTTAATCACTTGCTACATCCATTGGAGTGAGTAGGAGATTTGTAAGAGAGCTAGACCAGACCTACATGTATATCTTGTGAGGCTCTCACTTCCTCCACCTCCCAGACTCTCATTCCTACCATGAATATGAAGATGAAGATTCTCTTTCTTGGCTAAGAAAGGTGAAGAAGAAGGGAAGGAGTCCCTTGGTGAAAGCTTCTCCTTGGAAAAGGTGAAGTCAAAGGCGGAAGATCCAAGAAGAGTGGATAATTTCTTCAAGGAGGAAGACTTGTTGCGAGAGTGGGTAAGCTTGGTGAAGGCAGAAGATTCCTTGCAAAAGTGGGTAAGTCCTTGGCGAGGTTGAAGACTCGGTCTTGGATAGGTAAGTCCTTTGGTAGGAAGGTCATGTATTGTATGTCTTATAATGGAATATAAGTATGCAATGGTTGAAAAATCCTAGAGCTTGACCTCTCTAGGTAGTGGACTGACTTTCTCCTAGTTTTGAGATTGGAACCACTCTACATAGCTTGTTCTTGTGCTTGTTCAATCTCTCTCCCCTTGCTATGTATGTTTTTAGTTGCACTCAAAGTTTATACTTCTCATGTTATCTTAGAAATATCTTGAAGGTCTAATGAATTTTGTTTAAGTGCATTTAGCTCTATTCCCCCCCCTCTAGAGCCCATCCTAAATCCAACACGATTTGCGTCTTGAAAGTGTACGGGCCGTGTCCAAGAAGTGTTTGGGCATAGAAAGGACCAAAATGGACCGGACGTGTCCTAAATATGTCCAAAACGTTTTGGGCCATGTCCAGAAAGTATCCGTGTCCAAAACATGTTTGGCACAGACACAGGGACTGTATAGAAGTGTTTGTGCTCCCTAGGTCTCTCATCATGACAAATTATAGTATTTGATCCTTCCAGGGTTGCAACTTTTTTCTCCTCCTTCAAGGTTAGAGCTACTTCATGAATCTAGTCATTGTCGGCATGTCAGTAAACTAAGATCTATACCAATATCACCAGGACATGAAAGAGGTTCAATGAGTTTTTCCATTTGAAAGGTAACCACCATTTACTATTTGTATCATGATAAATCTCCATCGCCATCGCCCATGATAGCATCCTCATATGACAAGCAACCGAGTAGCCCACATAAGAGTTGCTACATTAACACGTGAATTATTCTTTTTACAAATACAGTAATTCCAAATGATTAGTTGCTAAACATTACACTAGCAAAAAATATATTTACTCAAATCAGCAAAACGCATATCCCTGGGTTTATGTGATTATTGGGGCAGTATAAGGGGCCACCCCCCCCCTACAGATGTTGCAAACAAAAAATTTCAATCAGAATATATTGCATGAGGAATATAACATTTCTCCTATAGGCAAAAAAGAGAGTTTTCTTCTTGGGATAATATATTCATATAAATAGATATGACAAATCACAAAAGTAATAGTTTAGCAATGAAATTATTACTCCAAGACATGTGAAGCCATAAGTAGTTCTGGCTCGCCACCCCACACATGTGGCTTCCTCATTCGAGACATGTACGTGTCAAAATCGCCTTCAATGAACCTGCATTGAAACAGTCAATATTAGAGGACAACTATTTATTTACTAGTGTCAAGCATGCTATATTAACAAACACATGCACAGCCAACCATTCTGTCTCTTCACGTCTTCTAATAAATTCATCTACAACCTAGAAAATGTAGAATCAAGGAAAATATTATTAAGTTAACACAAATATCACTGATACATGTCTATATGATAACAGACGTTAAAAAAATCAAGAACAAGAAGGAAAAGACAACGGACACGAGGATATAAATATGGAACAGACTGAAGACAAAATATGCATACTGAGACGATAAAAGCAAATAAGAAGGATTGATGAGGCAATATCAGGTTACACCATATCTAGTCAAATAACAAGCACGATAGGCACCATAACTAGACTTGCCCTCGTGAGAGGATAATTCTAGATTATAATTAATATGCAGTCTAACTTGGTTGCAAGTTTACCTAATTTTTATTAGGAAATAGTACACCACATGAAGTGTTGGGACACGTAAGGGGAATAACTAAAACTAACAATTATCTCAACTTCTAATAAATTCTATTTGTACACAATAAATCTCTTTTATAATATATTCTTCAAGAGTATATATAGTTTCTTTCACTAAAACCAACAATTATCCGTTAAAACTGTTCTTCCCAGAAATATATTGCATCGAAAACAAGGATTTGAGACTGAGTTTCTGTACCAATAATATGTCAAGGATCTGAGAACCAAATGATAGCACACCATAGTAACAAAAGTCTCCGAATTTTATGAAAAATCGGCGATTTTTCACGATGTTATAGGCACCCGAATATTCATCACGATTAATACGCCAATCGCCGATTTTTCACGACTTTTCACGATTAATCCCGCTTTTTTGCGATTTATACGATTGTTTACAATTCTTCATGACTTCTCACGATTTTTCTCTTTTAAGTCGCTTGCTTTTTTTTTACCAAACCATGTACACAAAATCCTAATACAAAAGATAGCTAATCCGTCGCTACCAACATGATAAGTGGGAGCCTAGCAACGCTGCTCTGGCGATTTTCTAGGGCTTCCTAGGCGATTGATCCCCACTCGGGGGAGGGGGAGGCCGGCTGCCGGCTGGCTGCTCCTTTCTCCCCCAGGGCGCGTCCTCCTGCTCGTCTTCCCGGGGAGCGTCGCCACCTAGGTTCACGTTCTTTCTGCTGGGTGGTGTCTTCCCCGACTCGCCGACGCCTGGTGCCCCGACTTTCGAGCTCGATTCACTGGCCGTTCGCCTCCAGCCTGCGATCTCTCCGGATCCAGTTTGTGCGGCGGAGCACGAAGAGCCTGACCCGGGATCGGCTGCTCTCTGGAGGACGAGTTCCTCCTCTCTCCCGTTTTTGTCTTTAGTTTGGCCTTTTCTTCTTTGTCTGTGTGGTGTGGTGCCCTTCGGTTGGGCGGCGGGCTTAGGAATTCTCGAGTCTTTGTTGCAGGTGAAGGGGTCAAGCGGGGCCTGTTACCTGGTGTGGGTGCTCCCACCCTGCTGCCTTCTTCGTCCTCCTCAGGCTTTTGCTTGAGCGTGGAGGGAACGTCGAGGTGGTTTGGGAGTGGTGGTGGGGTTCCCCGTGCTTTTCCTACCCCCCATCCTTCACCCACCAAGGTCCCCCTTCAAGTTGCGCTTGACCTTCTAGGTTCTGGTCGTCAGTCCGCCCATTGCCTGGGTTGCACTCTATCTGTTTGGTCTTTTGTCTGTGTGTGTTTTTGCTTTATCTGCTTTGTTTTCTTTGCTGTGTTGTTGCATTTTGTTGTAGGTGTCTAGCTGGTACTCAAGATCGGTCTTTTTTGTTGTGGTGTTATATGGCAGCAAGTGTGGGGACAATATCCTTTTGGAACACCGATCTAGCGCAGATACTCTACCACATATGCATACTCAGGTTGAAGGTATTCCTCAGAGAAAGCTGCGTCAGCCAGCGAAGGAGAAGAGGGATCTATACATCATTGTTCTTATCAAATTCCGATATGAGTTTTTGTGGTGGTTTGTATGTGTTCTTGATCTTTGTGTGGTCCTTTAGTTTATTTTTCTCCTCATGTAGATGCTGTATGGCTCCTCCATAATGAATTTTGGCTGTTTAATTTCAAAAAAAAAAAATCCTAATACACACTAAACCTCAAAGCCCCCACTCCTCTGGACAGTTCATGTTATTTCTCAACTATTTTTTACTTCTTTTCCTACATTTTTACTCACTAAGATTGTATGTCTTGTGGCCGTAACAGTTACATGCATCATATACGTATGTACATACATACATTTATCTATATATATACACATGCATACATGCATATATATATATATATATATATATATATATATATATATATATATATATATATATATATATGTATATACTTATATTGCCGACTTATTCTCGATTATTTCCGAATAGTTGACCGAACTTTGACCGAAATTTATCGATCTTTTCACGACTTTTCTCGATTTTTTCCGAATTCCGATTTTTTCCAGCCAGCCGAAAAGTTGTCGAATCCCGAACTTGTTACTATGTAGCACACAATGAAGATATCAAGAGTCTCACAACTAAACAGGTGCGCGATCATATAAGTCAAATTAGTTGATAAAGGAGCATCATTATCCATCGAGCGCCAGGAATTAATGTGAAAATCACTGTAGTTTATCCTTTAATGTAACATTCATCGTATGGCCTCAAAACACATGAATTTTCACTATATCAGAAATAAGCCTCAATAGAAGTTGACTACAGTTCTCCAGTTCAAATATAAGGACCACCTTTGAGTTTACAAACTCCTTAGATACAAGAGGAGTCCCATTTCTATGCAGCAGATAAGCAGGTCAGTAGCTAGCTGAAGAAATGTGCATCTCAACTGGAGCAGAACTTCTACTGTGTACATATGCAAGGGGCACCAAAATTACTAGTTTGTAATTCTTGTTATGATAAATACAAGATGGATATGAAAGATAAAAGTAAAGACCAACAATTTCACATATGCAAAAAATCTGATGAAATTCTATGCTTAATCCAGGAACTCGCCTAAGGTGAGGGATGAACTCACTGTACTCAACACCCCCCCCCTTCCCCGGCTGAGTGATTGATTAAAATTGCAGCCTTATAAAAGTATAGTAGGTCCCAGTGTCTGGTGTGATTTGTTTCTTTGATATTGTTTCTGCTCCTTTATTGCAACACCAGGACAATGTCTCCTACTTTTCATGATTTAGGATATTCTGCTACTTTTCTTACAAAATATATATTTGGTTTTATAATTAAGATCTTAATATATCAGAATACAGATATTCGTCATATTAATTATCACTTTCTCAATCTGATCAATGCAAATTATGTCTTTCTGCTCTTAGGAATGGAGTCAGAGAACTGGTTTTCAGGTTCATGTTTCATTTTCACCACACTTTTAATAAACATGTAGGTGCAAAAAAGTAGAAATTAGACAGAGTAAATACTAGTTTACGCAATTCATCAGCTAGTTGTCTTTGAAGGCTTTCATCAGGTATAGGTTTTCTAGATCTGATGCAAGCTCCGTGAGCCACGGAGCGAAACAAGCACCTGCCATCGCCTGGTATACCTGGTCACATTTCACGTAAATTTCCATAAACAACATAGAAAGCATATATACATACATACATACATACATACATACATACATATATATATATATATATATATATATATATATATATATATATATATATATCCAGAATGATGTAACAACGTGCAGAGGCAACTGATGCTACGAAGATGCAAATTCTACCAGTTAAAGAATAGTCTTTGTAAACCGCCTTTCCATGGGATGTGTTGAAAGCTGATTTGTTGTTATCATCATTATCTCCACTGCTTGCTTCAGCAAAAGTTGGTTCTGAACTACAGAAGTAAACACATACCCCAGTCGAAGTAGCTTGCCATATCCAAGCTTCTGGTCTCATATTCCATCTAAACCTTGACGATTTCTCATTTTTTGGAAAACATAACCCATAACGAACATTTTGACACCTTGGTGGAAGTTGGGAGTGCCTTACTTGGAATGCCATTGGTTTCCACACGCTTGATGTTATAGGAAGATGCATTCCCACTTTATGTTTCGAAATAGAGAATGTCAGCGGTCTCTTTGATACACATGCTGAAGTCTTATACTTGAGCTGAGAAAGATATGATGTAGTCGAATGGCAGCTATTACAGAATGGTGATGCTGACATTGCAGCGATACCTCTGATCATTAGCTTTGAGAAACTCGTGGTATTTGAGAACGGCTTCTGAAAAATATACCAGAAGCTATTTGTTACACACTTTATCATTTCATGTGCATTTATACATACTCGTCAACATTAAGGGACCTCGCCTACAAGTACTTTGAGTATGATCGGGAAAAAACTAAGTAGCTTGTAGGTACATGTCCAGGCTAAAATTATTCCTCGAGAATTAAGAATGAATGTAAAAGTGAAAACAAATGCACAACAAAATAGATACGGTTATTTTCAAAACAAAATACATAAACTTGTTTGCAGCATCAAAAAGGCCCTTCCTTTGACAATATTTTATATTCTCTTGTTGCCATTATTACTATGTATCGTTATGAAGATGACTAGCATTAGAATTTGGAAAACATAGGGTGTTCAGAAAGTTTAAGGGTTTGTGTATGATTCCTTTTAAAATATTAAACTTATTCCAGGTTTTTTATTTTTTTATTCATTAAGATTATAAAAGCAGAAGTAATTCTCAAAAGCTCCAGTGTCAATGTCAAAACAGATTTGAGACATAGACACACCTAGGATACACCTTAAAATGTGGCGGCAGCACACAATTGTGTCTAGGTTTATTGCTAGGAAAAATAAGTAATGGTTTAAGGTTTCCAATTTGACAGGTGGTTCACATGCATAGGGCCATTCAACCAAAGACCAACCATTGTCATGCAATACTCCTATAACCCTTATATTTATTTGACCTAACACTTGGAAGACATTATCTATTATATTTTTTGGCTTCACATTAATAAGGGAAACATTGTAGAAAAAGTTGGATAACTATCTTAAAGCATAATCTAGGAAGCACGGACATGGGACGCGGCATGGACACAAACACAGAAATGGGACACAGTGATTTTCAAAAATATAGGACACGGACACGTCGTTGGACACGGCGTACACACATATACATATACATTTCCATATACATATATGCATACACATATACGCAAATGCATATATGTTAAAGTATACATAGATACACACATATATATACACATACATATACATGTACACAAATATACATATAGATAACCACAACATGGAGTTAATACATATAATATCCATGTATCCGAATCAGTAAAGTGACTGATAACATGAGATTTAAAGAAATAAAATTAAAAGAAATATAAAATCAGACCCAGAACTCACTTACGATATGAATGCAGTCTTTGTAAGAAACCACTAGTATGTTTCCATTATGAGAATATAACTGATTGAAGAAGAATAATTAATGTAGAATACAGTTGCAATATGAAATCAAGTATTTGTGAATGAAGAATGATGAATTACAACGAATTTGTATGTCGAATTCCTAGATCATTATTTACAAGAATGATGAATTATATATATAAGTATGATGTATAATAGATAAATATGTATTAAACAATTAGGATAAGGATTGGGAGGAGACATAATGGTATTGTGCTGGAATAAGAGGAGGGAGAGAGGAGTATATAATTTATATTTCTTTTATATAGGAAATCAGTTTGGCCCTGCCGTGTCCACGGCATGTCCACGCCGTCCATGCCTTGTCCATGCTTTAAAAAAAAAGTGGACACCTCATAGCGGTGTCCAGCATGTGTCCAGCCATGTCCGTGTCGGCCCAGGACGGCCACGGCTGCCCCGGGGAAGTGTATGTGCTTCCTAGAGCATAATGATAGGGAACAAGTACGAAACTACATAGAAAGATCTGCAGGTTGACAACACCTAACATCTTTTTTATGGTGTAAGCTTCCGCATTAGAGGTCAAACATTTGCAATTGTGGTAAACATGAATTTATGTTGTTCATGTATTGCAATAGCTTTTAGGAAAAGATATATATGTGAACCTGCTTCGACCTCCCGGTTAGAACTCAATAAATTGAGTGGCTTATTAATCATTAGTCAGCTAAATATCTACGTGGTACAGTAAGTTTGAACCATTTATTATGTAATATTTTCAGGGAAGTGCTAACGGAAACTGTTTCCTGAATCGCGACTCACTTGAAGCTTCCATGAATCAAGTTTAGCAGTTGATAGATTTTCTAAAAACCGGATATGTAGCATTATACATAAATTTCGTTAACAATTATATTTAGCACAAACAGCAGACAGCTTAACAGTGTTGTACAGAGTTCGGTCGCACATCTGATCCTTCCACAATAAACCATTAAGAGTATTCACGAACGATAACCACTGTCCGGGTTTTCCTCTAAAAGACAAAGCTATTTTAGTTAGCATTTACCCATGATGTGGTCGAATTATATACGAGAAATAGCTGGGTTTAGTAAACATTCATTTCTCGGCTCAATGAGAACTGCAAGTCAAAATTAGAGGTGTAGGACTCAAAGGGGAGAAAAGGGACGTTAAGCCCTGGCTCGATCAGTTTAGCAACTATAAATTTATTTATCAGCACGTGAAAATAGACAGCACTGCTCAAATCAACAAGGTGAGGTCGGAGACGTAACCTTTAATTGAGAAGAAGGGATTGATGTTCCTTGGCTCACGAGGATAGACTCCAAGACGGCGAGCGGAAAAGCAGCCGCCGACCAGCACGCGGGGCACTTCACCGTGCTGCTGAGAAAGACGGAGGCGGCCACCACAGCGTAGCGAGCTGACTGTAGAGGCCGTGTCACCGAAGTTGGTAACACCACCACCCCTTGCCCCACCGCTCTGCTCTTGTTGCTACGAGCCTTCGAGGAGAGGTGCCAGTGCCACTGTCTGTAGTATAGAGAGGAAAGCGGTGAACGTTTGTTGCCGGCTTAAGGTCTCAAGCGATCAGTCCTTGGTGTTCGGCCTTGTTTTGTTTCCCCCGTTTCATGCTGGATTCACTTTCAAATTGGGCTTATGTCTCTGGCTGTTGGTCCTTGGTTTGCTTCTCTCGTTTCATGCCCTAGTAAAGCAGGTTCGGCCCTCGGCTTAAGCCCAATTTTGTCCTCGACAATATCATAACAGTGATCTATGGCAATAGTATCCGCAACAATTTGTATCTAAGAATATCACGTGCACTAAGAATATCACGGGCATTGCACAGATTTGAAAATATTAAATTATTTTGAAGAAAGTACACAACGGTTATCTTGGTAATGAAAAAAGGGGATAAGATTAGAGCTAATAGGCTACTATATCATGAGTAAAGTAGGTTGGCACTTGAAAAGAAAATATATATTTTGACAATTGTTTCAACTAATATCGTACCAAATACATTGTTAATAAAGAAAAAGAAGATAAAAGAAAAGCAATAGATAAAAGGAACGAAAATTTTGCTCATTGCATTGGTACAGCCACCACATGGTCTTTTTTAGTTTCACCGTGAGAGCAACACGTCATCCAATCCACTAGATTGCACCATATTCCAATCCTAGCAACCACAAAAAAGACAGTAGTCCCACTACAACCATATATACAACCATATTAGGATACACAGAGCCCAAATTATTTTAAAGGTAAAAATAAAAATTGCATAGAACTCTTTCTTCATTTTATATAAGTAAGACAAAAACCAATATGTAATTTGTAAAATTAAAGACACAAGTTACATGTAACCCCTCCTACGACCTTTAAATAGGCTGTTTAGAATACACAAGGATCATCTTATTTTAAAATCTAAAAGAAATATCCAAATTATTGTGTGCTCTCACACGACAATGCTATTGTGTAACTTAAAATATGAAAAAAGAGCATATGACTACTCCCATATTTTTTGCTATGTAATATAGATTAGAAGACGAGGATTACTTTATATATAATTCAGAAAATTAGAAGAAAAAATTGTAAAGGAAACCTCAATGGGATTATATACTATAGATAATAAAATCCGCACAGAATTTTCTATGTGATTTTGTCTTATATTTTTTGAATTACAAAATGAGTCATTATATTATAATATTGTCAATGTAAGATAGAGTGTTGGTGGTATTGTAAGGAATCCTTGTATTATAATATAGTCTTTGTATTATATGGTTGTATACTTATTCGGTCAAACCATGCATGTGTTCCAGTAACTTAGTTGTGTGATCGTTTGTCCAACCAATTCGCATGTTTTAGCAGTCGGTTTGTCATGTCTCAGATCCATGTTAATTAGTCCAATACATCTATGTATTCCAGTAGTTTGTTTGTGTGGTAATCAATCTTTGTATGTGTCCTTATAGATTTCAGAGAATCAACTTGTTGTTAATTAATATAACCATAAGCACAAAACTGGGCATTTTGCCTTTTTGGACCTCTTTTTCATCTTTTCCTTTTATTCCCATCTTCTTTGGCCTTTTGTGTAATTTTTGGAAATTATGATGGTTATTGGATAAATGTTTCCCATATATTCTTAATATAGGGTTGTATGTAAAAATACCTCAGTTAGATTTTTAGATAATGGGCCTAAAGTGTAAATTATACACTAAGCAATAAAAATAATAAGATATTTCGTCCTAGAACTTTCTAGCACTTCCTAGAATAAGGAAAATAAGAGAAAATCCGAATTTTATATAAAGGAGAAGATAAATGCAATAATTAAAAGTAATATGGGATTTAATGGATAAAGAAGATAATGAGAAATATATTGCACCAAAATTATAATTGGAAACCCACAAGGTTAATTTGACACTCAAATTCATTTTCTTGACAAAAAAGCAACTTTAGGGCCAAGTATCATTTAAAGTGGAACATAAATGCAAATAGTAATGTCATTATCAAAAGAAAATAGGTAATAGACCAATAAAGTAAAATAAAATACTTAATGCTCTGAAATCAGAAAAATAACTCCAAATTCGTAATCTAGACATAAAAATAAGCCTTTGGGCAAATTTGCAACTAATTTGGATAATGTGTGAATAATGAATAAAATAGGAGAGAGAAACTGTGTAGAATCTTCTATTTATTTAATAAATAAATGAATAATCTCAACTTATGAAAATAATAACAAAATTGTGTTCTAAACACTTAGGAAGACTTATGAGTGAAGTTACACAAATTTTAGATAATGTTATCACCTCTTTTGAAGAAGGAAAGAGAAAATGAGATTTTAATTATTTAACCTATCAAACTTTTCCAAAAGGCAAAAGTAACTCCATATTTGGATTCTACGCATCAAAATCAGTCAGTGTATAAAATTTGGTAATTTTTGGATAACGTTTGGGCCTCCAAACGAGGAGAGAGAAAAACATTTAAATTTAATAACCCACTTTGGTCGCATTTTAATACAAGTATAGTCCAACTAGGACTCTCCCCATCCACGATATCGGATGGCTTGTGGTCCTTCATGGACCTGAGTCTATTGATTTGATGACTCACGGTTGTCTTCTTCCTCAAACCATTTGGGAAATAGGTTGTTCATTTTCCGAGTTTTCAAATTGCACTATCTCTTTCAATTCTCGACCAAATCGAGAACTTTTTGGTTCGTTAGATTGCTCGTTGAATTCCGCTTCATTTAATCCTAAAATTTTGGTGTTTTCACAATTATCTAGAGAGTTACTCTTTGGCCGAACCTCTTCTCTCACCCCCACCTACGCAAACCCTAGTATAGATCCCCTCATATATAAATATCTATACCCATGGCTTCGCGGGAGCTATTGCAACTCTTCAAACCTTTCAATTTCCAGTTTGATCAGTGTTTGGCCCTCTAGTGAGCAGCCAAAGCCACCAGGCTTGCGGCAGCCCTTCCTCTCTCCTTGCTTTGTCTCAGTTCAATTGCAAGGTACCATCATTTCCGTCTTTTTCTCCTTTTCGTTTTGAATATCTATGTGTCGAATTTGATGGAGTATCTCGACTTTGCCCAAATCGGCTGAATAGCAACTCTGCACTGTGTAGCTATGTCACGAGCAGAGGTAGAAGAAGCCCTTTGTCATTTTTACATTTTTGCCCCTCTCTTCGCCTTCTTCTGTGCTTTTTCCCGCTAAGGGCAATCTCATCTTTTGGCCTGGTTTTGTTTTGTTAAGACGAGTCAAACACAGACGTTGACCTCGTGACTTGGCCACCCCTTATTGGGCCAAGTCAGCAGGTGGTCCCGGGCTCTCGCTCTATCTCTGTGTTTGATACAAAGCGCCAACATGGCAATTTCTAATTGGTGCTTTTTAGAAAATTCATAACTATTTACTCATTGCTCCAAAAATTAAAAATAAATAGTGTTTTGAAATCAGGAGAACGAGATCTATCCCTTAAAAATGTTTTCGTGATTTGATTCTGATGTTTTTGGATAAGTATTTTTAAGGATGATTTAAATTACTTAAAAATATGGAAAATGGCCTAAAAAGTCAGTATCTCGAAAATATATAAACATATATGTTTTTTTGATCAAAAAATCCTAACTAAGATGATGGTGATATTTTTGGAGTCTAATTCGATGGTTTGCATAAAAAGTTAGTAATATTAGGGTTTTCAACCTTTAATGAGTATACTTAATTCTAATTCATAGATCTAATGATGATATTAGGGAAAATGGGTTCTGATTTCATGTGAAGGGTTGGAAAGTGGTGTCTAGAACTATAAAGATTAAAGGTATGTGCATTTAACCTTTCAGTTGGGAATATTTGTGCCTTGTTCTACTTTTTCCATAATGAGGTTTCATTGAATCATATTCCTTAAACTCTTGATTCTTTGCTATACGTGCCTCATATTTAGTTTTGGAATACTGTTCTTGGGTATTGGTACCCCTTTGTCATGTTCTATTTGCATGATGTTATTACTTGCCATTGTTTCTAGCATGTTGATTTTATTAGACTAATTAACTAGTGTAGTGGTACTTGTATGTACAACCACCCATAGTTGGGGAATGTGTTATTTCTCCCCTGGGGAACGTGTTATTCTCCCCCGTACATGAAATATGTGCAGGTGACTGGGAATGTGTTACTCTCCCCTCACCCTTTTGGTTGAAGGTCTGGTAGGTGCCTCAACCCTACTTAGATAAGATAGTCAATATTAATCATACATGCAATCCTTGGTTATATATTGTTTATGGCAAGCATCTATTGAAATATTCTTTATATATGGCTTAATTCTCTTAATATCTTCATCATATGATGAACCCTATCATTTTTATATTTTCTTTGCTTATCTTGTTGCATTAGAATAGTTTTGTAACACATACTTGTCTTTCCTTTCCCTCTTGCTGGGTGCCTTCCCAACCACCCAGGTGTGGAGCAAGGTGATGAATAGGACTTGAAGATCTTAGCGTTGACATGGACTAGCAGATGGATATGTTGCTTGGAGACAAAAGTGGAGTAGTCTAGACTTCCCTCTATCTAGATCCTAGTTGTGTATGATGATGTAAGCCCTAAAGGGGAGATTTTTGATGTATCTTGTAAAATCTTTTATGAAATTGAACATAGTCAGAAATTTTTTATTCCACTACTTTCCTATGATTTTTGTTTACCATATTTAGTAGAGGGTGGTTTATTCCCACTCATTACAACATGGTATCAGAGCCCATGGTAGTCAGAATCTGGCTATTTCAGTTTTGTCTCCCTAGTTAGAATCCTAGATTTGCATAGTTTCCCTTAAATTACGTGTTTGCCCTAGATTTGATATATGTTGATGAAAGGTTGACTTAGGAACCAATAGTTCCACATTAGAACCTTTATGAATAAAATTGTAAAATACTTATAATTAAAATATGCATAACTTAATGTTGTTTAGGTTTGCCTTTAGACAACTACTAGGGCATGAAGTTGAAGCAAAGGTGTCTAGAAAGGATCAAGGTTTCGGGGGCTGGCAATATTTTCCTCCGCACCACTAGCTTGGTTTACGAGGACTCCCGTGCCCATATGATACCGGCCTGGCCTGAGCTGATACAAATTGCTCAAAATAAGTTTGCTTTTAGGCAATAGTAACCTTAGACTTCTATGTTGTATATCTTTGGGAACCCTAATTTGATTTGCTTGAGGATGGATACCAAGATAGTTTCCTTGTGTCCCTAAAACCTAGACCTTAGAGTTTGGGTGTTTGGAAAGATATCAGAGTGCGCAACGGAAGCATGATGGATCTTGAGTATGGTTTAGTTAGACTCATCCTTTAACCCTAATGTAGTTTGTCTTGATGGGTCGAACCCTTTAAGTGGTGGAGTATGGTTAGTTGATGACATTTGAGTGGTTAGATTTCATGGACGAAATCCTCTTTAGGGGGATGGAACCCTGTGATATCTTGAAATCTATCTCATCTATCTTTAGAAACTCTAAACTCATACTTAGGTGGTTAGTGTGCTTGGATCTTTGGTTTTGACCAAACAAGATATAATCGTAACCCTAACATGCTTGTTAATAGGAAATGAACATATAATTATCATATAAGGAATAATGCATGTGCTTGAACCCTAATGTACATCCAATGCACATAATATGAATAACAATGCTAATTGTCAATAAGTAAGATGTTAATAATGTCATGAACAAATTAACCCAAATTATATGATGAGAAAGATAATAGTAACCTAATATTTAACTTAATGCATGCCAAGAAATGAATAAGTGCAATATAATGGTCATGTTGACCTAAACCCTAAAGTTGTAATCATCTAACCTTAACATATACACCCTTAATGCCTTTCATGATACATTAATGATGTTAAATGCCATAATCAGTTAACCTACATTGATCCACATAAATGATATAAATTTATATGTAATCATCTAATCACATATTAATCAAGTCATCAATATAAAATGCAAGTTGCCTTGTTATCTAATACACGCGTGATTAGTCACCTATTGTGAATCAATTCATTAATATGTAATATATCTCACCTTGATCATTAAAGTACATGTAATGGCTTCAATGTGAATATGAAGTAATTGGATTCACATAAACGTGCAAAATGAATAATATAAATGAATAATAATTAATGATGACATTAATAATGTGACATTGTGACAACATTAGTATGAATATAAGTGACTAATGTGACATTAATTGGAATAATTATATGCTTAACCACAAATTAAATAGAATGCCTTATTTCATGTAAAATAATTTGTAATAATTAATAAAGTGGTAATATGAGGATAATGAAGTATAAATGACATTGATCAAATATAATAATGAATGTTGAGATAATTGAGTAACCCCTAATTGTGCTAAAATTCTTAGTAAGAAAAATGAGATACATATATAATGTTTCATAGATGATAATGAAATATAACCCTTTTAGAAATAAAGTGAATATGACATGATGTAATTAACATAATGATGATAATGTGATATAATTTTAATAAGACAAAAATGTAAATAATGTTAAATCTCTTAAAAGAATGCCATATAAGTGGAACCCTTAGTATTCCATGAGAACCTGACCTATGATTAGTTGATGGATGTGAAGTTTCTGAACCCTTAGGTGTAGTTGAAGTATAAGCTATGGTGGAAGTTTTATGGTTGGAGGAACAACCTGAAGTTTTGTGATGTGAGGTTGCACACTCACCCTTCCCTAATTGCTAGTGATTTCGGGGACGAAATCCTCTTTAAGGGGTGGAGTGTTGTAACATACTGACTTTTGGGTATTTTGCCTTTTTGGTCCTATTTTTCATCTTTTCCTTTCATTCCCATCTTCTTTGGCCTTTTTGTGTAATTTGTGGAGATTATGATGGTTATTGGATAAATGTTTCCCATATATTCTTAATATAGGGTTGTATGCACAAATACCTCAGTTAGATTTTAGATAATGGGTCTAAAGTGGAAATTATACACTAAGAAATAAAAAGAATAAGATATTTCGTCCTAGAACTTTCTAGCACTTCCTAGAATAAGGGAAATAAAAGAAAATCCGAATTTTATATAAAGGAGAAGATAAATGCAATAATTAAAAGTAATATGGGATTTAATGGATAAAGAAGATAATGAGAAACATATTGCACCAAAAATTATAATTGGAAACCCACAAGGTTAATTTGACACTCAAATTCATTTTCTTGACCAAAAAGCAACTTAAGGGCCAAGTATCATTTAAAGTGGAATATAAATGCAAATAGTAATGTCATTATCAAAAGAAAATAGGTAATTGGCCAATAAAGTGAAATAAAATACTTAATGCTCTGAAATTAGAAAAATAACTCCAAATTCGTAATCTAGACATAAAAATAAGCCTTTGGGCAAATTTGCAACTAATTTGGATAATGTGTGAATAATGAATAAAATAGGAGAGAGAAAGTGTGTAGAATCTTCTATTTATTTAATAATTAAATGTATAATATCAACTTATGAAAATAATAATAAAATCATGTTCTAAGCACTTAGGAAGACTTATGAGTGAATTTACACAAATTTTAGATAATGTTATCACCTCTTTTGAAGAAGGAAAGAGAAAATGAGATTTTAATTATTTAACCTATCAAACTTTTCTAAAAGGCAAAAATAACTCCATATTTGGATTTTATGCATCAAATCAGTCAGAGTATAAAATTTGGTAATTTTTGGATAACCTTTGGGCCTCCAAACGAGGAGAGAGAAAAACATTTAAATTTAATAACCCACTTTGGTCGCATTTTAATACAAGTATAGTCCAACTAGGACTCTCCCCGTCCGCAAGATCGGATGGCTCATGGTCCTTCGTGGACCCGAGTCCATTGATCTGATGACTCACGGTCGTCTTCTTCCTCAAACCGTTTGGGAAACAGGTTGTTCATTTTCCGAGTTTTCAAATTGCATTATCTCTTTCAATTCTCAACCAAATCGAGAACATTTTTGTTCGTTGGATTGCTCGTTGGATTCCGCTTCATTTAATCCTAAAATTTTGGTGTTTTCACAATTATCTAGAGAGTTCCTCTTTGACCGAACCTCTTCTCTCACCCCCACTATAGCATCTGAATCGCGAAAACAAGATTGATTAATGCGGAAGCGAATCATTAACAACGGAATTACCAAAAATCACTAAAAATTAAAAGCTTTTTACTGAAAGATCCATCAAAGGAAAACTTTCTCACATAGAACCAAAATAACACATTTACATTCTGGATCTAAGATACACATCATGCATCATCTCTTTCTGAGAATTACAAGCATCAACTGCTCTGGTAAGCTAAACACAGGCAATATAAATTCTCGAGGCACTGCGCCAAAATCTCAAAAGCACTAACTACTACTCCGAGGACCTGAGAGTACAGAGACGACACATAGGACTATATCTACATCTATACAAGGCATAACAACCAGTGTCTCCACCTGAGACTTCACTGCTGTTCCTGTTGCTGCTGTTGTTGTCCTTCACCTATTGAAGGATTTCTGCCTCCTCGTCCGCGTCCACCTAAAAATGTGGTTCCCACGAGGGTGAGACAATTGTAAATTGCCCCATCGAGAGATATAACTCTCCTCCAGTAATATTATTATTGCATCTTAAGAAGATAAATATGAATAGAAGAATCATATTTATTTGGCAGCAGATATTTTAATGTCTAACAGATTAGAACATTATTCTTATCAAAAGCATTGCAGCTATAACTTGATAGAACAACATATCACTTATCCTTTAAGGAATATAAAGAACATGTATGACATTTATTCACTATAGAATCATTACTACAACGCTAACTCTCTTCATGCTTAGATCATATATCTAATGCCTGACAATGTCATTGGGGATTCATGGTCTGTAATTATACTCTTTTCACAAAGTATTGGGATCTTCATCCCTCAACTCATCAAGTACAATTCCACTTCTTAACAAGTTCATTATCATGATTATAGAATTCGGGTGTTTGAACCCATAACTCACCATAGGATACTTCTTACCACTTATTAGGTAACTAAATACCTTCAGGTCATCTGACCCAGGGACATTATAATTCTTGCTACACAAAGCATTGCACATAGTTCACAAAGCTCATACCACCTCTTCTTACCCCTTAATGGGCAATAAGGCATATCATGGCTTATAAATCTCATAAACAATCGAAGATAATTAGCACATTATGTGACACACAAGACTCATTAATTGTAGGTTACCTTTCACTAGGCAACAAAGCATATGAAGGCTTATAAGGCCTATAGAACATTTTCAATATACAGAACATCATAGCTCGTACCTGGCTATGCCTATCATTTCAACATATCTACATGATTAGTAATTATGATACCATTACATATCTGTACCATGCAATACAAGGGTTATCTTACTACATTCATAACCTTTTAGTCTGTATTTGAGCTTCACATAGGATTACTCTGTGTTAGAATTTCACATAACACCACCCTGTATTAGGGTTTCACATAGCATTACCATGGATTAAGGATTCACATAGCATTACCCTGCATTAAGGATTCACATAACATTACCCTACATCAGGGATCACATAGCATTACCCTGTGTTAGGGTTCACATAGCATTACTCTGTATTAAGGATTCACATAGCATTACCCTACATCAGAGATTCACATAGCATTACCCTGTATTAGGGTTCACATAGCAAGGGATCATTATGGAATCATAAATATTCAATAATACTTAATTATTCTCATCATTCATCATTAAATGAATTATCAATACACAGCATGAGTTTCTCTCTTATCTTTTCCAAAATATGATTACATCATAGTTTATAGGTTTGGATTAACCCTTTCATAAGGCATGTTTGCATTACATCTCAATGTAACAATTGACATGACACATCTCATGTGTCATTCATCCAATTAAATTGGACTTATGACACATCAAGTATACCGGTATTGGGGTGTTGGATGTGATATCTATCATATCTTGATGTATCACTTCCCTCAACACCTTTAACTTGCTTGAGTTCATACACTTAGCTTGTATTAGGGTATTACCCATCCTAATACTTTATGCACCAGTTCATCACATTTATCCTGTAAAGTAGTGATCATTAGTCACTCACTTAGAATACACAACCATTGCCAATACTATGGTCCCATTCTTAAGTTAGGGACTAACAAAACGACCATGTTAGGTCACTTGCAAATCAGTTCCAAGTCAAGCATAGAGCATCACGGCCGTGCAACCAAGAACGGTCGTGCAAGGGGAAGCCACCACGGTTGTGCTACAGAAGATCACCACGACCGTGTTACACCACCACGGCTGCCATTATCCAACCCATTTAACTTAATTAGGAATAGTATTATCCATATTTATAATTTGAGGATTCACATAGAATATTCCATCCGTTTGTGGATTTCACATAGTAATACTCTTCAATAGAGTTTCATATGATCATCCTTCTATATCAAGGATTCACCTAGTATTATGTGAAATTAGGATTTCACAACACATCACCTAGTGATAGGACTTCACATAGAATTTGTCGCACCCCAATTTCACATTAACCACAAACCACGAAATTAGGGCACGACAGGTGGGATTTACACATAACCATCCGCTCATTACCTTTTAAAACAATTAAAGACATTTTAAAGATAACCAATTTAAGCTGTAAACTAAAGTTAAACAAACTGCAGAAGCATTTCTATTAAACTGACAAGAAATATAAACAAAGTCTACAGCATACTACATTGTTCAACATAAAGTAAAGCATAACATTAATTTACATCTTTGTACACATTCTCTCTCTCACTCACATTTTGTCCCGAAGATCGAGGGGAAAGGACTAAGAGACCTCTATCTAGACTAACTACAAACCTTCTATCAACTAGGCGTTAGGATGAAACGATCCTTCTGATTCATGATGCTGATGCTGACCTGAAAATGTTTGAGTAGAGGGATGAGCCTACTCGCTCAGTGAATAACATTTCACTTAGCTATCACTAAACAACTCGTCAGGTTTATAAACTGAAAATAAACATATATACAGTTCAAGCAGGGCAGTTCTATTGACATAACAGATATTCAGATAATAATCACATTTCTATGCATCAACAAGTATTTCAGGTAAATAAACAATTATGTAAATTTACTGTGTCCTATATGATTATTTATTAATATTATTATGCCCTAATCATATGCAGTGTACTCTGCATATAAAGATTCGCAGCAAGTTCATGCTACGATCCCACCGTACAAGACTTAGCGACACACCCGGGAAATGCTAAGTCTGACTGCTGTCCTGGTCTGCGTCAGGACTCTCAGGCTCACACGGCCTCACTGCACTCTCAAAGAGTGTACTCTAGACTCCTCCTCTAACCTGAGCACACAGGCGGAGAGTCTGGGTTACCACTGTGACACACGCACGGATTATTGTTGAATAACCCCTTTATACTCCAGTGCCACCGTGACACACGCACAGATTATTGTTGAACACTGCCTTTCTGCCCTCGTGCCACCGTGACACACACACAGATTATTGTTGAACACGAGTCACCGACCATCTAGACACACGCTAGGTAGGTCGTTTCACCCCAAGGTGCAGACCTCACGAGGGGTTCTATGGTGTTAGGGCACCTAAGTCTATTAATTAGTTAACAGAAATACAGTTTAACAGGAATATCACATTACAACTGTAAAACATAGAATTTCCTCTTTTTCATCATTCATATCATGCATTTCAAGTTCCAATGAACTTATCATACTTTAATGTACATGCTACACTATTTAGGAGTCATATCAACTGATACTGAAGCAAATAAGCAATTAAAATGAGTTTAATAATGATTTCTAAATGAACTGCCACTCACAACTTGAAACTCAGCCGACCACTTTGGAACTCGGCCGAACGCCTCCCAGTTTCTAAAACTCGGCCGATCAACTTCGGCCGACCAGCAGGAAACTCGGCCGATCCTCTGAGGATCTCGGCTGACCGAGACACTGCTTTATATACCTACAAGGAAACTCGGCCGATCAGGACCAAACTCGACCGACCAAATCGCTGTTCGTTTACCTAAATAAGAAACTCGGCCGATTCAAAACCCAAACTCGGCCGACCAAAACTCTGTACGATTGCCCTAATAAGAAACTCGGCCGACCGAATACGAACTCGGCCGAACCGCGCACAGGCAGAAAACAAAAACGGACCTGCAAGGGTCGATTTCTCTCGAATTGACGGGCAAAACTCAAACAAACACCGCCAAACGTTCGCAATTGATGCATACCACCAAAACGGACCTGAAGGGGGAAGAGAAACGAGCTAGGGCTGCTCCTTGCGCCCCAATCCTTAGGCCGTTTCCCTGCAACCGCAGCTCCAGCTGCAAATCCAGATCGAATTGATGGAGAAGACGATCAACGGAGGGAAGAGGACGAGCCGCAGCTGCTGGCCGGAGCAAAACGAAGCTCCAATTGTCTCTCCCTTCTCAGCTCCCTCTCTCTCTCTCTTTCTCTCTCTCTCTCACGCGGAAGAAGAATGCCTCGCGCGTTCTCTCGTTTCTGAGAAATGAAACGAGATAAGGGAGAAAGAAAGGATAAGGAGGAAAACTTAGGGGCCTAAACGCAAAGTTCAAAACTTTTAAAAACTACAAACAGGTCCCTACAAGCCCAAAAACTTGCAACTTTTGACTCGAAGGTCGGATTCGAACGATTTCTCTGGCAACGCTTCAAGCGTAAGATCCTACACGCTTTAGAAGCTAGAAAAACACACTAAGCTCATGTCTTATCCATTTTAAACATTATTAACAAAAACATGCTTAAACTTAGCATATCAGCTAAACACATGCTTAACAACATACTTACGGGATAAGCTCGACGCGGGTCGTAACAATTCCTCTTTCCCTTATAAGAATCTCATCCCGAAATTCCTAGAAGAGAAAAGGAAACTTGCCACGCATCTCAGACTCTAGCTCCCACGTAGCTTCCTCAAGATTATGGTTTCTCCACAAAACCTTCACTAAAGGTATCTCCCGGTTCTTAAGCTTTTTGATCCGGTGATCAACTATTTGCACTGGTCCTTCAACATAGGACACATCTATTCTAAGCTGCGCCGGTTCTAGATCTAGAATCTTTTCTGTACTGGGATGACAATTTTTCAGCATAGACACATGGAAGACATCATGAAGATTTGCCAACTCAGACGGCAAATCCAACCTGTAAGCTACAGGCCCAATCCTCTCAATAATAGGATATGGACCCATATACCTAGGGGTCAACTTACCCCTCTTGCCAAACCTCATCACTCCCTTCCACGGTGAAACCTTTAAATAAACCTCGTCACCAACCTCAAACTCAAGAGGTCGACGTCGTCTCTCTGCATAACTTTTCTATCTGTCCTGAGCAGCTTTTAACTGATCCCTGATCACAGATATCTTTTCTGTAGTTACATCAACTAACTCAGGTCCAAGGATTTCTTTTTCACCAACTTCGTACCAACAAACTGGCGATCTACACTTCCTGCCATAAAGAGCTTCATATGGGGCCATTCCAAGACTAGAATGGTAGCTGTTATTATATGCAAACTCTATCAGGCTTAAGTGTTCTTCCCAGTTGCCTCTAAACTGTAGCACGCATGCTCTCAGCATGTCTTCAAGGGTCTGAATGGTCCTCTCAGATTGACCACCTGTCTGCGGATGAAACGCTGTACTGAACTTCAGCCTTGTGCCCAACGTACGATGTAACTGATTCCAGAATCTAGATGTAAACTTTGGATCTCTGTCAGAAATAATGGACACTGGAATCCCATGTAATATGATTACCTCATCCACATAAACTTTAGCCAACTTTGAAACGTCAAAGGTTGACTTGACAGGAAGAAAGTGAGCAGACTTAGTTAGCCTATCCACAATCACCCATATCGAGTCTGAACCCTTAGGCGTCCTAGGTAATCCTACCACAAAATCCATCGTGATGTGTTCCCATTTCCATTCTGGTATAGGAAGCGACTGCAAAGTACCAACAGGTTTCTGATGCTCAGCCTTAACCTGCTGACACACTCCACATCTAGCCACATATTCAGCCACATCCTTCTTCATGCCAGACCACCAGTACAGCTCTTTGAGGTTCCTTTACATCTTTGTGTTACCTGGATGCATAGCATACATAGAAGCATGCGCTTCTTCAAGAATCTGCTCTTTTAACTTACTGTTCCCGGGTACACACAACCTATCATGAAGATACAACATGCCTTCATCAGAAAACATGAATTCTGTCCTCTTACCTTCTGACATTTCCTGCATGATTTGCCACAACTCATCATCACTCTGCTGCAATTCCTTAATCTGATTATAAAAAGTAGGTCTGACTTGCATCTGAGCAATCAACCCACTCTGTCCTGTCACACCCAAGTCTAAGTTCAATTTTCGCATATCTACAAGCAAGTATCTCTTGAAACATGCCATAGAAAATGCATTAGCTGTTGAACTTGACTTTCTACTCAAGGCATCAGCTACAACATTCGCCTTACCAGGATGGTAATCGATTGTCACATCATAGTCTTTGATCAGCTCAAGCCATCTACGCTGTCTCAAATTCAAGTCTTTTTGAGTGAAGATATATTTTAGGCTCTTATGGTCTGTAAACACCTGACATGTCTCACCATACAAGTAGTGACGCCATGTCTTAAGAGCATGAACTATAGCAGCTAATTCCAAATCATGAACAGGGTAATTCTCTTCATTCTTCTTAAGCTGTCTAGATGTGTAAGCTACAACTTTGCCTTCTTGCATCAGTACACAGCCCAAACCTCTCCTAGAAGCATCGCAGAACACTGTATAGCCTTTTTCTGCTTCTGGCAGAACCAACACTGGTGCTGAAGTCAACTTCTTCTTTAAAATCTGAAAACTTTTCTCACAGTTATCAGACCAAACAAACGGTACATCCTTCCTCGTCAAACGCGTCAAAGGTGATGCTAACACACTGAAGTTCTTTATAAACCTTCTGTAATAACCTGCCAAACCCAAGAAACTTCTAATCTCAGTAGGAGTCGTAGGCTGTTCCCACTGAAGCAGAGATTCAACTTTCTTATGATCCACGCTAACTCCATCTCTCGAGATAACATGTCCAAGAAATGCTACCTCGGCCAACCAGAACTCGCACTTGCTAAATTTAGCAAACAACTGGTGTTGTCTCAACAACTGCAACACTACTCTCAGGTGTTGCTCATGTTGTTCATCGTCTCTGGAATAGATCAGATGATCATCTATAAAGACTACAATAAACTGATCTAGGAATGGTTTGAAAATCCGATTCATCATATCCATAAAGGCTGCTGGGGCATTGGTCAGCCCAAACGACATGACCAAAAACTCATAATGCCCATACCTGGTTCTGAAAGCTGTTTTGGGAATATCAGAAGCCTTTATTCTGAGCTGATGATATCCGGATCTCAAATCAATTTTAGAAAAGATCGTCGCTCCACGCAACTGATCAAACAGATAATCTATTCTCGGCAATGGATACTTGTTCTTTATTGTGATCTTGTTCAGTTGCCTGTAATCTATACAGAGACGCATGGTACCATCCTTTTTCTTAACAAACAGGACTGGATCACCCCACGGTGAAGAACTGGGTCTAATGAAACCCTTATCTAGCAACTCCTGCAATTGCACCTTGAGTTCCTTCAACTCTGCAGGTGCCATTCTGTAGGCTGGTAGTGCTACTGGATGACTACCTGGATATATCTGAATTTCAAAATCAATATCTCTGACAGGAGGTAAGCCTGGTAACTCCTCTGGAAAAACATCAGAGAACTCACGAACCACAGGCACATCATAAACACTGGCAGTGCTCTTTTCTGCTCTGGTGTCAACCACATGAGCAAGGAACGCTTCACATCCTTTCTGTAACATCTTATCAGCTACAACAGCTGATATTATGCACGTAGGCAGAACTTTTCTGTCTCCAGTAAAGACACAGGAAAATTCCCCTAGTTGAAAGGTAGCTTCCTTTTTCCAACAATCGAGTTGCACTCGATATGTTTCAAGACAATCCATACCCAAGATGACTTGAAAAGTATTTACATCCAAAGGTATGAGATTAGCAGCAAAGGTGAAACCTCCAAAAGATAACAAGCATCCGGGACATAACTCGGATAAAACTGTTGGTCCACCTAGTGGAACCCTCAACACTAACTCATCTGCCAACTCTTGAGTTAACAGATTAAGTTCACCAACTAAAGAACGTCGTATAAAAGAATGAGTCGCTCCCAGATCTATCAAAACTGAAACTGGTATATTATTAAACAAAAGCATCTCTCCCGTAACAACTTGTGATGAGATTATACCTTCCTGTGGTGTCAAAGAGAAGAAACGTGCTGCCGCTCTCCCTCTGCCACGCTGTCCTCTTTGACCACTTCTGCCACTAGATACTCCACCACCTCTGGAACCAGAAGCCATAGAAGAACTGGGTCCTTCAGCTGGAGGTTGTCTCTGAACATCATAAAACTGAGACTGAGAAGCTTGTGATGCTGCTGGTTGAAGCTGAGGACAAAACTTCTTTATATGTCCTATCTGCCCACAATGGAAACCACCTGTATAATCTGAACCCCAACATTGCCCAGAGTGAAATTTTCCACAGGTATTACATACTCGCATCTCCTGCCTCTGTGGACCAGTCACAGAAGTAGATGATCCAGAAGACTGTCCACTAACGGCACTGCGCCATCTTCCTGGGTTGTATCCTCCTCTGCCTCTAGAAGTAGTGACATCCTCAGATCTCTGCATGCCAAAACAACCAAAGCCACGCCCAAGTTTAGAAAAGAAGCCTCTACCTCCACCTCTGTATCCACTACTGGACTGTCCTCTACTGAAATCTGCAGATCTCTTCTTAGACTCGGGCACCCTGTCGGCATTCACAGATTCTTCAACCTGTCTGGAAGCCTCAACAAACTCGCCAAAGTTCTCTCTGTTCCTCCTGCTAGTAGCAGAAACTGTATGCCGAATTTCTGGCCTTAGCCCTTCCTGAAACCTTCTGCATCTTTCTATGTTATCAGGAACAAGCTGCAGACATAAATTCGCTAACCGTGTGAAAAGCGCTTCATACTCAGTAACTGTCATGTCACTAAACAACTCGTCAGGTTTATAAACTGAAAATAAACATATATACAGTTCAAGCAGGGCAGTTCTATTGACATAACAGATATTCAGATAATAATCACATTTCTATGCATCAACAGGTATTTCAGGTAAATAAACAGTTATGTAAATTTACTGTGTCCTATATGATTATTTATTCATATTATTATGCCCTAATCATATGCAGTGTACTCTGCATATAAATATTCGCAGCAAGTTCATGCTACGATCCCACCGTACAAGACTTAGCGACACACCCGGGAAAAGCTAAGTCTGACTGCTGTCCTGGTCTGCGTCAGGACTCTCAGGCTCACACAGCCTCACTGCACTCTCAAAGAGTGTACTCTAGACTCCTCCTCTAACCTGAGCACACAGGCGGAGAGTCTGGGTTACCACTGTGACACACGCACGGATTATTGTTGAATAACCCCTTTATACTCCAGTGCCACCGTGACACACGCACGGATTATTGTTGAACACTGCCTTTCTGCCCTCGTGCCACCGTGACACACGCACGGATTATTATTGAACACGAGTCACCGACCATCTAGACACACGCTAGGTAGGTCGTTTCACCCTAAGGTGCAGACCTCACGAGGGGTTCTACGGTGTTAGGGCACCTAAGTCTATTAATTAGTTAAAAGAAATACAATTTAACAGGAATATAACATTACAACTGTAAAACATAGAATTTCCTCTTTTTCATCATTCATATCATGCATTTCAAGTTCCAATGAACTTATCATACTTTAATGTACATGCTACACTGTTTAGGAGTCATATCAACTGATACTGAAGCAAATAAGCAATTAAAATGAGTTTAATAATGATTTCTAAATGAACTGCCACTCACAACTTGAAACTCAGCCGACCACTTTGGAACTCGGCCGAACGCCTCCCAGTTTTTGAAACTCGGCCGATCAACTTCGGCCGACCAGCAGGAAACTCAGCCGATCCTCTGAGGATCTCGGCCGACCGAGGCACTGCTTTATATACCTACAAGGAAACTCGGCCGATCAGGACCAAACTCGGCCGACCAAATCGTTGTTCGTTTACCTAAATAAGAAACTCGGCCGATTCAAAACCCAAACTCGGCCGACCAAAACTCTGTACGATTGCCCTAATAAGAAACTCGGCCGACCGAATACGAACTCGGCCGAACCGCGCACAGGCAGAAAACAAAAACGGACCTGCAAGGGTCGATTTCTCTCAAATCGACGGGCAAAACTCAAACAAACACCGCCAAACGTTCGCAATTGATGCATACCACCAAAACGGACCTGAAGGGGGAAGAGAAACGAGCTAGGGCTGCTCCTTGCGCCCCAATCCTTAGGCCGTTTACCTGCAACTGCAGCTCCAGCTGCAAATCCGGATCGAATTGATGGAGAAGACGATCAACGGAGGGAAGAGGACGAGCCGCAGCTGCTGGCCGGAGCAAAACGAAGCTCCAAGCGTCTCTCCCTTCTCAGCTCCCTCCCTCTCTCTCTCTCTTTCTCTCTCTCTCTCACGCGGAAGAAGAACGCCTCGTGCGTTCTCTCGTTTCTGAGAAATGAAATGAGATAAGGGAGAAAGAAAGGATAAGGAGGAAAACTTAGGGGCCTAAACGCAAAGTTCAAAAACTACAAACAGGTCCCTACAAGCCCAAAAACTTGCAACTTTTGACTCGAAGGTCGGATTCGAACGATTTCTCTGGAAACGCTTCAAGCGTAAGATCCTACACGCTTTAGAAGCTAGAAAAACACACTAAGCTCATGTCTTATCCATTTTAAACATTATTAACAAAAACAAGCTTAAACTTAGCATATCAGCTAAACACATGCTTAACAGCATACTTACGGGATAAGCTCGACGCGGGTCGTAACAGAATTAGTAGCACAACCCTATATTAGGGTTTCACACATAGCTTTGCCCAATTTAGGGTTTCACACATAGCTTTACCCTATTTAGGGTTTCACACATAGCTTTACCCTATTTAGGGTTTCACACATAGCTTTTCCCTAATTAGGGTTTAGGCACATTGATTAGGATTCCATGATCTCATTATTATGGATCACACCCTTATCACATAGTTTACTCATAAAGAGAGAATTAGAGCTTAATTATATAAGCATTCATCTTTCTTACTCTCTCTCTTTCTTTTAATTCCACAAAGTGATCAATTGGATTAACCATTAAAATCTTCAAATGTATTAAGTATCTAAATAGGTTCACATATTATTACCTTAGATTAGGGCTACATTCTCACCCTGGATTAGGGTTACATTTAGAATTGCCCTCAATTAGGGTTAGAAATCAATAACCCTGTCAATTAGGGTTCGTGTTCATGATTAGGGTTTCATAATCTCTTTACTTAAGGATCATGCCCTTAATCATCACATGAATCATACTAATATATGAATTTCATGCTATCATCCTTTCAATCATATCAACCCTTCAATCGAGTACATACAACTATGATTAACATAGTGTACCAAGTCATTGTTCTTATATGCAATTAGGGTTCACCCCTTAATTGGCACTAATAACTTAGGTACTTTTAGGGTTTCAACCTATGTACCTTCATTGATTATCATTACTAACCATCATTGGATTATTGGAATTATCATTACCTTCAATATCCAAGTTATTGAACCACATTGAACCTCCATGCAGTTTTGAAGTTTCACCACCAAACGGTTTTGAAACCGTTTGCCACCAAACGGTTTTGAAACCGTTTGACCCCAAACGGTTTTGAAACTGTTTGCCCCCAAACGGTTTCAAGACCATTTGGTCTCAAACGGTCTCAAGACCGTTTGGTCCAAATCAGTCCCAAAACCGCAAGGGCTCACTAGGTCGTTCATCAATCCAATCAGTTGCACTTGCACCATTGAATTGATTATTGGTTATTCAAATGAAGGATTCATCAATCCAAACCATTAGATCATCATCCATGGGTCAAGGATCAGCCACTAACCCACCAAACAGTTTTGAAACCGTTTGGTCCCAAACGGTTTCAAAACCGTTTGGGCTCAAACGGTCTCAAGACCGTTTGACCCAAGTTGTCTTGAAATCGTTAAGACCAATCAAGGATTCTTCAATCAACTTGATTAGGGTTTCTACTTGAAAGATTGTGCACACATTTGATCAATCAATTGAGTCCATTGGATCATCATTCAACAAGTAATTAAGTTCAAACCTCAAATGGTCAACTAAACCAAACGGTCAACCCCTTCATGCGGTTTGGAGACCAAACCACCAAACGGTTTTGAAACCGTTTGGTGAAACCGTTTGGACCAAATGTCCAAGACCGCTTGCTCGTGATATTTGATTGAGGTGTGTTCTTAAGATTAGGTTATCATCTTCAACCTTTAGACTCACGAAACTACATCCATTTTCCATGGCAACTCCATCAATCACACAAAGCTATTGCATAAATAACAATTGAGCATAAAGGGTTGAGAAATTGGATTCAATAATAATGAAAAAGGGTTCAAGTTATATAACCCACCTCCAATTGAGCTCCAAATCTCCAAGCTCACGGCCACAATGGTGGATGCAACTCCCTTCACTATTCCAAGGCTCTTCCTCAAACTTTAAGTGAAAATAATTGGTTAGGATTGAAAAGGGGATCGAGATATGAAGAATTTATGCATTGATTTTTGATTTTCACCATGGATTCAAGGTGAAAGGAGGTCAAGAACCTTACTAAAAGGTTGGGGGTCATCCTAATCCTCCACAGCTCCTTGGTCGTTTTCCAAGCAAGGGGAAAGAAAGGAATCCGAAAAAGCCTTTGTTTTTGGCTTGAAAAAGGTACTTTTATAAGAAAATTGATGAGAGAGAAAATACTTTATAAAAGTCTTTTAATTCCAAAATTGTTGCCACCACTTCCACCTTAGTTTCTTACATGAAAAGGCATCTCTATCCCACCTAGATCCCTTCCATTATCCAAGAATTAAGAGAAAAGAAATTAAGCACCTTAACCCTTATAATAAGAATATCCTTATTTGAGTGGAAATTCCTTTTCTTATAATAATGGTGAGTGGAATTTCACCTCCTTTGGATATGCTCGTGGACTAGAAAAGGCACAAAGGTGTTCACACACATCTGATTCCAACCATTTTAATTTTGGTTGAAGGCCCTTTTATTAATACATTCATTTTTGCCCTAAATTGAATTAGGGTTTCACTTAGGATTAAATCTTGATTATTTTAATATCAAGATTCTCTCTCCTCCAAATTGATTCAAATGAGGCACCCATCTCATTTTATTTGCTCTACATGATGCCAAGAAACATTAGGGACCTTATTGAAGTGGTAATTTGCATATTGAACCTAGGTTTTGGGTAAATTACACATTACACCAAACTAGGTTTTAATGCACAAGGGTTGCTTTGCAAGTTTAATCTTGGTGCCCAAGCTTGTGAAAACCATACCAATACATCATATTCATTCATATGATGTCTCAACATAATAGGAACATCTTATCATGCAACATTTTCAATTTAACCCCTCAACTTGGGTAATTTGCAATTTAGTCCAAAATAAGCAATATTGCTTCAACATTGTTCAAACATGACCAAAATCGAAACATAAGTTTCTCATGAGCCCTAATTACTTTTCCCAAGATAAGATTAAGCATCTACTCAACCTTATTAGGCAAAACATCTAGGGTTAACTCATAACCCAGGTCAGGGATGTTACACCCACCTACGCAAACCCTAGTATAGATCCCCTCATATATAAATACCTATACCCATGGCTTCGCGGGAGCTATCGCAACTCTTCAAACCTTTCAATTTCCAATTTGATCAGTGTTTGGCCCTCCAGCGAGCAGCCGAAGCCACCAGGCTTGTGGCAGCCCTCCCTCTCTCCTTGCTTCGTCTCAGTTCAATTGCAAGGACCATCATTTCCGTCTTTCTCTCCTCTTCGTTTTGAATATCTATGCGTCAAATTTGATGGAGTATCTCAACTTTGCCCAAATCGACTGAACAGCAGCTCCGCACTGTGTAGCTATGTCGCGAGTAAAGGTAGAATAAGCCCTCTGTCATTTTTACATTTTGCCCCTCTCTTCGCCTTCTTCTGTGCTTTTCCCGCTAAGGGCAATCTCGTCTTTTGGCCTGGTTTTGTTTTGTTAAGACGAGTCAAACCCGGACGTTGACCGCGTGACTTGGCCGCCCCTTATTGGGCCAAGTCAGCAGGTGGGCCTGGGCTCTCACTCTCTCTCTCTCTCTCTCTCTGTGTGTGTGTGTCTTTGATACAAAGTGCCTACGTGGCAATTTCTAATTGGTGCTTTTTAGAAAATTCATAACTTTTTACTCGTTGCTCCAAAAATTAAAAATAAATAGTGTTTTGAAATCAGGAGAACGAGATCTATCCATTAAAAATATTTTTGTGATTTGATTCTGATGTTTTCGGATAAGTGTTTTTAAGGATGATTTAAATTACTTAAAAATATGGAAAATAGCCTAAAAATCAGTATCTCGAAAATATATAAACCTATATGTTCTTTTGATCAGAAAATCCTAACTAAGACGATGGTGATATTTTCGGAGTCTAATTCGATGGTTTGCACAAAAAGTTAGTAATATTAGGGTTTTCAACCTTTAATGAGTATACTTAATTCTAATTCATAGATCTAATGATGATATTAGGGAAAGTGGGTTCTAATTTTGTGTGAAGGGTTGGAAAGTGGTGTCTAGAACTCTAAAGATTAAAGGTATGTGCATTTAACCTTTCAGTTGGGAATATTTGTGCCTTGTCCTACTTTTTCTATAATGAGGTTTCATTGAATCCTATTCCTTAAACTCTTGATTGTTTGCTATACCTGCCTCATATTTAGTTTTGGAATATTGTTCTTGGGTATTGGTACCCCTTTGTCATGTTCTATTTGGATGATGCTATTACTTGCCATTGTTTCTAGCATGTTGATTTTATTAGACTAATGAACTAGTGTAGTGGTACTTGTATGTACAACCACCCATAGTTGGGGAATGTGCTATTTCTTCCCTGGGGAACATGTTATTCTCCCCCGCACAGAAATATGTGCAGGTGACTGGGAATGTGTTACTCTCCCCTCACCCTTTTGTTTGAAGGTCCGGTAGGTGCCTCAACCCTACTTAGTTAAGATAGTCAATATTAATCATACATGCAATCCTTGGTTATATATTGTTTATGGCAAGCATCTATTGAAATATTCTTTATATATATGGCCTAATTCTCTTGATATCTTCATCATATAATGAACCCTATCATTTTTATATTTTCTTTGCTTATCTTGTTGCATTAGAATAGTTTTGTAACACATACTTGTCTTTCCTTTCCCTCTTGCTGGGTGCCTTCCCAACCACCCAGATGTGGAGCAAGGTGATGAATAGGACTTGAAGATCTTAGCGTTGACATGGACTACCAGATGGATATGTTGCTTGGAGACAAACGTGGAGTAGTCTAGACTTCCCTCTATCTAGATCCTAGTTGTGTATGATGATGTAAACCCTATAAGGGAAATTTTTGATGTATCTTGTACAATCTTTTATGAAATTGAATATAGTAAAAAAAATTATTCCACTGCTTTCCAATGAGTTTTGTTTACCATATTTTAGTAGAGGGTGGTTTATCCCACTCTTTACAGAGATTTCCATCAACTTGTCTTTTTACTTACATGTTGGAGGGAGTCATTTGTGTGTTCATTGAGTTGTTCTTTCTCAATGGGTTAGACAATCTATGTATTACAACTTTGTTTTCTACATGCTCATTAGCCAAGTTGTCTCTATGCTAACCAATTTGAGGGAGCCAACTCACAATTAATTGGATGTCTCTCTTAATGAGTTGTATATTTCTGTTATTATGTATTGCATTGTAGTACCATGGCAAACAATTTACATTTTACATGTTCATTGAGTTGTTCTCTCTTATTGGGTTAGGCAGTATGTGTTTCAACTATTGTCTGCCTAAAAATCAATCTCATCTGTTTGTGTGTTTAAAAATTGGAGGGATTCAGTTCGCTATTAGTCAGAAATAGTGAGTTGTATATAAAGTATTATGTACTGAGCCCTACAAAAAAGTGGAAGTGTGTTGTGTGCTCTTCCAATTTCCAGACTACCAACTTGTTCTCTGTTCTCCCTTATGGTTGGTTCATTTATGATGTGTGCTCTTCTAGTTGCAAGTTGCTAACTTTCTTGCAGTCAGTTCATTTCACTAAATTAGCATTTTTTTGCTTAATATTTTTATTTTTTAAATCAGTTATGATGAATGCAATAAAAGGTTTAGCATGGACATGTTCCAATTCACATCATCTCAGATCTTTGTGTTCATCGATCTAGTCTATGTATGTGTTCTTATTATTTGGTTGTGTGCTTCTATGCATGTGTTCCAGCAACTTAGTTGTGTGCTCATTGGTCCAACCAATTTGTGTGTTATAGAAGTCAGTTTGTCATGTCTCGGATCTGCGTTAACTACTCTAGTAAGTTTATGTTCTCTAGTTGTTTGTCTTCATGGTAATCAATCTTTGTTTGTGTCCTTATAGCTTCCAGAGAGTCTACTTGTTGTTAATTAATATTAGCATAAGCAAAGAACAACAATTAATTTTGGGTATATATGGATTTCCTTCAACTTATCTTTTTATTCCATTTTATAAAATTTTGTTTTATAGTGGGTTAGACAATCTGTGTTCCAACTATTTTTCTACATGCTCATCAATCCAAGTTGTTTGTGTGCTTGAAAATTTGAGGGAGTCCAATCGCTATTAGTCAGGGAACATATTTTATTTTTTATTGCATTGTAGTACTAATCATGACCATGACAAACAATTTACATTTAACATGTTCATCTAGTTGTTAGGTAGACTATGTGTTCCAATTATTATTTGCCTACAAATCAATCTAGTGTGTATCTGTGCTTACAAATTGGAGGGAGTGAGCTCCTTATTAGTCGGTGATCTATCTTAGTGGTTTGTATGTAAATTATTATGTATCAAGTGTTGTAATAATCATGAACATTAAAAAATTACATTTTTTAGAGGTTCATTTGTCCATCTATCTACTACTCTAAATAAATGTGTGTTCTATTTTTCATTTAATCTTCCTATTTGTGTGGTTTTCGACAGCTGCATTCAGCTATATGCGTGTGGGTATTTTTTAAAACTTCCTATGTGTATAGTTCTTTCACTACTTCTATTAAAGACATTAGTCAACAATATACAAGAAGTTCTAGTCAGCTAATATTTTTCTAAAAAGGTAACAACATTATATGGGCAATTTAATTCTACTCATTAAAAAAAAATTAACAAAATTGGTGATAAAGGTCTGTATCGGTAGTTGTTTGAACAACTTGCTTCAGTTGGTAAGTGACTTATTTTCAACACCTAGTTGAGCAGCTTCACTCCCTTGATTTTTATTTACAAAAATGGTGATAGATTTGGTTATATATCCTTTAGCTAACTTTCTTAAATTCTTTTGACTGATTGTTTCTATTAAGCATCATTTGAGCATTTTCACTCTAATCATTCTTTTCTCCAAAAGAAATATAATAGTTTTTTTCTATTGACTATAATTTATTATAAAAATGGTAATAGAAGTAGATATTTGACAGTATTTGAATATCTAGGTTTAATTGGTACATAATTTGTTAACAACAATTCAACCAACTTCAATAAATTGATTTTTATATGAGAAACTAATAATTTTTAGTTGAGTGGTTAATACTTTATTATATATAGAGAAAGCCATTAAATTGAGGACATGAGTCTTCATCTTCTTTAATACGAGAGACATCTACCATATAATACTACATAAACTATTACAACCCAGTTCTTGATTTACGGACAACTCTAAGCTTTTTTCTTAATAAGTTGGGAGATCTTCTTATTCATCCCACTCTCCTCATGTGGGCCTACATAGAAAAAAAGTATACATCTTTCTCTTATACGAGTGTGGATATATAACCCGGTATAAGGCCTCACCAACTAATCAAATATCTCGTACAAAACATCACAGAGATAACGTCATGAAAACAGGTGAATGAGAAGTCGATCAACTCTTCTCCACTAAGTATCAAATCGTCTAATATCTATATATGGGGTTCCTTGTCGTTCAAGAATAAGCATACCTCTTACACGCATGGGAAAAAGAGATGGTTCAATGCAAATAAAGGGATGTACAAGATGGTATCCCCCTACTCCAAGTTCTCTAGGAACTAAGTTGAATGGATTGAGTACCAGGTAGTGCTAAGGTTTATTAATCTTATTGTTAATTATACTTTTATCAGTAATATAATAACCTTGTACTTTATCTTAGACTTAGTTACCTTAGTCTTTGTTTGGATAAGTCAAAGTCATGACATGAGCATACTATGAGATCCCAACTATAGTTGATATAGAGATAGCCCACACATGTATGTGGGAAAAAAGTAATAGTTTTTTATTCACACTCTAATTTTACTCCTCACTCTTTATGGGATTGTGTATGATGTGGAGAGGGAATAAAGGACGAGGTAGCTCTTTCTTTTTATGAGAATGTACCTTCAACTGAATATGAGTTTATTTTGGTCAGTATCTCTTTTTGCAAGAATCTTTTGATGATGTTCTAATATTAGAATCAAGTTAGAGGAATAAGTAACATTTTGTTGAGAGAAAGATATAAAAGAAACATCAATATCAATTAAGATGTAAATAATTTTACTTACTGATGTTTCCTCACAATTGATTTGTGTAAACAAAGCTTGAAGGACAATGACTGAGTTATTTAGAGAGGAAGTTTTTTATCATCTTCATCTTCAACCTTTTGTAAAGGAAAATAGTTCAAAAAGATGTTGAAACACCGTGAAGTAAAAGAAGACACATAACGATTAAGGGAAAATGTGAGGTTGTTTGATGTTGTCGATATCTATCTCACATTTACCCCCCTCCCCCAAACATACAATATACATTGTCTCCAAAGTGCAAAAATAAGACAGAAAAATGGAAGCACGTGAGATTATTTCTAAATTTTGATGACAATGATCTTTGGCTACCCATTCAAAATTCAAAATCATCATTACATAATTGTAATGCATGCAATGGAAGTTATTGCCATGACATTCTTCAACAGCAACGGGAAGAACTGAGATGGAGTACATCAAGCCAAGAATGTATACCCCACAATCATTCAAAAGACGACGTTGTTGTGATGGAAAAACTAGGGGATTTTCCATTTCGTCGAGCCTTGAGAAGCATAATCTTTGTCATGCTGACATACAAGAAGAAATAGTGCACGAGCATAGGTCAAAGCATCAACATTGCATATCTATTGGAATCAATCTCATTTGAAAACTTCCTTAATGTTTGAAAGAAGAGAATGAAAGGAAAATAGAAATTTGGTTATGCATTTAGGTATGATTTCTATCAAAGATGAGTATCTGAAGACGACAATGATGTAGGCAGAATCAAAGATTTTATTGAATATCACATGACATTCTCGAGTGAAGTGTATGAGTAACATCCACTGATGTCCATGAAGCAGAGGAAGGAAGATATAGCACATGATGGATGTTTACATGCGCTGAATGAGTAACACCTTTTACTTATACTTGGCTTGCTGACAAAGATCATGCTACAAATCCAATCCAACCACATAAACATCATTGAGTTAGATGGGATTGATAAGAAACCATAAGACTATGTGATAAGAACCCTCCCAGTTTAATAGTATCTTCAAGATCATCTTTCATCACTTTCACGTCATTTCAGTAGACCATAATATAGTTATTGTCACCTTCCTTGAGTTTCTACATAATAAGATGGAGGTTGGCCTGATAAAGTTCACAGTAAAGGCTTCGGTCAAAATTTTCAAAACTTGGTTCATTGGATGCTGCAAGTTCATATACTAGAAAGGGCTTAGGTGTTGGTATGTATGCCCTGAGAGCCAATCATGGGATGATTGGTGGGGTACATTAAGATTGATTTGATAAACATCAAAGGCAAGCTTCCAATTCTTTATGGTTCAGTCATATGAGATAGTGATAGAATAGATTGAATGTCTAGAGAATGTCAGTACTCAACGATGTATGCTTTCAGGTTAAGGACCTGAACGATGAGATCATACGGATGCTAAGAGTTTGTACATTATTGTTATGTCCCTAGTAGGATGTCATTGAGGAAGGTAGATAGACAACAATGACACACAAGACTAGATTGTGGTGTTGGTTGATGAAAAAATCTCATTAGTCATGATATAGAGATATCAAACCAAACACATAGGTACTTGTTAGAGAACAAGTGTACCGGACAGACCCACCGTGAGTTTGACACATGGAACCATGACATAGTAGTCACAGTCAGTATACTCACAGTGATGGTGGTGAGTGTGATTCTTTGACCTAAAATCACTACACTCAACACATGTCATTGGGCACACTTTGCATCATCAAACGCAGTCCTGAAACATGGGTTGTTATAAAGGTGATGATTGGGTGGCTTTGACACATGGGGCTTTTGAGGGGTGAGTGATAGATATGGGATTTGTCCCTCCTGAGGGAGTTTGATATCATTGATGAGTAAGATTGAGAAAGGCGTGCACGCATGTGTGAATCAGTATGTGATATTGATGTCATACATATCTCTTCCAATCTACTCTGAGATCAAGAAAGTGAATGAACGTTGACATGATGACTGTTCCATGCCTCGAGTTCATTTGGGATATCAGTGACAAAGGAATTATACATTCACTGTAACACCATTCACAAATTGTAGGATTGCAAGTTGTTCTCCAACTTTCTACTTTCACTTGGGTAGCACTGATGTGTGACTAGGCACCGCTCTTTACTTGTGAAGTCATAAGTGTTATGGACTTTCACTGCCAACGTGAAATGGACCTGCAGGGTCACACACATAGGATTTAATCTGGAAGAGGAGTTTTGTCCACAAATAATGTTTAGATTGATTACTAAAGGAGTTTAGTAGTTCAATTAAACACTCAATCAATTGATAGCTCAATATCATATTGTTCAAGGTGTTGGACACATTGATTGGAGTATTGGATTGATTGAAATCGCAATTGACTAATTCTGCACAATCTGCACTCCCAACCAATCGGTTCATGTGATGAACCGATCGGATGAGCTTGGTGAACCGATCAGCTCAATTATTGAACCGATCGGCTCAAGATCAGGGTGAACCGATTGCTTCAAGTGTTGAAACGATAGATTTAACTGGTGCAACCGAGCAAGTTGGGAAAGTAGGATTGGTGAGAATTTTCCTTTCGTTTCAATTGCCCAATTTGATTGGGAAATAGGATTGGTATTCGATACCAATTAGAAACAAAAGAAGGAAAGTCAATCGGGAACCGACCAGGACCACCAACCGACCAGTTCACTTGTGAACCGACCGGTTGAGGTGTCCCAACCGACCGGTTCACGTATGAACCGACCGGTTCAGGTTGCGAGTTGGTTGCTTTTGTGGAAAAATCTCGAACCCTTCTACTCCTGTTTTTAGTCTTGCATTGCCCGGGATAGAGAACCCTGTCCCATGACCCTCCTATATATATAGGGGTATTGGGGGCTTCTCAAAGTACAACTCAGTGCAATCAGTTGCTCTACAAAGTTGTCGTTCTCTGGTTTTGGTAACCGAGAGAGCCCGAGCAAGTGCTACTCGCAAAGGGAGGTGCAGCAAGGAAAAGACAACTGCAGTTGCAACTGGAGGTAGGAGAGTGTGTTGGCGACTAGTACATCAACAGGAGGGTGTGACTCCTTCCAACTCCTTATGGGACAAGGAGTGTGGAGTTCCAGGTGGTCCGTGTGGACTACTTCAGAGGCCGGAGGTTTCTGCCGCTAAGGAAGACAACTGTCAATCTTGACAGTCCGGTGTGATCATGAATCGTCAGTCCCGGTGCGACCAGGAGCTGCATAGACACCATTGAAGACCGGAGTTGAAGACTGCGCAAGGCGCGAGGTATTGTCGCCGAGCAAGCCTCAGGATAAGGTATGATTCCAAAAACCATCCTTTCCTATTATATAGACATTGACGTGTTTCCTTGTTCCGGGTTTGGGGGAGAAAATTTTTGTTTCCGCTGCCTTCTCTGCCTCCCCTAAAACCCAACAGTGGTATCAGAGCCACGTCAACTGCTCTATATTTTAGGAATATCGATATGATCAATTTTGGTTTGTCGCCTTTATTTATTGCATACGATGCGAATAAAATTGGCTTTATACATGTCCAATCCTAAATCCACAAATCCCAAATTACATATATGATATGTATTATTAATGCACTCGATACGCGCCGCCCTTAAATGAATTTTGTGGTGGATGTATAGCGTGGTTATGGCCAATAAACCCTATCTGTGAATGGTTGTGTGTGGTTGCTTGCATCTGGGTCTGCGCACCGATTCCCTTCTCCTATTCCTGATGTAACTCGAAATAATTCGAGATTTCTTTTCCTACCTTTGCTCCCCTTGAATGTAACTCAAGGTTTCTCTTTTTTTGCAATGTAAAATAGGATAGATGTTATTTCCTGTTATTTCAAAGAACGGAGGACATCAAGACGACAGCTGAAACGATCGGTTCCAGGCGTGAACCGATCGGTTGACGTTCCAGACGGTCGGTTCAAGGAGTGAACCGATCGGTTGATGGCCAGTTCGAGGAGCGAGACGAGCGGGTGGCGGCCATAATGAGATGCGCGAAGACCAGGCAAACCGATCGGTTGGAGGAGCCAACCAATCAGCTGGTGGCACCCAGACGACCAGGCCAGAATGAGCAAATCATTCATGTGATGAGTTGATCTACTCGGAAGGCAAAGCACAAAGTTCATCTTGTATAGGTTGCATGTGATGTAGACCTAGATGACCGTGATTCCTCTTGGCTCGAGGAATCACATTAGGATGGCCATAATCATCACTTTTATCGTTTTACATATTTTCTGTGGGATATAGCATGTATATGATACATACTATGTATTGTGGTGATTGGATATGTATATGCATACAAAACCAAATCCCTCATTAAATATTAAGTTTTAGATGCCTTCCAAATGCGACACACGTGAAAAGCTTGATCAACCAAGTGTGGGCACGCCCTAGCGTGGTGCACCGTCTATCTCGTGGAAGCGTGAAGGATGAATGTGTGGGTCTGCCCTAGCAGGGTGCATATTCATCGTGTTTGTTTTGGTTCGGACTTAACAAGGTGATCTAGATGGGATCTAGTACATTGAGGCATGGAGATGATCATGGAAAGGTGTTGCATATGACATCTTATCAAGAGTTGCATATGATGCAATTGGCAAAAGTTGCCTACATGAGAGATCTATGTTGTGGGTGACAGCCCTAGCTGGTCCATGACTTAGAGGATTTCACGATCTTGCCCACTAGAAGGTTGTACGCTGCAATCTTCCGAATTGATGGTGAGGGCTATCAATTTGAAGTAAAATAGTGGGAGCGATAATTAATTAAAGGCCTAATTATATTGTCAATCTTTCAAATCAATCAAATAAGTCAAAAATGAGTTTTTGGACTAAAATTGTATATTTCCTTTTGTAGTTCAAATGGAAACAAACAACAATCACTTTTCTTTGTGATCGGTCCTTGAAAAGAACAAGCTAAATGGGATAAACTTCCATGACTGGTATCGGACATTGAGAATTGTTCTCACTCAAGAGCGTAAGCTCTATGTCATGGATACTCCAATTCCAGAGGAACCCGCTCCTAATGCACCAAAGGCAGAAAGAGATGCTTACAAGAAGCATTTTGATGATGCCATTGATGCAAAGTGCTTGATGTTGTGTTCCATGAACCATGAGTTGCAGAGACAACATGAGAACATGGGTGTCATCGAGATGATTTAGCATCTCAGGAACATGTAGAAAAGAGAGATACAATGTTTCTAGGGCGCTGTTCAAGTGCGTCATGACAGAAGGAGATGCAGTTGGTCCTCACACGCTCAAGATGATTGGGTATGTGGAGAACCTGCAGAGACTGGGATTTCCACTTAGCCAAGAGTTGGCTACTGACGTGATACTGCAATCGTTGCCAGAATCTTACAGTCAGTTTGTGATGAACTACAACATGAACAACTTTGATAGGCCACTGTCAGAGTTGTTGGGCATGTTGAGGACAGCTGAGATACAGATGAAGAAGGACAAGACTAAGTCTGTGATGGTGATCACGGGAAAGAAAAGCAAGTCCAAGCGCAAGGGCAAGGGAAAAGCTAAGAAAGGTTCTGATGCTAGCCAGGAGCCCAAGACGTCTTCAGCTCTCAAGGCCAAGGGAGGCGTGACCAAGAAAGGAAATTGCCACCATTGTCAAAACCCAGGACATTGGAAAAGGAATTGTCCTCTCTATCTGGAAGAACAAAAGAAGAAGGAGGCGACTGATGTCTCTACTTAAAGGTGTCATGAAAGTAAACTTGTAACACTTTTTGAGGTATATGATATCAAGATGTAAAGTGTAAGGCACTCATAATTGGGTCAAGTGTTTCCACCATAGATAGGAGTACTTTAGTTTATTTTCAGCCTACAAGGCATGTAATACAGTTATGAAATGCTATTTCATATTTGCCAATAGATAGAAACACTTTATTTTGCATATTGTATGACAATAATGGCAATTAATAAAGGGATGTTTCAATTTATAAAGATATGATCTTTGTGGCAATGCCTTATTTATCTTGTGGTATTTGATATGCATAAGATAACATGATACCTGAAAGTTATAGATAACTCAAATAATCAAATTAGCATCAATCATGAGAAATTCATTTCTAGTTTCCATATGATGGATAAATCTAGACTCTTTTGGTTAGAGAACCAGTAAGAGACATGAATATCTTGGACATGATTAATCAACCTTCACTAATGGTAGTGGGAGAATGATTATCCAATTAGGTATAATACATGTGATGTATTTACATACCTATTGGAATAAATGCTAATACTTCTAATGGTGTTTAGAGAAATGCCAATATGAATATCTTGAAGTGTTCAATATTATCACAGATGAAGTACAAATTTGGTAAAGTGTTAATTCTTGATGAGATCAATGAATGAAATACTTGGACCAAATGTTTGAGATCCTTATGAGTGATTATGATAATGTATCATAGTGAACTCATGATTAAGGCATGGTGATGTCTAAATCAAGAAGGAATCATACTCTAAGGAGTTAGAGAATGATTATCGAATAACTGAATTCTTCTTAATAAAAGAATACCCCACACTAATAAAAGAAATTAAGAATCACAAGGGTTGTGAGTTCTTATATCCTTAACAGATACACCTCAAGTATCTATGTGATGAGTTGTTCATGTGATGAGTCAACTATCTAGATGAATATGAGGAATCATATTTTGAGTTATGGTTTATGACCATTACATCCTAAATGACATCCATGTGAACCATTAGGTATGACCTTGATGGTAGCACCCAATGGATAAAATCCATAAGTGCAAATGAATCTTAAGTGTTAAGATACATGGATAACATTTTGAGAAGGATGATGCTTGTTGATTGCAACTTAATGACTAAGGCATTTGGAATATGGATACTAAAACCACATTCCTATGAGGAATAAAACAAGGATGTGTACGTGAAACAACCTATAAGGTTTATGAATCCACTAATGCAAATGAAGTCTATAAGTTACAATGGACTAGTCAATATGATTGATTGAGTACAAGCAACTCAGAATTGGATCTTTACTTTGATGATATAGTCAAAGGGTTTGACTGATATGTCAAAGACAAAGAAGGGATATGTGATTTAGTGGGAGCCTATTCACATTTCACATGTTGATGTGAAATGGAAATGTTCTAGAATGGAAATCCAAAAGTCGAAATTATCTTTAAGGAAGATAGAGATGTTTGCTATGTGATAGGAATAGAGATCTATAGAGATAGTTCTAGAAAACCTATTGACCTGAAAAGAGAAAGCATACATTGGAAATCTGTACTGAAGGGTTCAGTGTACACAGATTCAGTGGGAGAAAACTTGTCCATGTTACATGGAGATAGTATCCCAAGGCCAAGTGTCCAATTCTTATGAAGAATGGGAACACTAAGAATAGATATGGATCTATCATGTATGTAATCATCCCATTATCTTTCATGTATGGACATGGCAAGAATAAAATGCATTCATCATCTTGTATGTAGGACATGACAATATGATGTGCTCATCCTAATAACTCGTATGTGGGACATGACGAATGGATGTCTGTCTACTTCCAGTAAGGGTTACTGGAATACCATGAGAACTTGATAAGTACTTGGGAAGTACTAGTTCTATGGAGATAAGGAAGAGTTTGATGTAAAGAGTTACATTGATGCGAACTTCCGAAAGGACAGAAAATTAATCGCAAAATATACATAGGATGTATAAAAGTGAAAGTTTGTTGATAATTGGAAGTGTTCCAATAAAACCACTTAAAAGGAAATGCCGAGTATATATGTGTTAGAGAACAATAGTGGATACTATATGGATCTGGATGTTCATGAGATGAACTTATAGATGTTCCGCTCATTGATGACAAGTATGGAATCCTTGATCATGCAATGTGGCTAAAGGTTAGCAAAGGAATACTAGATCGCATATTACGACAACTCCATCTCATACGTATGAAGTGCAGCGAAGAGATGAGAGACATGCAATTACTGACTTTGGCAAGGTGTTGCCATTACTCACTATGTTGGCACTAGAGCAGAGTGACATGTGGGACATGTTTGAAGATCACTATGAATATGATTCAAGGGTGATTGGCTTGCAGAGCAAGTGGGAGTCTGTTGGTATGTATGCCCTGAGAGCCAATCATGGGATGATTGGTGGGATACATTAAGATTGATTTGATAAACATCAAAGGCAAGCTTCCAATTCTTTCTCATTTAGTCATATGAGATAGTGATAGAATAGATTGAATGTCTAGAGAATGACAGTACTCAACGACGTATGCTTTCAGGTTAAGGACATGAACGATGAGATCATACGGATGCTAAGAGTTTGTACATTCTTGTTATGTCCCTAGTCGGATGTCATTGTGGAAGGTAGATAGACATCAATGACACACAAGACTAGATTGTGGTGTTGGTTGATGACAGAATCTCATTAGTCATGATATAGAGATATCAACCAAACACATAGGTACTTGTTAGAGAACAAGTGTACCGGACAGACCCACCATGAGTTTGACACATGGAACCATGACATGGTAGTCACAGTCAGTACTCACAGTGATGGTGGTGAGTGTGATTCTTTGACTTGAAATCACTACACTCAACACAGGTCGTTGGGCACACTTTGACATCATCAAACGCAGTCCTGAAACATGGGTTGTTATAAAGGTGATGATTGGGTGGCTTTGACCCATGGGGCTTTTGAGGGGTGAGTGATAGATATGGGATTTGTCCCTCTTGAGGGAGTTTGATATCCATGGCCACTTGATGAGTAGGATTGAGAAAGGCATGCACGCATGTGTGAATCAGTATGTGATATTGATGTCATACATATCTCTTCCAATCTACTCTGATATCAAGAAAGTGAATGAACGTTGACAGGATGACTGTTCCATGCCTCGAGTTCATTCGAGATATCAGTGACAAAGGAATTATACATTCACTGTAACACCATTCATGGATTGTAGGATTGAAAGTTGTTCTCCAACTTTCTACTTTCACTTGGGTAGCACTGATGTGTGACTAGGCACCGCTCTTTACTTGTGAAGTCATAAGTGTTATGGACTTTCACTGCCAACATGAAATGGACCTGCAGGGTCACACACATAGGATTTAATCTGGAAGAGGAGTTTTGTCCACAAACAATGTTTAGATTGATTACTAAAGGAGTTTAGTAGTTCAATTAAACACTCAATCAATCGATAGCTCAATATCATATTGTTCAAGGTGTTGGACACATTGATTGGAGTATCAGATTGATTGAAATTGCAATTGACTGATTTTGCACAATCTGCACTCCCAACCGATCGGTTCATGTGATGAACCGGTCGGCTGAGCTTGGTGAACCGGTCGGCTCAAGTGTTGAACCGATCGGCTCAAGATCAGGGTGAACCGATTGCTTCACGTATTGAAACGATCGATTTAACTGGTGCAACCGAGCAAGTTGGGAAAGTAGGATTGGTGAGAATTTTCCTTTCGTTTCAATTGCCCAATTTGATTGGGAAATAGGATTGGTATTCGATACTAATTAGAAACAAAAGAAGGAAAGTCAATCGGGAACCGACCAGGACCACCAACCGACCGGTTCACTTGCGAACCGACCGGTTGAGGTGTCCCAACCGACCGGTTCACTTGTGAACCGACCGATTCAGGTCCCCAACTGACTGTTTCAGTTATGAAACGATCGGTTCAGGTTGTGAGTTGGTTGATTTTGTGGAAAAATATCGAACCCTTCTACTCCTGCTTTTAGTCGTGCATTGCCCAGGATGGAGAACCCTGTCTCATGACCCTCCTATATATAGGGGTATTGGGGGCTTCTCAAATTACAACTCAGTGCAATCAGTTGCTCTGCAAAGTTGTCGTTCTCTGGTTTTGGTAACCGAGAGAGTCTGAGCAAGTGCTACCCGCAAAGGGAGGTGCAGCTAGGGAAAGACAACTACAGTTTCAACTAGAGACAAGAGAGTGTGTTGGCGACTAGTACGTCAACAGGAGGGTGTGACTCCTTCCAACTCCTTGTGGGACACGGAGTGTGGAGTTCCAGGTGGTCCGTGTGGACTACTTCAGAGGCGGGAGGTTTCTGCCGCTCAGGAGGACAACTGTCAATCCTGACAGTCCGGTGTGATCAGGAGTCGTCAGTCCCGGTGCGACCAGGAGCTGCACAGACACCGTCGAAGACCGGAGTTGAAGACCGTGCAAGGCGCGAGGTATTGTCTCCGAGCAAGCCTCGGGACAAGGTATGATTCCACAAACCATCCTTTCCTATTATATAGAAGTTGACGCGTTTCCTTGTTCCGGGTTTGGGGGAGAAATTTTTTGTTTTCGCTGCCTTCTCTGCCTCCCCTAAAACCCAACATTAGGATCATCCATCATGTTAAAGATATCAACAACTTCACGAGCCCATATAATAGTGTAATAGATCTTGGAGGTTGGAAATCAAGAGGAGAGGGTTCTATTGAGCATCTTTCTCTGGTTCCTAACAAAGAGCATGTCGAAAAGGTTCCTTTGCAGGCCTTGGAATAAGAGGATATAGATCCCTAGTGTAACATATTGAATCTCAGGTTTATTTGCACTTTTACCAATTTTCAAGCTTTTCATTTCCCTCTTATCTTTTTGGACTTTTTCCTAAATTTTCCTAGCTTTTTCTACCCTCTTTGGCCCCAATGTTGAATTTGAGCTATAGTTGATGGCTTGAACTACATTTACCCACATTCATGATAATGAATGGGTGTTTGCACAAATATCTCAAATTATGTGTTAGTTAGAGTCTAATAATGCAAATTGGACAATTATGAGAGATATGACTAGAATATGCTAATTTAGAGTAATTGTGGCTCTTTGGAATAAGAAATAAGAATGAATGTGAAATTGAGTTTAATTAATGAGATATTCACCCTCTTATCTCCTCTCTCCTCTAAATTGTTATTAAAGCATTAAAAAGGAGAATAAGAGGTGGGACATGACACTTTGACGACTTTATAATATTTATCTCAATTTTTATTAAAGGAAAATCTAAGAAAATAGTTTTGTATTAATTCACCCTTTTAAAATGCATTAATATACACATTAATCGACAATATTGTCATAGATGGCCATATCTCATGGAAAACGTAAAACTAATTATATAGCATTAATCTAGATATTAATATTAACCTATGGTTCAAATTTGAGGTCATTTGACCCATGTTTGACCCTCCAAATCGATTTTGTAACAATTCATGATAGTATAACTATGGTTTTAAATTGATTTGTATTCAATACGTTGATTCCCCTAAAGTTGCGAATTAGTTGAATATCACGTGTTACTTTATCTCCTCCATGTAATCTGACGATTAGCTTTTGATTATCTGAATCTCAACTCGATCAGACGGCCCCGAGGTCATCCTTTACCTCCATCTGTTTCGAGGGTCCAAGCAGTTTCTTGATGCCATGAGTCATTGACCCCATTCTCTTTCTCTTCTTTCACTAGATTTGTCTCTCTCCACTGAATCGTTTGAGCCATGAATCGTCTACTACTTTGGGCCATAGGAGAAATGCCCAATTGGGGCACCCTCCTCGTCTCCATCGAGGATTCACAGAGAGGCCTAAAACTCCCCTCTCACCTATTTAAGGTCGGGTAAAGGACCCTCCGTCCTCGAGCATTCCTCCTCTCCTTCCAATTAGGCCCCTAGCTCCTTCTTGGTCCCCAAACTTCTCACTTTTTTCTCCAACAAGCTCCATGCTAACACCGACTTCTCCTCCACCCTCGGTTCAATTGGTATCGCAGTAAGCACCTCTAGCCTCCGACCTTCACTTTGCCTTCTTTTTTTGGCTCGTTGTGCCCCCAATCGTTGTATCCTATAGGCCACCATAAAGCTTCCTACTGGCGCCATGTGTTTCTCCACCTTGGCACACCTCCACCCATGGTAATGCCTATTTTGGACTCGCCTTGCATCCACTAATGTTTCTCGATCCTTGGCTTCTTGAGAATCAGCCTCTGCAATCAGTTTTGACCTCGGTTTTACGCTCCCTTGTTCCCTAGTTTTCCGATGTGTTTTGTAGTTGCTGAGGTCCTCGCACTGTGGCGAGTGTTCCTCCACCTTCGTCAGACTTCAAGGATCTCATTTGCACCATCTTTGAGTTGAGGTGTTGCTTGGTGATGCAAAGAAACTTTGGAGTCGAGGCTCCAGTAGGATGCTCTCGCAATGGACGCGGTAGGAAGAAACCTGGTCATGGAATGACAAGGGTATCCCTACCATTCTAATTATCCAATTAATCGTGCATGGGTAGTTTAGGGATTTCACGTGCACCGTGATTAATCAGTCATGAGTATTTTCTATGTCTGAATGACTCAGGTATCCTCGTAAGTTTAATAGATCTATTAATACCGCATGGGCATTCCGATCATTTGTCTCCTTCACTTAGTCATGTTTGACTGAGACCACATGAGAACGGACCCACGACTGGGCCACACTTGATTGGTCCAAGTCAACGTGGGTCTGGCTACCGTGTCACATGTTTGCGCAGGTTTTCTGCCGATGTGACATTTCCTCATTTTCTGATTGGTCAGTAATGTTTAATTCCTATTAAATCAATGCTTTGTCAGAAAAATATGAATAAATAGTAACTGGAAAACATTTTTCAAGTAGAATCCAATTTTATGGTTTTTGACTATTGATTTTCTATCCTATTTTGACATTTGTAATGAATACCATTTTAATTATAGAAGATGTCTAAAAATATGTAGATAATTTATTTTAACTCCAACTTGAGAAATAAAATATGTTTCCTTAATCAATAAAGTCCAAGAAATCAATTGGTCTAAGTTTTGAGTACTAAATCGAAGGTTTTCATAAAAGGTTCAAAATTAGGTTTTCTTATACTTTATGCTTTATAAATCCTAATACATGTGATATAATTTGTAACTAGGATAAAGTGATCTTGGACACAACTAATTCGTGAAAGTGATGGTTATGAATCTACATTAAGGTGTGTGAAAACCTATGTATGTATGTATGTGTATTCTAACCCTATATTGGGTATGTTTTAAATCCAATCCTATTTTCCCAATGAGGCATGAGCCTATTTTCATTAATTCTTATTATTGCATAAATTGTTCTAGGGTCTTGGATCCCACTTGCAAAGTTATTAAATTTCTTAAATATGCCATTGATTCACTCTAGCATGTGATGTAAATGACTAATTAACTAATGTAGTGTACATGAGTATAAACCATCCATAGTTTTGGGCATGAGCCTAGGGGAATGTGACCACTATCCCTAGGGGAATGTGATAATTCTCCCCACTTTATATATATTCAGGTATTTGGGAATGTGTTACTCTCCCTCACCCAGAGGTTGAGGTCCGGTAGGTGCCTCAGCCCTATATTAGTTTAATGTAGTCACATTTAATCATGCATGCAACTTATTATTGTTTAACTTGGCAGAATTTCTGATTTGTTTTACTTGCCTCATATTCTTGACCCTCTTAGCATAGTGAATCTTTATTATTTCCTGCTTTAGTTTATAATTGTCCTTATTCTTTATTTGACACATACGTTTTCTCCCCTCTTAATGGGTGATCCCAACCACCCAGGTTAGGATCAAAGTGCGCAACAGGAGCATGGTGAACCAGCCTAAGACTAGGAAAAGGAGTTCATCCTTCCCTCATGAATTGATCTGTTAAGTTATTTATTTTTGGAGACATATTGATGTAGTTGAGTTTCCCTCTACTTAGATCCTCTTTCTGTATAAATCATGTACACCCTTTTGGGAAAATTTATGTACTTTTTGCTAAATTGAATACAGTCAAAAGTTTTTACTTTTGCTGTTATCCAATTGGATTTTGTTTACCATTATAATTAGTAAAGAGGTGGTGATTTCACTTCTTTATAGCATGGTATCAGAGCCAATGATAGTCAGATCTTTGACTATTTCAATTTGTCTCCTTAGTTAGAAAACCTAACCTCATATAGTATCCCTTTAGTTCACCTTAGAATTAACCTATGATAAAAGGTTGATCTAGAACCATAATAATTTCAAATTAGATATATCTCTAACCAACTTTTCGGTGATTAGCCTATTAGGTAGCTACTAGTGCACGAAGTTGAAAGTGATGGTGTCTAGAAATGGTCAAAACTTAGGGGATGGCAATATTTTCCTCTGCACCACTAGCTTGGTTTACGAGGACTCCCGAGTTCATATGACACTGGCCTGGCATGATCTGATACGAAATGCTCGAAATAGCATACCTTTAGGCAAATAACCTCAATGTTGAGTATCCTTAGGAACCTAATATATGTTGATTTGGTTATCCCTATAAAATCATGTTATGTCCCATAAGTTCCTTATATGAGTATTAGATTTCCAAGTTTAGGGGTAGTCTACCCTATACTAGACTTTGAAGTTTGGTAATAGTGAATAGTAAAACAATTAAGTGATTAGATCTTATACATGAGTTGATTAGACACACTCTTTTACCTCTAGCTTAGTTTGACTTAGTCAACCCTTTAAAGTGGAGTAGTGGTAGCAGTAGTACCTTGATAGATTTTGCATTGCTGTTTTTGAGGATGAAATCCTTTTTTAGGGGGGATGGAATCCTAAACATAAGAAAAATCTAACCACTTTGGAATTAGAAACCCTAACTCCATAAACAAGGGACTAGTGAGTTTATATGGTTGATCAAACAAATTATTATTATAATTTAAATTGTTTGTTTATATACTAATGAATACATAAAAAGTCATCTAATGAACAATTCATATGCTTGAACCCCAACAAAAACTTAAGGCAAATAATATGAGTAACTCACTAATGGTGAATACACATAATGTTGACCATGTCACCCTAAGGATAAGATAAATGCATAACATGTAATGGTCATGTTGACCTAAACCCTAAGATGTAATCATCTAACCTTAATATATATACATATCCTTAATGCCTTCATGATACATTAGTGACATTAGGTGTCATCATCAATAATACACTTTGATACACCTAAATGACATATAATCACCTAATCATAAATTGGTATATGAATCAATTCATTAAAATGGAGTGTATTTCACCTTATTCACTAATGTGATAAGAGTAATTGGATTCACATAAGCATGCATAAATGCCCAATGTGATGTTAAATGTATACTTTATAATATGAAGTGTAAATAGGAGACAATGGTTAGTGATGGCATTAATGTGAGTATGAAAAGTGATGTGACAAGGTGTAATATAGAGGTAAGAAATTAATGTGACATTATTTGGACTTCATAACTTGTTAGATAATATTATCTGTTCCTTACAAAATAAATTGTGATAATTCTAGATGATGGTAATATGATGATAAGGTAGAATAAATTCAAATTATTAATGATTGTGATCTAATATACTAATAAATATTGAGATTTCTTAGTAAGCCCTACTTGTGCTTGAAACTCTTAATTAGTAAATGAGACATACATATGATTTTTTGAGATATAATTCTTTTTACAACAATGTGAATGTAACCTGACACAAGTTATAGAATATTAAGGATGGTGTAATTTCACGATAAAGATAATGATAATAACCCAAAATGCCTATTGTGTTATATTTAATAAAAAGTAATGTGAATAGTGGAAACCTTAGTGAATCATGAAAAGCCTGACTTATGTATAGAACATGTGAATCACCCTAGATTAGGGGTTATTACATAGTTTCTTAAGGATGGGTTGTTACGTACTCACCCTTCCCACTTGTTGAGATTTCGGGGACGAAATCCTCTTTAAGGGGTGGAGTGTTGTAACATACTGAATCTCATGTTTATTTGCACTTTTAACCATTTTTAAGCTTTTCATTTCCTTCCTATCTTTTTGGAATTTTTCCTAATTTTTCCTAGATTTTTTATCCTCTTTGACCTCAATGTCGAATTTGATCTATAGTTGATGGCTCGAACTACATTTACCCACATTCATGATAATGAATGGGTGTTTGCACAAATATATCAAATTATGTGTTAGTTAGAGTATAGTAATGCAAATTGGACAATTATGAGAGATAATGAGTAGATTATGCTAATTTAGAGTAATAGTGGCTCTTTGGAATAAGAAATAAGAATGAATGCAAAATTGAGTTTAATTAATGAGATATTCACCCTCTTATCTCCTCTCTCCATCAAATTATTATTAAAGCATTAAAAAAGGAGAATAAGAGGTGGGACATGACACTTTAATGACTTTATAATATTTATCTTGAATTTTATTAAAGGAATTGCTAAGAAAATAGTTTTGTATTAATTCACCTTTTTAAAATGCATTAATATACACATTAATGGAAAATATAGTGGTTGATATCCATATCTCATAAAAAATGAAAAACTAATTATATATCATTAATCTAGATATTAATATTAACCTATGGCTCAAATTTGAGGTCATTTGACCCATGTTTGACCCTCCAAATCGATTTTATAAGAATTCATTATAGTATAACTATGGTTTTAAATCAATTTGTATTCAATACATTGATTTCCCTAAAATTGCAAATTAAATGAATGTCACACGTTAATTTTATCTCCCCCATGCAATCCAACAATTAGCTTTTGATCATCTGAATCTCAGCTCGATCGGACGGCCCGGAGGTCATCCTCTACCTTTAGTCGTTTTGCGGGTCCAAGCAGTTTCCTGATGCCTTGACTCCTCGACCTCGTTCTCTCTCTCTCTTCTTAACCATTTCGTGCGTTTCTTCTTCTACTGGATTTGTCTCTCCACTGAATTGTTTGAGCCATGACTCGTCTGCTACTTTGGGCAATAGGTGAAATGCCTAGTTGGGGATCCCTCCTCGTCTCCATCGAGGATTTATAGAGAGGCATATAGATCCCATCTCTCCTATTTAAGGTCAGGTAAAGGACCCTCTATCCACGAGCATTCCTCCTCTCCTTCCAATTAGGCCCCTAGCTCCTTCTTGGTCCCCGACCTTCTCGCTTTTCTTTTCCAATGAGCTCCATGCTAACGCGGACTTCTCCTCCACCCTCAGTTCAATTGGTATCATGATAAGCACCTCTGGCCTATGGCCTTCACTTCACCTTCATCTTTTTGGCTCGTTGTGCCCCCAGTCGCTACGTCCCATAGGCCGCCGTGAAGCTTCCTACCAACACCGTGTGTTTCTCCACCTCATTGCACCTCTTCCTGTGGTAACGTCTATTTTGGACTCGCCTTGCATTTGCTAATGTTTCTCGATCCTTGGCTTCTCGAGAATCGGCCTCTGCAATTAGTTTTGAACTCGGTTTTGCCCTCCCCTTCTCCCTAGTTTTCCGATGTGTTTTGTTGTTGTTGAGATCCTCGAACTGTGGCAAGTGTTCCTCCACCTTAATAGGACTTCAGGGATCTCATTCAGACCATCTTTGAACCGAGGTGTTTCCTGGTGATGCGAAGCAGCTTTGGAGTTGAGGCTCTAGTAGGCTGCTCTCATAGTGGACGCGGGAGATAGAAACTCGATCATGGAATGACCAGGGTATCCCTACCATTCTAATTAGCCAATTAATCGAGCATGGGTAGTTTAGGGTTTTCACGTGCATCATGATTAATCAGTTGCGAGTATTTTCTATGTATGAATGACTCAAGTATCCTCACAAGTTTAATCGGTCTATTAATACCGCAAGGGCATTCCAGTCATTTGGCTCCTTTTCTCAGTCACGTTTGACCAAGACCACGTGAGCGCAGACCCATGACTGGCCCACACATGATTGGCCCAAGTCAGCATGGGTCCGGCCACCATGTCACATGTTTGCGCAAGCTTTTCTGCCTATGTGACATTTTCTCATTTTCAGATTGGTAAGTAATGTTTAATTCCTATTAAATCAATGCTTTGTCAGAAAAATATGAATAAATAGTTATTGGAAAATATTTTTCAAGTTGAATCTAATTTTATGGTTTTTGGGTGTTGATTCTCTGTCCTATTTCGATGACTGTAATGAATACCATTTTAATTATAGAAGATGTCTTAAAATATGTAACTAATTCATTTTAACTCCAAATTGAGAAATAAAATATGTTTTCTTAATCAGTAAAGTCCAAGAAATAGATTGGTCTAAGTTTTGAGTCCTAAATCTAAGGTTTTCATAAAAGGTTCAAAATTAGGTTTTCTTATACTTTATGCTTTATAAATCCTAATACATGTGATATAATTTGGAACTAGGACAAAGTAATCTTGGACACAACTAATTGGTGAAAGTGATGGTTATAAATCTACATTAAGGTTAATGAGAACCTATGTATGTATGTATGTGCATTCTAACCCTAAGTTGGACATGTTTTAAATCCAATCATATTTTCCCAATGAGGCATGAGCCTATTTCCATTAATTCTTATTATTGCATAAATTGTTCTAGGGCCTTGGACCCCACTTGCAAAGTTATTTATTAAATATGCCATTGATTCACTCTAGCATGATGATGTGAATGACTAATTAACTAATGTAGTGTACATGATTACAAACCACCCATAGTTTTGGGCATGAGTCCAGAGGAATGTGACCACTCTCCCCACAAGAATGTGATGATTCTCCCCACTTTATATATATTCTGGTGTTTGGGAATGTGTTACTCTCCCTCACCCAGAGGTTGAGGTCTGATGGGTGCCTTAGCCCTAGATTAGTTTAATGTAGTCACATTTAATCATGCATGCAACTTATTATTGTTTAACTTGGCAGCTTTTCTTATTTGTTTTGCTTGCCTCATATCTTGACCCTCTTAGCATAGTGAATCTTTATTATTTCCTGCTTTAGTTTATAATTGTCCTTATTCTTTATTTGCACATACATTTTCTCTTGTATTGTTGGGTGATCCCAACCACCTAGGTTAGGATCAGAGTGCGCAAGAGGAGCATGGTGAACCAGCCTAAGACTAGGAAAAGGAGTTCATCCTTCCCTCATGGATTAATTTGTTAAGTTATTTATTTTTGGAGACATATTGATGTAGTTGAGTTTCCCTCTACTTAGATCCTCCTTTTGTATAAAGCATGTACACCCTTTTAGTAACATTTATGTACTCTTTGTTAAATTGAATATAATCAAAAGGTTTAACTTCCGCTGCTATCCAATTGGATTTTGTTTACCGTTGTAATTAGTAAAGAGGTGGTGATTTCACTTCTTTACACCTAGATGGATAGGGAGATCAGGATCTTAGTAGAAGCAGCGATCACGGATCACCTCCATGGCATATCGTCCATGTAGTGCAGAAAAATCATGAGAGTCAAGGTTTGCAATGGAAATGTTGTGGTTGAGAGATTCCATGACATGTAGGACTATGAATGTGTTGTTGCCTTTTGTAGGATTCTATTGATGGACTAAAGGCTAAAAAATATAGTCGATTGATGAATGCATATTCATCCCTTTTTTAGTTGCATTATTAGTCTAACTTAGCATTCATATAGCTTAGTTTGCCTCAATAATAGATTTTTTTATCTACTTAGTTTTTTATGATAATTTGTAGGAATTTAATACTTTTCTTGACTCCCTTTGCAGGTTTTGAATTTTATCAGTCTACAACAAGTTTTCCTAGGGGTCCCGCTAGAAGGTAGAGATCGATTGACAAATTTTGTGTCTGAGGGTAATTTTGACCTTTCGATCGACATGCCAATCGACATTAAAATCGACGAGCAACTAAGACATACAAGAGGTCAACAACCTTGTCGACCTCCCTACTCGACAACCTTGTCAACCTTCCAGGTCGATGACCCATCGACACATTGGTCGACACTCAGAAGGTTGACACTTAGGAGCTCGACATTATCATCAACCAACAACCGATAAGAAATCATCCATCGATCAACTACTGTTGACACGCTTGTCGACGACCACAACTGTCTGACAGACTATCAACCCTCAAGGTCGATAGCCTGTCGACATCCATGATCAACATCCCCGTCGACCCTCAAGGGACCGACAACACATGGCTGGCGTCGATGGAAAGAGGTCAACAACCTCGGCGCTATAAATAGGCCCCCAGCGCAGCCATACAACTCATCTTAAAATTCTAGAGACAGAAATGCCGAAAGGCTACCGTCGAGATCAGAGCAAGGATGACATCTATCGACCGAGCTAGTTCTATTGACCTATCTTGGCGACTCCTATCGACTTCAAGCACAAATCTACTGATCCTTTCCGTTTGCAACTCCAAGTCATCGATCTCCTTCTCCAAGGCGATCGATCTCTTCCCCAAGCTGTTGTTCCTCCACCTGTTTCTGCTGCAAGTCAGGATTAATACCTAAAATACAAAGAAGGAAGTCTGTCTTCGAACACCACGTGGAGCCACTTTTTTTTACCATCATGACAATGATGGTGTCCTCCTCCTCTTCTAGTGATATAAATCTTGCCATGTCGAGGGAGTAGTCCTTTCACTGGGGTGTGTGTAAGGTGGTGAGATCACCTCCTTACTAAAATTTAAAGGAAGTACAAAACATCCATCTTTTAGAAAGATAAAATATATTGAGGGATGCATGTATAATATTCCAAGTAAATAAGCATGCACCAAATACATTACAAAATATCAATAGTGGCGGAAATAAAAGAACTTAAGCCTAATACATGGCTTTCATTGTTGAATACATGATTGTTTCCAAAAGAAAAAGATAAGAGAAAAGGATCTCTCTATAGCAACCTATCCATCCTTTCCAAAAGCTAAAGACCAACTCCTGAGGAAAACCTTCTTCAAGCTTGTCCTTCACCTTGCTCAGCACCAACACATGGGTGGTTGGGAAGACACCCAACAAGAGGAAAAGAAATAAAAATTATGTGTTACAAGATTATTCTAAAAGTGACAAGATAGTTGTAACAAGTAAAACAGGCTAGGAAATCATCAAAAGATGAGACATCAAGAGTATGAGGCTTTATTTAATGAAACTTGCCAATAACAAAAGTAAATGAAGGTTTTGCATGTAAATTAATATGTCTACCTAAATAAGTAGGGTTGAGGAACCTACCGGACCTCTAACCTTAGGTGAGGGAAGAATAAGACATTCCCATTCACCTATAATATTATGGGGAGAAATACACACATTCCCTTAGGGCAATTTTATACATGCCCTCTGTGGGTGGTTGTACTTAAGTACCTCTACTTTACAATTAAATAGAACATATAACTACATGCTAGCAAAAGTTATGGCAAGATTAATCAAAGATTAACATAACATGGTAGTGGGGTATAAAAACCCAAGCAAGATAATACTACAACTAATTTTGAGGCATAAATAAATTAGATTTCAAGAATCATGAATTTGGTCAGATTAAGCCTCATTTAGGGAACATGGGTAATGGTATAAAATTTTCCCAAATAAAGGGGGTAGATGCACATACATAGCACATACATAAAGATGGTTTGCAAATACTTCTTACTTAGAGTCCTATTAACCTCTTTTCCAAACCTTTAGTTGAAATCAAGGTCCACTTGTCCTATTTCCAATTTCATATTCATGTATTAGAATAACATATATACTTTAAAGAGTTAAAAACCTAATATATGAATTTTTTACACAAAACCTCGATTCAGATCTAAAAAATATCACCAATAACTTATTTAGGTTTTTCTGATTAAGAAAACATATAATGTTGCATATATTGGAGTTATGAAGGTTAAAGTGTATTTTTGGTAATTTTTAGGTATTTAATTCATTTTCTAAAAACTCTTTTCGACAAAACTAAAAAACAATACTCGGAAATATTTTTATTAAAAAGAAGATGTTTTTGTGAGTTCAGAACATATTTTACTTTAATTTTTGGACAAACGAACCAAAAGTTATGAATTATTGAAAATCGACCAATTAGAAATCGACACATCATCAATTTTTAACATAAGATCATGAGTTTTAAGCATGTAATAAGAAATATATGGGAAGGGGGTTATGAAGCTTACACCTAGGGAAGATAATAAGGTCCAAACAGAAAGGATTCCGAGCTTATAAGGTCTGGTTGCTCCAAGCCTAGCTCCTTTCTTGAACAAAGATCTCCTTCTCAACTTAGAGGTGATAAACCCTAGCAAAAGAGCATGGAGATGAGATGTTTTAGGGTTCTTAGTGGAGTTTTATCATGGAAGGTCATGGTTAAAACCTGGAGGAAGGTGTGAGAAATACTATCAACATGAATATAGGGAATGAAAGGAGTATTCTTACTAGTTTTGGTTAAAATCACCATGGAGGAGCTTAAGAAACCCTAATAGATCAATTTGGAAACCATATGGGTCTTTTTCACCAAGGTAGGCTCCCTCTATTACCTTGGGTCAGAAACTCAGTGGCAAAAAACAAAAGGAACTATTCTCTAAGCTAGAGGAAAGAAGAGGAGGCCAAGAGTTTCGAATTTTTGAGTTGGGAAAGGGGTATGTATGGCTATATATAGAAAAAGGTCAAGCATGAGGTGTTTTATGAGACTTTCCATGTGTCTTTAGCCTAGGGCTTCATGGCCTTGCAAGTGGACACCTTATGGAGGCTCTAAAATATCTAAGGTCGATTTTTGGACCCTTCTAGGCCATCCCAACCGACCTCCATCAAAGAAATAACCTTATTGGTCGATGGCTTCTAAAGATAAGCTCACTTATAAAGAGGAAAACCCTAAAATGCCCTTGGAAAGCAATACCATCAAACCAAGGTGAAACTAGGTGCTCCCATGGTTTTAGAATTCGAGAATGGTAAGGTGGTATCTAATTATTATAATTCACGTGATAATTTGCAAATAAAACCTCCCAATTGGGTAAATTGCATAAAAGTCCAGAATGTACCTAAAATTGCATAACTTGTACAAACCACATCCAAATTGGACCAAACTTTATCCACAAGTGATATTTGATGTGTAGAATATTAATTTTCTATTATTTATAATTTCGAATCTATATAATCACATTATTTATTACTTATGCCTTTTACTCATTTTCTCTCTCCTAAACTTATCCTAATATTTCAAGGTTGTCCAAATTAGATGAAATTTGACATGTAGGCAAATTTTAATATGTAGATTTTGAATTTGAAGTTTGTTTCCTATTTTGAGACTTATTTTTATGAGATATGTCATATGGCCCATTAACGACCTATTATCTAAATTATTCATCCAATTAAATTTCTTATCTTCATATTACTACCAAAATGAGTTATGTGGCATATTTTATGTTTTCAAATCACATCAAAAAGTTAGATTAAGATTTAGAGCACTTAATTATGGAAATTAAGCTTTCAATGAGGTATTTGTGCATAAATCCTTCTATTGGTATAATTTGTGAATAAATGTTCACTAAACCACTATAAATTCCACTAATTAAGCATAAATGAATAAAGGATAGAAATGAAGGGAAATCTTGGGAAAAAGGTTTACATGGGGATTACATCTAAGATTCATTATGTTACAACACTCCACCCCTTTAGAAGGATTTCATCCTCAAAATCTCAAGTAAAAAGAGAAGGGTGAGTATGTAACATTTCATCTCTCAACTCCCAAGTGGCTTCTTCCAGACCATGATATTTCCATAGAACCTTTACCAGCTCAATCTCTTTGTTCTTCAGTTTCTTTACTTGGGAGTCAAGAACCCTCACAGGTAGCTCTTCATAGGTCAGATTCTCATGTATATATTTAAAGGCTCAACAGTAAGCACATGAGAAGAGTCCTTTACATACTTCTTCAGCATAGAGACATGGAACACATTATGAATCTTATCATAGGAAGGAGGTAAGGCTAAAAAGTATGCATAGTCTCCAACCTTATCTAAGATTTCAAATGGTCCGACATAGCGAGGACTCAACTTGCCTTTAACTTTAGATCTAGCAATAGAATGGATAGGCTTGATCTTTAGAAATGCATAGTCACCCACTAGGAAGTTAACATCAGACCTTTTCTTGTCAGCATACATCTTCTGTCGATCTTGAGAAGCTTTCATGCGTTTCTTTATCAATTGCACCTATTCTATCATCATTTGCATGTCATCGGTCTTCACTAGAGAATGTTCACTGACATCATCCCAATGCAAAGGTGAACGACATGGTCTACCATAGAGAGCTTCCAAAGGTGGCATACCAATACTAGCTTGGTAGCTATTGTTGAAAGCAAACTCAGCTAATGGAAGCAACCGATCCCATGCGCCATCCCAATCCATCACACAAGCACAAAGCAAGCCTTCCAGAATCTGAATTGTTCTCTCAGATTGACCATCAGTCTGCGGGTGGTACGCAGTACTGAAACGCAAGTCAGTACCCATCTCCTCCTGAATCTGACCCCATAATCGAGAAGTAAACTTTGGGTCACGATTAGAAACTATTACCTCAGGTACTCCATGTAGGCGTACGATCCACTCAACATTCAAATGAGCCATATCTACAACTTTGTAATTTGTTTTAAAAGGCAAAAAATGAGCAGATTTTGTAAACCGATCAATAACCACTCAAACAACATCATAACCTTTCTTGGACATGGGTAAACCAGTAACAAAGTCCATTGTGATCTTCTCCCACTTCCATTCTGGAATTTCAAGAGGGTGAAGAAGACCACCAGGTCATTGATGTTCAATCTTGACTTGCTGACATGTCAAGCACTTTGCCACGAATAGAGCTATATCATTCTTCATGTTCTTCCACCAGAAGCTTCACTGTAAGTCCTTGTACATCTTTGTTGTGCCCGGATGAATAGTGTACTTTGACCCATGAGCTTCACTCAGAACCTTCTGTCTCAGATCACCAACATTGGGAATCCACAACCTTTGTCTGAAGCGGACAACACCATCCACCCCGACAAAGAAGTCAGATTGCGGTTTCTCAGTTAAAGCTTTCATCTCTTCAAGCTCAGAAGTCTCCAACTATGCAGCCATGACTTCTGAGATCCAGGTTGGTGTAACGGTCAAGCTGGACATATGAACACACAACTTGTCTTCATCCACTGAATCAATGAGCTGAGGTCTCCAGCTAGCCACATGTTCAGGGTTTTCCCATATTGAACATCTCAGAGCAGCACATACAACATCCTTCTTGCGACTTAAAGCATCAGCTACGACATTCGCTTTACCAAGATGATAGGTAATGGTGAAGTCGTAATCTTTAAGATATTCCATCCACCTACGTTGTCACAAGTTCATATCCTTTTGAGTCAACAAATATCTCAGACTCTTGTGATCAGAAAAGACTTCAAACTTTTTGCCATAGAGATAGTGTCGCCAGATCTTCAAAGCATGGACTATGGCAGCAAGCTCCAAATCATGCATAGGACAATTAGCTTCATTAGCTTTCAACTATTGAGAAGCATAGGCGATCACCTTTACTTCTTGCATCAAAACACACCCTAAGCCTTGTCGGGATGCGTTAGTGTAGATGGCATAGGGTATGCCCTCAACAGGAAAAGCAAGCACGGGAGCAGAAGTTAGGCTCTTTTTCAGCTTCTGAAAACTATTCTCACATTTAGCGGTCCATGAGAACTTAACTTCTTTTCGAGTTATCTTGGTTAAAGGCATGGCCAACTTAGAGAAACCTTTGATAAACTTCTGATAGTAACCGACTAGACCAAGGAAACTACGAATTTCAGATGGGTTTTTCGGAGCCTTCCACATTGTCATAACTTCCACCTTCGCAGGATGAACAACTACATGGCCGGCAGAAATTACGTGATCAAGAAACATAACTTCCTTTATCCAGAATTCACACTTTGAGAATTTTGCATAGAGTTGGTTTTCTTGCAGTGTGTTGAGTAAAATCCACAGGTGCTCGTGACATTGTTCTAAAATCTCAGAATAAACCAAAACATCATCAATAAACACCACCATGAACTTGTCAAGGTATGGGCGGAACACTCGGTTCATCAAGTCCATGAAGGCAGCAGGGGCATTTTACAAGCCGAAAGGCATGACCATGAATACATAATGCCCATAGCGAGTTCTGAATGCCGTATTTGAGATATCATCATCCTTTACACGCATTTGGTAGTAGCCACTTCGTAGATCCATCATGGAGAACACAGTGGCTGACTTCAACTGATTGAACAAGTCATCGATGCCAGGTAAAGGATAACGGTTCTTCACTGTCACTTGGTTAAGCATGCGGTAGTCCATACACATCCGCATCGAACCATCCTTCTTTTTCACAAACAGGATAGGGGCTCCCCATGGAAAAACACTAGGGCGGATGAATCCCATGTTGAGAAGCTCTTCAAGCTGCTTCTTCAACTCAGCAAATTCGGCAGGGGCCAAGTGGTAGGGTGGATTCGATATTGGTGAAGTTCCAGGTACAAGCTCGATGGATAATTCCACCTCATGAGTTGGTGGCAACCCGAGTAACTCCTCGGGAAAGACATCTGGGAAGTCCTTCACCACATCAATGTGATCTACAATAGGAGGTGTAGCCTCGAGAACTATGGAGGCTAGGAAAGCTCTACACCCTTGCGAGACAAGCTTTTCAGCTTTAATGGCAGAGATGACAAATTGTCTCTCTTCTCGCTTCTTACCCTTGACACACATTTTCCCTTCAACAGGTTGAATCAATCTAACCTTGGATTCTTCACAGTACAAAACTACTTTGTACCTCTTTAACCAATCCATACCCAGGATGACGTCAAAGATGGTCATATCAAGTAAGACAAAATCTGTGGGAAACATTATTCCAGATATACATAGGTCCATGGTAGGAGTTTGGAGGTACGAAGAACATATCTTACCACTAGGGGTTTTTACATCTAATACATGATCCATAAACTTAGATTTTATTTCTAGCATAGAGGCAAACTGACAAGATATGAAGGTATTAGAGGAGCCAGAATCAAATAGTGCCTTTATAGGATGCATATTAAGATGCAAGGTACCTTCAATAACTTCATTATCTCCACCTGCTTCCTTAGCATTAAAAGCAAGCACTCTCCCATTCTGCCTCTCCACTGGCGGTCGCCTTGGGTTCTGGTTGTTGTTGCTGTTGTTGTTATTCTACAGAGGTAGATTCTGCCTTGGCTGCTACAGCTGTTGGGCATTATTCTGTCCTTTCTGGAAATGGGGGCAAAGTGGTCAGATATGCCCAACTTGGCCACATTCGTTGCAAGTCGGAGGAGGTCAGTTGTCTCTAAGAGTAGGTGCATTGTTGACATGACATCTCCCTAGAGGATGGTGGCGAGAGCACCTACTACACCGATCACATCTGCGATTCTCATTCTGGGTAGGGTTCTTCTTCTTCTTGTTGTTGTAGCCACTACTATGTCCATATGATTGAAATCCTGGGTACAACTCGATGGCCAGGGCCTTATCCACCATCTGTTGGAAGGTGAGGGGAAGCTGTGGAACAAGACTTCGGCCCACTAGGTAGTTCAGGCCCTCTAAGAACAACGTTGCCCTTCTCTCAGCTCCAAGGTTGGTGGCATAACGTCTGCCACACTCATGCTTCCCTGCCTGAGGCTGTAGAACTCAACTTCCTTCTTTTTCAGGAAGGCGGGACAAATGTACTTCTCCCTGAAGAGCTTCAAGAATTGGTCCCACTCTATAGTAGAGGTGTCTCGAGTGCAGGCGACACCATTCCACCAGACACGTGTCGGTCCGTCCAGCACATACGTCGTGAATCAAACTTTCTGGTGAGGAGGGCATGCCATACCCTTGAAGGTCCGATCCAAAGCCAACTCCCAGTCACTAGCTCTATCCACCATGTTGTGTTCACTTTCACCCTTGAAGTAGGGTGGCTGCATCTTTATGAAGTCGGTGAGGGTGAACTCCCTTGGCTTGTTGGCATTGGCGGCCACTATGTGGAGCTGCCCCATCATGGAGGAGAGCAACTGGCGCAACATTGCCAGCTCTTGCTCCGGTGTGAAGGCGGGGGAGCTTGGAGTAGTAGGGTTGACCACACTATGGACGACATGAGTCACAGGAGTGTTTTACAAATTGGAGTCATTAGGGTTTGATTCCTTTCCCTTGTTCCTGTAGTCGAACAAGTCACCATTCCTAAAAGGTAGGATTAATATATTAAGTTCCCAGGAGTATTTGAATCATAGATGATAAAGAATAGAAGCATGGATGAGAAAATAATATCTAGATTGCTATTGCCTGAAAGCATACTATTTTGGGAAATTCGTATCAGCTCAGGCCAGGCCGGTATCATATGGGCACGGGAGTCCTCGTAAACCAAGCTAGTGGTGCGGAGGAAAATATTGCCAGCCCCTGAAACCCTAATCCTTTCTAGACACCTTTGCTTCAACTTCATGTCCTAATAGTTGCCTGAAGGCTCTGATACCATGATGTAAGGTGGCGAGATCACCTCCTTACTAAAATTTAAAGGAAGTACAAAACATCGATCTTTTCAAAAGACAAAAGATATTGAGGGATGCATGTATAATATTCCAAGTAAATAAGCATGCACCAGATACATTACAAAATGTCAATAGCAGTGGAAATAAAAGTACTTAAGCCTAATACATGGCTTTCATTGTTCACTACATGATAGTTCCCAAAAGAAAAAGATAAGAGAAAAGGATCTAGCTATAGCAACCTATCCATCCTTTCCAAAAGCTAAAGACCAACTCCTGAGGAAAACCTTCTTCAAGCTTGTCCTTCACCTTGCTCAACACCAACACCTGGGTGGTTGGGAAGACACCCAGCAAGAGGAAAAAAAGAAAAAGTATGTGTTACAAGATTGTTCTAAAAGTGACAAGATAGTTGTGACAAGTAAACATGATAGGAAATCATGAAAAGATGAGACACAAAGAGTATGAAGCTTTATTTAATGAAACTTGCCAATAACAAAAGTAAATAAAGGATTTGCATGTAAATTAATATGTTTACCTAAATAAGTAGCGTTGAGGCACCTATCGGACCTCTAACCTTAGGTGAGGGGAGAATAAGACATTCCCAGTCACCTATAATATTATGGGGAGAAATACACACATTCCCCTAGGGCAATTTTATACATTCCCTCTGTGGGTGGTTGTACATAAGTACCTCTACTTTACAATTAAATAGAACATATAACTACATGCTAGCAAAAGTTATGGCAAGATTAATCAAAGATTAACATAACATGGCAGTGGGGTATAAAAACCCAAGCAAGATAATACTACAACTAATTTTGAGGCATAAATAAATTAGATTTCAAGAATCATGAATTTGGTCAGATTAAGCCTCATTTAGGGAACATGCGTAATGGCATAAAAATTTCCCAACTGAAGGGGGTAGATGCACATACATATCACATACATAAAGATGGTTTGCACATACCTCTTACTTATAGTCCTATTAACCTCTTTTCCAAACCTTTAGTTGAAATCAAGGTCCACTTGTCCTATTTCCAATTTCATATTCATGTATTAGGATAACATATATACTTTAAAGAGTTGAAACCCTAATATATGAATTGTTTTACACAAAACCTCGATTCAGATCTCAAAAATATCACCACTAACTTAGTTAGGTTTTTCTGATTAAGAAAACATATAATTTTGCATATATTGGAGTTATGAAGGTTTAAGTGTATTTTTGGTAATTTTTAGGTATTTAATTCATTTTCTAAAAACTCTTTTCGACAAAACTAAAAACCAATACTTGAAAATATTTTTATTAAAAATAACATGTTTTTCTAAGTTCATAACATATTTTACTTTAATTTTTGGATAAACGAATCAAAAGTTCTGAATTATTGACAATCGACCAATTAGAAACCGACACATCGTCAATTTTTAACATAAGATCATGAGCTTTAAGCATGTAATAAGAAATATATGGGAAGGGGGTTATGAATCTCACACCTAGGTAAGATAATAAGGTCCAAACAGTAAGGACCCCGAGCTTATAAGGTCTGGTTGCTCCAAGCCTAGCTCCTTTCTTGAACAAAGATCTCTTTCTCAACTTAGAGGTGATAAACCCTAGCAAACGAGCATGGAGATGAGATGTTTTAGGGTTCTTAGTGGAGTTTTATCATGTAAGGTCATGGTTATGACCTGGAGGAAGGTGTGAGAAATATTATCAACATGAAAATAGGGAATGAAAGGAGGATTCTTACTAATTTTGGTTAAAATCACCAAGGAGGAGCTTAAGAAACCCTAATAGAACAATTTGGAAACCATATGGGCTTTTTTCACCATGGTAGGCTCCCTCTATTACCTTGGGTCAGCAACTTTGTGGAAAAAAAGGAACTATTCTCTAAGCTAGAGGAAAGAAGAGGAGGCCAAGAGTTTCGAATTTGTGAGTTGGGAAAGGGGTATGTATGTCTATATATAGAAAAAGGTCAACCATGAGGTGTTTTATGGGACTTTCCATGTGTCTTTAGCCTAGGGCTTCATGGCCTTGCAAGTGGACAACTCATGGAGGCTTTAAAATATCTAAGGTCAGTTTTTGTACGCTTATAGGCCATCCCAACTGTGGGCTCCGATCTCCAAACCACGAAATAATCACGATTTAAACTTAAGCGGAAGCAATCGGTAATCAGCGGAAGACAAAAATCACGGGAAATTAAAACTTTTCGAGACAAGAGCTTGAAACCACAAACCTTTTCCATAGAAAAAGGATTTAAACTGTATACATCTCTGTCAAATTACTTCTTGAGTAATTATATACAACATGATAGAAAAATCTCAAGAACTCATAACCAAAACACTCCAAGACCTGAGAGTACAGAGGACACATAGGACTGACTCTAACTACACCACATAGCAGGCTGAATCTCCACCTGAGATTTACTGCTGCTCCTGGTGCTGCTGCTGCTGGGATTGGTCACCTTGAGACTGGTTCCTCCGTCTTCGACGACCACCTAAAAAGTTGAAGTCTACGGGGTGAGACAATTATACATAATTGCCCCAGCGAGAGTTATAACTCTCCACTAGAAGCTTTATAAGAAAAACAAAGAATAACTTAAGCAGTAAAAGCTTTCAAAGTATTCAATGGTAGTTTTGATAATAAGCAAGAGTTCAATATTTATGAAATATGAAGAACATCTACATTATTCAATGTAACATCAATCAAGTAACTCGTAGTTAACTCTTACAGATATACTACGCTGTTGATTATGTTTTTCAAACATTATTATGCCCTGTGGAGATGAGTCATACCACTCATACTCCAACTGATCGCTAAGAAGTCACATCAGTATCATACATAGGTCATTAAAAGAGTCGGATTCTTATGACCTCATCTACCTCAGTCAGTTAGAGGATTGTTTGCAGGACATCTGGCAGGACGTCTGCTATTTATAGCTCTCCAGGGTAAACTGGACCTTCGCTATTTTAGAGTTACAGTGGCGTTCTGTACTCTCTTCGTCATCGGAAGATTTCTTGTTTATCTTTCAACGATGCGATGTTTGTATTTACTTTGGGAGAATAGTGTTACATCTCACCTTTTTGGGTTTTGTAGTGAAGGTATGACAGACTATAAAAATCTACATCAATTCCTACACTAGGATGTAAGGTTCTACACATCCATATACCCCACATACTCAAAAGTATGTGATCCAGGAGTTCCCTTGGGAAAACCTATTTCACCATCATTTAGACTCTGACAATGATGGATCTATGATCAGGGCTCTACATTTCACTTGATTAGTTAGGTACATTCAATATTCTTTTAACATCATACATTGTTCTTCAAACAATAACATTAGCATAACAGCTATACATGAGAATACTAAAATGTAGCAAGCCTAACTCTTTTCAATCATCAATTCTCAGTCATCTCATCACAAGTCATATGTTAAGCATGACCTTGATGGTATTTATGGCTCTTACAACCCATAAATCTCAATAGATGTCACTAACAGTGCATCAAGATATTTCACTTATTCATAAAGCTTAAGACATGCTTTCAATGAATATAGTATAGTAATCCATACCTGGATATGATCATCATCTCATTACAACCTGCATGGTTAATTCAACTGATAACAGTAAACAATTCAACAATTAGGGTTTACTATTCATCTTTCATGTCATCACCCTAGAATTAGGGTTTACTATTCACTCCATGGTGAATTGTACTCATTACATCATCATGTAAGAGAAACATCATCATTAAAGCTCTTAAATAAGATTAAGATTCACTAGACATCATAATTAGGGTTTCCATGATCTCACATAGGTGGATCATTCCCTAATCATGCACATTCATGTATATTGAAAGTATTTTACTTGAGTTTCCACCATTAAAGGGTACTTTCTCTCTCTTAGGATACTTTCTCTCTCCTCTTACTAGTAGATGGTGATAACACCACTCCAGATCAGGTTGGGTTAAGTCCTCATTGACTAACATAAGCCAAAACATCACTATCATGTGATTAGGGTTTGATTAGAACAAGGTTTTACTCAATTAAACCCCTCAAGGGTATTTTGGTAATTTACCTCATGATCATCATCATGGGTCAACTCATTCATCACTTAGTCCCTTAATGACCTAGGTTACCATTAGGGTTTAGATTAGATCACCATTGAACTAATTACATCATCAATTGATTAAGTACAAACCACCATGAACACCTTCAAACGGTTTCAACCTTCAAACGGTTTCAACCACCAAACGGTCTTGAGACCGTTTGGTCTCAAACGGTCTTGAGACTGTTTGGTCCAAACGGTCTTGAGACCATTTGGATGTGTTGACCGTTTAGAAGGGTTGACTTTCCAAACCGTTTGAAGCTCAAACGGTTTGAAACCGTTTGATCAAAACGACTTGAGATCGATTGGACCAAACGACCCTGAGATCGTTTGAGCCCAAACGGTCTTGAGACCGTTTGGTCCCAAAAGGTCTTGAGACCGTTTGGTCCCAAACGGTCTTGAGACCGTTTGGCCTCAAACGGTCTTGAGACCGTTTGGATCCAAACGGTCTTGAGACCGTTTGGTCCAAATGGGCTCAAACTGTTTGGACCTCCAAAGTGGTTCAAAAGTTACAATTGGTCATGGATATGTATGTTGAACCCCTCAATTAACCAAATCCATGATAACCAATTATAAATTGAGTTAGTTAGGATGAACCTCAATCACTTGGACACCAAATTGACCCTCAATTGAAAGCCAATTAGGGTTGATTCCTTCTCAATTAGGGTTTCAAATCGGATGGTCATCAATATTCAACAATGTGAATCAAATCAAGGTTGAACCTATCAATTGACCTGCAATTGGGCCCAAACTTGGCCCAAACGGTCTTGAGGTCGTTTGGACATCATCCAAACGGTCTTGAGACCGTTTTCCCAAAGTTTGACCAAAAACCAAGTCAGTTAGATTAAGGTTGAACTCCAATTAGGTCAAAAATCAGCATTTTTATCAATTCATCAACTTCTTGCAATTGGACCTTCAAACCATTAGATTATCTCAACCCTAGACCTTCAAACGGTCTTGGGTTGTGCCCAAACGGTCTTGAGACCATTTGGAGGAACCCCCAAACGGTCTTGAGACCATTTGGGTCCTTCAACCCAAAACTCAACAAGATCTATGTTTTAAAACAGCAATTTTGACCCAATTAGGGTTTGGATGTTGAAGTGCCTTCAACTCTTAATTGGTTAAGAATTAAACTTTGATTCTTTGCAGGAATGAAATTCAATATATAACCAACAGACCCTCAAATGGTCGTCCCTTGGTAAACACCTATCAAATGGTCTTGAGACCGTTTCAATCCAAACGGTCTTGCAAGACCGTTAGAGGGCAAACGGTTTGAAACCGTTTGAACCCAAACGGTTTGCAACCGTTTGGACCAAAAGGGTCCAAGGTCGTTTGATAAAGTAACATAGGGATTCACGCCCCTCATCTTCAACCTCTGTCAAGGTCGGTTCTCCCACCGTTTTTCTTGCAAAAGTGCAAGGAAGAAGGGAGGTAGAAGAAGAACTAACATGCTAATTTTGCAAGAACAAAGTATGCATATAAAGCAAGAGTTTAGAGTTATAAAACCCGCCTAAAGGTTGTTCCTAGAGCTCCAAACCTCCAAGCTCCAAGCTTTAATGGCGTCCTTGAACTTCCACAAGTCGTCCAGAGGTGATTCCTCCAAGGAAAGGTAGGATTGGTCGGCTAAAACAAGAAGACTAAGTAAGCTATCCACAAAACCAACCTTAAAGGATGAATTCCTCCATGAATTCGAGCTAGAAGGTGGTGTTCTCTTACCTAGAACAGGTTGGTCGTCCCCCTAAGCTCCAGAGATATCCTTGGTCGTTTGAGAAAGAAGAGAGGAGGTGTGAAGGAAATGAAGGATCGTTCACTTATTTGCAAAGAAAAGGCTTATATACTTTAGCCCTTTTTACACCATAAGGACCTCTCAAGCATGGAAATTACATCTAAGTCCCTCCTTGCTCAAGGGCACGTCCACACTCATCTAAACTTATGCAAAGCTAATGAAATCTCAAGATCTAAGGGTAAAGAAAGCCAACCTTCAACTAGGGTACATACATGAAAGGTCTCCATACCCATATTAGGTGATTTTTATCACAAAGATCACATTTCTTATCTGATTATTCATTAATGTGTTCCTTTCATCATTTCTACTCTAAATGATGACAAGAGTTATAAAATATGCTCTAGAAGGTGAGGATTACAAGTCGCACCCCTCAATTTGGGTAAATTGCACTTTACTCTTAATTAGGGTTTTTAAGCATAAGGATTGCTTCCATAGCTGCACCTTGGTGCTCAAGCTTAGGAAATCCTTCAAACTTCATCATAAACATCCTCATGATGTCTCAACATCAGAGGAACATCTTAACCTGTGAATTTTCAAGTTAAACCCTTTAATCTGGGTAATTTGCACATAGGTCCCTGCATACAATACAATGCTACAACTTTGTTTAAAAAGGAGCAATAATTGAGAATATATGTTCCTGAGGAACTTAATTACATGCCAGGGAGTATTCATAGGTATATAATTACATATTTAGGCAAAACTTCCAGGGTTAGGTTATAACCCAGGTCAGGGATGTTACACCAACCGACCTCCATCAAAGAAATAACCCTATTGGTCGATGGCTTCTAAAGATAAGCTCACTTATAAAGAGGAAAACCTAAAATGCCCTTGGAAAGCAATACCATCAAACCAAGGTGAAACTAGGTGCTCCCATGGTTTTAGAATTCGAGAATGGTAAGGTGGTATCTAATTATTATAATTTATGTGATAATTTGCAAAGAAAACCTCCCAATTGGGTAAATTGCATAAAAGTCCACAATGTACCTAAAATTGCATAACTTGTACAAACAACATCCAAATTGGACCAAACTTTATCCACAAGTGATATTTGATGTGTAAAATATTAATTTTTCATTATTTATATATTTTGAAGTTATATAATCACATTATTTATTACTTATGTCTTTTACTCATTTTCTCTCTCCTAAACTTGTCCTAATATTTCAAGGTTGTCTAAATTAGATGAAATTTGTCATGTAGGCAAATTTTAATATGTAGATTTTGAATTTGAAGTTTGTTTCCTATTTTGAGACTTCCTTTTATGAGATATGTCATATGGCTCATTAACGACCCATTATCTAAATTATTCATCCAATTAAATTTCTTATCTTTATATTACTACCAAAATGAGTTATGTGGCATATTTTATGTTTTCAAATCACATCAAAAAGTTAGATTAAGATTTAGAGCACTTAATTATGGAAATTAAGCTTTCAATGAGGTATTTGTGCATAAATCCTTCTATTGTTATAATTAGTGAATAAATGTTCACTAAACCACTATAAATTCCACTAATTAAGCATAAATGAATAAAGGATAGAAATGAAGGGAAATATTGGGAAAAAGGTTTACATGGGGATTACATCTAAGATTCATTATGTTACAAAACTTTCTGGTGAGGAGGGCATGCCATACCCTCAAAGGTCCGATCCAAAGCCAACACCCAGTCATCAGCTTTATCCACCATGTTGTGTTTACTTTCACCCTTGAAGTAGGGTGGCTGCATCTTTATGAAGTCGGTGAGGGTGAACTCCCTTGGCTTGTTGGCATTGGCGACCACTGTGTGGAGATGCCCCATCATGGAGGAGAGCAACTGGTGCAACATTTCCAGCTCTTGCTCCGGTGTGAAGGCGGGGGAGCTTGGAGTAGTAGGGTTGACCACACTATGGACGACAACAGTGACAGAAGTGTTTTCCACATTGGAGTCATTAGGGTTTGATTCCTTTCCCTTGTTCCTGCAGTCGAACAAGTCACCATTCCTGAAAGGTATGATTAACATATTAAGTTCCCAGGAGTATTTGAATCATAGATGATAAAGAATAGAACCATGGATGAGAAAAGAATATCTAGATTGCTATTTCCTAAAAGCATACTATTTTGGGCAATTCGTATCAGCTCAGGACAGGCCGATATCATATGGGCACGGGAGTCCTCCTAAACCAAGCTAGTGGTGCGGAGGAAAATATTGCCATCCCCCGAAACCCAGATCCTTTATAGACACCTTTGCTTTAACTTCATGTCCTAATAATTGCCTGAAGGCTCTGATACCATGTTGTAAGGTGGTGAAATCACCTCCTTACTAAAATTTAAAGGAATTACAAAACATCCATCTTCTAGAAAGACAAAATATATTGAGGGATGCATGTATAATATTCCAAGTAAATAAGCAAGCACTAGATACATTAGAAAATGTCAATAGCAGCGGAAATAGAAGTACTTAAGCCTAATACATGGCTTTCATTGTTCACTACATGATTGTTCCAAAAGAAAAATATAAGAGAAAAATATCTAGCTATAGAAACCTATCCATGCTTTCCAAATGCTAAAGACCAACTCTTGAGGAAAACCTTCTTCAAGCTTGTCCTTCACCTTGCTCAGCACCAACACCTGGGTGGTTGGGAAGACACCCAGCAAGAGGAAAAGAAGGAAAAAGTATGTGTTACAAGATTATCCTAAAAGTGACAAGATAGTTGTAAGAAGTAAAATAGGCTAGGAAGTCATCAAAAGATGAGACATCAAGAGTATGAGGCTTTATTTAATGAAACTTGCCAATAACAAAAGTAAATAAAGGATTTGCATGTAAATTAATATGTCTACCTAAATAAGTAGGGTTGAGGCACCTAACGGACCTCTAACCTTACGTGAGGGGAGAATAAGATATTCCCAGTCACCTATAATATTATGGGGAGAAATACACACATTCCCCTAGGGCGATTTTATACATGACTCATGTGGGTGGTTGTACATAAGTACCTCTACTTTACAATTAAATAGAACATATAACTACATTCTAGCAAAAGTTATGGCAAGATTAATCAAAGATTAACATAACATGGCAGTGGGGTATAAAAACCCAAGAAATATAATACTACAACTAATTTTGAGGCATAAAAAATTAGATTTCAAGAATCATGAATTTGGTCAGATTAAGCCTCATTTAGGGAACATGGGTAATGGTATAAAATTTTCCCAACTGAAGGGGGTAGATGCACATACATAAAGATGGTTTGTACATACCTCTTACTTAGAGTCCTATTAACCTCTTTTCCAAACCTTTAGTTGAAATCAAGGTCCACTTGTCCTATTTCCAATTTCATATTCATGTATTAGGATAACATATATACTTTAAAGAGTTGAAACCCTAATATATGAATTTTTTTTACAAAAACCTCGATTCAGATCTCAAGTATATCACCACTAACTTAGTTAGGTTTTTTTCTGATTTAGAAAACATATAATTTTGCAAATATTAGAGTTATGAAGGTTAAAGTGTATTTTTGGTAATTTTTAGGTATTTAATTAATTTTCTAAAAACTCTTTCCGACAAAACTAAAAACCAATACTTGGAAATATTATTATTGAAAAGAAGATGCTTTTCTGAGTTCAGAACATATTTTACTTTAATTTTTGGTCAAACGAATCCAAAGTTATGAATTATTGAAAATCAACCAATTAAAATCGACACATCGTCAATATTTAACATAAGATCATGAGTTTTAAGCATGTAATAAGAAATATATGGGAAAGGGGTTATAAAGATCACACATAGGGAAGATAATAAGGTCCAAACAGAAAGGATCCCAAGCTTATAATATCTGGTTGCTCCAAGCCTAGCTCATTTCTTGAACAAAGATCTCCTTCTCAATTTAGAGGTGATAAACCCTAGAAAAAGAGCACATAGATGAGATGTTTTAGGGTTCTTAGTGGAGTTTTATCATGGAAGGTCATGGTTCCGACCTGGAGGAAGGTGTGAGAAATACTATAAACATGAAAATAGGGAATGAAAGGAGGATTCTTACTAGTTTTGGTTAAAATCACCAAGGAGGAGCTTAAGAAACCCTAATAGAGCAATTTGGAAACCATATGGGCCTTTTTCACCAAGGTAGGCTCCCTCTATTACCTTGGGTCAGCAACTTCGTGGCCAAAAACAAAAGGAACTATTCTCTAAGCTAAAGGAAAGAAGAGGAGGCCAAGAGTTTCGAATTTGTGAGTTGGGAAAGGGGTATGTATGGCTATATATAGAAAAAGGTCAAGCATGAGGTGTTTTATGGGACTTTCCATGTGTCTTTAGCCTAGGGCTTCATGGCCTTGCAAGTGGACACCCCATGGAGGCTCTAAAATATCTAAGGTCGATTTTTGTACCCTTCTAGGCCATCCCAACTGACCTCCATCAAAGAAATAACCCTATTGGTCGATGGCTTCTAAAGATAAGCTCACTTATAAAGAGGAGAAGCCTAAAATGCCCTTGGAAAGCAATACCATCAAACCAAGGTGAAACTAGGTGCTCCCATGGTTTTAGAATTCGAGAATGGTAAGGTGGTATCTAATTATAATAATTCATGTGATAATTTGCAAATAAAACCTCCCAATTGGATAAATTGCATAAAAGTCCAGAATGTACCTAAAATTGCATAACTTGTACAAACAACATCCAAATTGGACCAAACTTTATCCACAAGTGATACTTGATGTGTAGAATATTAATTTTTCATTATTTATATATTTTGAAGTTATATAATCACATTATTTATTACTTATGCCTTTTACTCATTTTCTCTCTCCTAAACTTATCCTAATATTTTAAGGTTGTCCAAATTAGATGAAATTTGACATGTAGGCAAATTTTAATATATAGATTTTGAATTTGAAGTTTGTTTCATATTTCGAGACTTCTTTTTATGAGATATGTCATATGGCCCATTAACGACCCATTATCTAAATTATTCATCCAATTAAATTTCTTATCTTCATATTACTACCAAAATGAGTTATGTGGCATGTTTTATGTTTTCAAATCATATCAAAAAGTTAGATTAAGATTTAGAGCACTTAATTATGGCAATTAAGCTTTCAATGAGGTATTTGTGCATAAATCCTTCTATTGGTATAATTAGTGAATAAATGTTCACTAAACCACTATAAATTCCACGAATTAAGCATAAATGAATAAAGGATAGAAATGAAGGGAAATCTTGGGAAAAAGGTTTACATGAGGATTACATCTAAGATTCATTATGTTACAAAACTTTCTGATGAGGAGGGAATGCCATACCCTCAATGGTCCGATCCAAATCCAACACCCAGTCATCATCTTTATCCACCATGTTGTTTTCACTTTCACCCTTGAAGTAGGGTGGCTGCATCTTTATGAAGTCAGTGAGAGTGAATTCCCTTGGCTTGTTGGCATTGGCTGCCACTGTGTGGAGCTACCCCATCATGGAGGAGAGCAACTGGCTTAACATTGCCAGCTCTTGCTCCGGTGTGAAGGCGGGGGCACATGAAGTAGTAGCGTTGACCACACTATGGACGACATGAGTCACAAGAGTGTTTTCCACATTGGAGTCATTAGGGTTTGATTCCTTTCCCTTGTTCCTGCAGTCAAACAAGTCACCATTCCTGAAAGGTAGGATTAACATATTAAGTTCCCAGGAGTATTTGAATCATAGATGATAAAGAATAAAAGCATGGATGAGAAAAGAATATCTAGATTGCTATTGCCTAAAAACATACTATTTTGGGAAATTCGTATCAGATCAGGCCAGGCCGGTATCATATGGGCATGGGAGTACTCATAAACTAAGCTAGTGGTGCGGAGGAAAATATTGCCAGCCCCCGAAACCCTGATCCTTTCTAGACACCTTTGCTTCAACTTCATGCCCTAATAGTTGCTTGAAGGCTCTGATACCATGTTGTAAGGTGGTGAGATCACCTCCTTACTAAAATTTAAAGGAAGTACAAAACATACATCTTTTAGAAAGACAAAAGATATTGAGGGATGCATGTATAATATTCCAAGTAAATAAGCATGCACCAGATACATTACAAAATGTCAATAGCAGCGTAAATAAAAGTACTTAAGCCTAATACATGGCTTTCATTGTTCACTACATGATTGTTCCCAAAAGAAAAAGATAAGATAAAAGGATCTAGCTATAGCAACCTATCCATCCTTTCCAAAAGATAAAGACAAACTCCTGAGGAAAACCTTCTTCAAGCTTGTCCTTCACCTTGCTCAACACCAACACCTGGGTGGATGGGAAGACACCCAGCAAGAGGAAAAGAAAGAAAAAGTATGTGTTACAAGATTATTTTGAAAGTGACAAGATAGTTGTAACAAGTAAAACAGGCTAGGAAATCATCAAAAGATGAGACATCAAGAGTATGATGCTTTATTTAATGAAACTTGCCAATAACAAAAGTAAATAAAGGATTTGCATGTAAATTAATATGTCTACCTAAATAAGTAGGATTGAGGCACCTACCAGACCTCTAACCTTAGGTGAGGGGATAATAAGACATTCCCAGTCACCTATAATATTATGGGGAGAAATACACACATTCCCCTAGGGCGATTTTATACATGCCCTCTGTGGGTGGTTGTACATAAGTACCTCTACTTTACAATTAAATAGAACATATAACTACATGCTAGAAAAAGTTATGGCAAGATTAATCAAATATTAACATAACATGGCAGTGGGGTATAAAAACCCAAGCAAGATAATACTACAACTAATTTTGAGGCATAAATAAATTAGATTTCAAGAATTATGAATCTAGTCAGATTAAGCCTCATTTAGGGAACATGGGTAATGGTATAAAATTTTCCCAACTGAACGGGGTAGATGCACATACATAGCACATACATAAAGATGGTTTGCACATACCTCTTACTTAGAGTCCTATTAACCTCTTTTCCAAACCTTTAGCTGAAATCAAGGTCCACTTGTCCTATTTCCAATTTCATATTCATGTATTAGGATAACATATATACTTTAAAGAGTTGAAACCCTAATATATGAATTTTTTTACAGAAAACCTCGATTCAGATCTCAAATATATCACCACTAACTTAGTTAGGTTTTTTCTGATTAAGAAAACATACAATTTTGCATATATTGGTGTTATAAAGGTTAAAGTGTATTTTTGGTAATATTTAGGTATTTAATTCATTTTCTAAAAAATCTTTTCGACAAAACTAAAAACCAATACTTGGAAATATTTTTATTAAAAATAACATGTTTTTATGAGTTCAGAATATATTTTACTTTAATTTTTGGACAAACGAATCAATAGTTATGAATTATAGAAAATCGACCAATTAGAAATTGACACATCGTCAATGTTTAACATAAGATCATGAGTTTTAAGCATGTAATTAGAAATATATGGGAAGGGGGTTATGAAGCTCACACCTAGGGAAAATAACAAGGTCCAAACAGCAAGGATCCCGAGCTAATAAGGTCTGGTTTCTCCAAGCCTAGCTCATTTCTTAAACAAAGATCTCCTTCTCAACTTAGAGGTGATAAACCCTAGCAAAAGAGCATGGAGATGAGATGTTTTAGGGTTCTTAATGGAGTTTTATCATGATAGGACATGGTTCCGACCTGGAGGAAGGTGTGAGAAATACGATAAACATGAAAATAGGGAATCAAAGGAGGATTGTTACTAGTTTTGGTTAAAATCACCAAGGAGGAGCTTAAGAAACCCTAATAAAGCAATTTGGAAACCATATGGGCCTTTTTCACCAAGGTAGGCTCCCTCTATTACCTTGGGTCAGAAACTTCGTGGCCAAAAACAAAAGGAACTATTCTCTAAGCTAGAGGAAAGAAGAGGAGGACAAGAGTTTCGAATTTGTGAGTTGGGAAAGGGGTATGTATGGCTATATATAGAAAAAGGTCAAGCATGAGGTGTTTTATGGGACTTTCCATGTGTCTTTAGCCTAGGGCTTCATGGCCTTGCAAGTGGACACCCCATGGAGGCTCTAAAATATCTAAGGTCGATTTTTGTACCCTTCTAGGCCATCCCAACTGACCTCCATCAAAGAAATAACCCTATTGGTCGATGGCTTCTAAAGATAAGCTCACTTATAAAGAGGAAAACCCTAAAATGCCATTGGAAAACAATACCATCAAACCAAGGTGAAACTAGGTGCTCCCATGGTTTTAGAATTCGAGAATGGTAAGGTGGTATCTAATTATTATAATTCATGTGATACTTTGGAAAGAAAACCTCCCAATTGGGTAAATTGCATAAAAGTCCAGAATGTACCTAAAATTGCATAACTTGTACAAACAACATCCAAATTGGACCAAACTTTATCCACAAGTGATATTTGATGTGTAGAATATTAATTTTCCATTTTTTATATATTTTGAAGTTATATAATCACATTATTTATTACTTATGCCTTTACTCATTTTCTCTCTCCTAAACTTATCCTAATATTTCAAGGTTGTCCAAATTAGATGAAATTTGACATGTAGGCAAATTTTAATATATATATTTTGAATCTGAAGTTTGCTTCCTATTTTGAGACTTCTTTTTATGAGATATGTCATATGGCCCATTAACGACCCATTATCTAAATTATTCATCTAATTAAATTTCTTATCTTCATATTACTACCAAAATGAGTTATGTGGCATATTTTATGTTTTCAAGTCACATCAAAAAGTTAGATTAAGATTTAGAGCACTTAATTATGGCAATTAAGCTTTCAATGAGGTATTTGTGCATAAATCCTTCTATTGGTATAATTAGTGAATAAATGTTCACTAAACCACTATAAATTCCACTAATTAAGCATAAATGAATAAAGGATAGAAATGAAGGGAAATATTGGGAAAAAGGTTTACATGGGGATTACATCTAAGATTCATTATGTTACAAAACCTTTTGGTGAGGAGGGCATGCCATACCCTCAAAGGTCCGATCCAAAGCCAACATCCAGTCATCGACTTTATCCATCATGTTGTGTTCACTGTCACCCTTGAAGTAGGGTGTCTGCATCTTTATGAAGTCGGTGAGGGTGAATTCCCTTGGCTTGTTGGCATTGGATGCCACTGTGTGGAGCTGCCCCATCATGGAGGAGAGCAACTGGCTTAACATTGCCAGCTCTTGCTCCGGTGTGAAGGCGGGGGAGGTTGGAGTAGTAGGGTTGACCACACTATGGACAGCATGAGTCACAAGAGTGTTTTCCACATTGGAGTCATTAGGGTTTGATTCCTTTCCCTTGTTCCTGTAGTCGAACAAGTCACCATTCCTGAAAGGTAGGATTAACATATTAACTTCCCAGGAGTATTTGAATCATAGATGATAAAGAATAGAAGCATGGATGAGAAAAGAATATCTAGATTGCTATTGCCTAAAAGCATACTATTTTGGGCAATTCGTATCAGCTCAGGCCAGGCCGATATCATATGGGCACGGGAGTCCTCATAAACCAAGCTAGTGGTACGGAGGAAAATATTGCCAGCCCCCAAAAACTCTGATCCTTTCTAGACACCTTTGCTTCAACTTCATGTCCTAATAGTTTCTTGAAGGCTCTGATACCATGTTGTAAGGTGGAGAGATCACCTCCTTACTAAAATTTATAGGAAGTACAAAACATCCATCTTTTAGAAAGACAAAAGATATTAAGGGATGCATGTATAATATTCCAAGTAAATAAGCATGCACCAGATGCATTACAAAATGTCAATAGCAGCGGAAATAAAAGTACTTAAGCCTAATACATGGCTTTCATTGTTCACTACATGATTGTTCCCAAAAGAAAAAGATAAGAGAAAAGGATCTAGCTATAGCAACTTATCCATCCTTTCCAAAAGCTAAAGACAAACTCCTGAGGAAAACCTTCTTCAAGCTTGTCCTTCACCGTGCTCAGCACCAACACCTGGGTGTATGGGAAGACACCCAGCAAGAGTAAAAGAAAGAAAAATTATGTGTTATAAGATTATTCTAAAAGTGACAAAATAGTTGTAACAAGTAAAACAGGCTAGGAAATCATCAAAAGATGAGACATCAAGAGTATGAGGCTTTATTTAATGAAACTTGCCAATAACAAAAGTAAATAAAGGATTTGCATGTAAATTAATATGTCTACCTAAATAAGTAGGGTTGAGGCACCTACCGAACCTCTATTTTTAGGTGAGGGGATAATAATACATTCCCAATCACCTATAATATTATGGGGAGAAATACACACATTCCCCTAGGGTGATTTTATACATGTCCTCTGTGGGTGGTTGTACATAAGTACCTCTACTTTACAATTAAATAGAACATATAACTACATTCTAGCAAAAGTTATGGCAAGATTAATCAAAGATTAACATAACATGGCAGTGGGGTATAAAAACCCAATCAAGATAATAATACAAAAAATTAGATTTCAAGAATCATGAATTTGGTCAGATTAAGCCTCATTTAGGGAACATGGGTAATGGTATACAATTTTCCCAACTGAAGGGGGTAGATGCACATACATAGCACATACATAAAGATGGTTTGCACATACCTCTAAATTAGGGTCCTATTAACCTCTTTTCCTAACCTTTAGTTGAAATTAAGGTCCACTTGTCCTATTTCCAATTTCATATTCAGGTATTAGAATAACATATCTACTTTAAAGAGATGAAACCCTAATATATGAATTTTTTTACACAAAACCTCGATTCAGATCTCAAAAATATCACCACTAACTTAGTTAGGTTTTTCTGATTAAGAAAACATATAATTTTGCATATATTGGAGTTATGAAGGTTAAAGTGTATTTTGGTAATTTTTAGGTATTTAATTCATTTTCTAAAATCTCTTTTTGACAAAATTGAAAACCAATACTTGGAAATATTTTTGTTAAAAATAAAATATTTTTTTAGAGTTCATAAAATATTTTACTTTAATTTTTGGACAAATGAATCAAAAGTTATGAATTATTGAAAATTGACCAATTAGAAATCGACACATCGTCAATTTTTAACATAAGATCATGAGTTTTAAGAATGTAATAAGAAATATATGGGAAGGGGGTTATGAAGCTCACACCTAGGGAAGATAATAAGGTCCAAACAGCAAGGATCTCGGGCTTATAAGGTCTGGTTTCTCCAAGCCTAGCTCCTTTCTTGAACAAAGATCTCCTTCTCAACTTAGAGGTGATAAACCCTAGCAAAAGAGCATGGAGATGAGATGTTTTAGGGTTATTAGTGGAGTTTTATCATGGAAGGTCATGGTTCTGACCTGGAGGAAGGTGTTATAAATATTTTCAACATGAAAATAGGGAATGAAAGGAGGATTCTTACTAGTTTTGGTTAAAATCACCAAGGAGGAGCTTAAGAAACCCTAATAGAGCAATTTGGAAACCATATGGGCCTTTTTCACCAAGGTAGGCTCCCTCTATTACCTTGGGTCAGAAACTTCGTGGCCAAAAACAAAAGGAACTATTATCTATGCTAGAGGAAAGAAGAGGAGGCCAAGAGTTTCGAATTTGTAAGTTGGGAAAGGGGTATGTATGGCTATATATAGAAAAAGGTCAAGCATGAGGTGTTTTATGGGACTTTCCATGTGTCTTTAGCCTAGGGCTTCATGGCCTTGCAAGTGGACACCTCATGGAGGTTCTAAAATATCTAAGGTCGGTTTTTGGACCCTTCTAGGCCATCCCAACTGACCTCCATCAAAGAAATAACCCTATTGGTAGATGGTTTCTAAAGATAAGCTCACTTATAAAGAGGACAACCCTAAAATGCCCTTGGAAAGCAATACCATCAAACCAAGGTGAAACTTGGTTCTCCCATGGTTTTAGAATTCGAGAATGGTAAGGTGGTATCTAATTATTATAATTCATGTGATAATTTGCAAAGAAAACCTCCCAATTGGATAAATTGCATAAAAGTCCATAATGTACCTAAAATTGCATAACTTGTACAAACAACATCCAAATTGGACCAAACTTTATCCACAAGTGATATTTGATGTTTAGAATATTAATTTGCCATTTTTTATATATTTTAAAGTTATATAATCACATTATTTATTACTTATGCCTTTTACTCATTTTCTCTCTCCTAAACTTATCCTAATATTTCAAGGTTGTCCAAATTAGATGAAATTTGACATGTAGGCAAATTTTAATATGTCGATTTTGAATTTAAAGTTTGTTTCCTATTTTGAGACTTCTTTTTATGATATATGTCATATGGCCCATTAACGACCCATTATCTAAATTATTCATCCAATTAAATCTCTTATCTTCATATTACTACCAAAATGAGTTATGTGGCATATTTTATGTTTTCAAATCACATCAAAAAGTTAGATTAAGATTTAGAGCACTTAATTATGGCAATTAAGCTTTCAATGAGGTATTTGTGCATAAATCCTTCTATTGGTATAATTAGTGAATAAATGTTCACTAAACCACTATAAATTCCACTAATTAAGCATAAATGAATAAAGGATAGAAATGAAGGGAAATCTTGGGAAAAAGGTTTACCTGGGGATTACATCTAAGATTCATTATGTTATAGTGTGGAACTAGCCCCACTACCCGTTTCTTACAATTTTATTCATGCTTCAACTCTTGTATGAACTCATTTAATTCATAGCCAATCGTTCATTGCATGTTTTGTGGATTGATCACCCACTTTACATGATTTATTATAATCTTGTACTGTGAGAACTTTATCATTTGAGATTTGAATACCGATTAGTTTTGGTTGACACCCTGATGAGAACTTCTAACTGAAAGTCTCTGAAGTAGTGGATAGAGGATCCGTAAGTAACAAGACATAAAGCTTACATGGATATCTACTCATTCAAGTTCTTACGCCGAAAGGGGAAAATTGCATAACTCCAATTATTCTTCATACAAGTTTGGATTTGAATGATTGCACAAATTCAAGTAGTTGCGGTGAAACCCAATTCCACCTAGTGTTTCCATTGATTGATAACTAGAACTTTAAACTAGCTATTTTCTTTCTTGCCATATTGGATCAAACAAACCAATATCAACTTTTGTGATAAATACTAGTTCTTGCTAAGTTACCTTGATTAGATAATTCTTTAAAATGTTGTCCCTTGAGATTCGATCCTCAACTATACTGCAATAAGATCCATCCACTTGCAGGTGGCATTACTGCACTTTGGTTTTGGTAAACTCTAGAAATTATATTCCTATTGAATTTGCTTGTGCGATGATTTTCCATGTCATTGGTCGAATTAGAAATGTATTAATTACAATAGAGGATGGATCATTGAAGATGGATAGGAATGTGTGGGATATGTTCTACCTCTAAATCATGAAATCACATATTTGTGTTTGGTAATTCTACATAGCAGGTATCGAACAAAATGATCTACCTTTTGACTAATTCGGTAGAGTAATGAGCCAATAGCCTTTAAAATGAAATGGTATAAGAATCACTCACGTGGTATGTTTGTCAATTTTTTTAATGAGAGTCTTGATGGCTGTTGTGTTCATATAATTTTTGAATAGGCAATCACTAAGAGAAGGTGTGGCCTTATAGAATGGACACTCTTTATCATTGGGCATGACATCTTCTAAAATAGTAGATGCTGACATTGTGAAGAGACTTATATTGATTCGGGTTGGGATGCGGAAGATGTGACAAAACACATCCTAGAAAGAGCATGTGCTTCATTGTTGTAGATGGTTTGTTGTCTATCAAGTTTTTCGTCCATAATATCCTATAGGATGAAGATATCTCAAATTGGCATCCCTTGCAGATAGTATGAATCACAATCAGGCATCTTACAAGGAAGACCAGGTGGAAGAGGTAGTAGTGGTTCTGGGAAGATGGGATTTAGAAGTCTTAGACCAACATTTAATGGAACAACTAACAAACCACCATTACCTTCATCAGAAGAGTTGTAATCATGATTGTCTACATCAGCTTGTAGCTTCATTTTGCTTCATTTAACCCCAAAGAAATGGCATCCTTAGAAGTTCATCGACTACAAAGTGACCAGACCGAACTATTGTCACCAAGTAGCATATCATGTAGTCTCTATAGAGGGTTACTTGGAAAATAATCAGGCATGATCTGAGTGAGAGGAATTTTATTTTTAAAAGGGTGGACGTTGATGTCCTCAGTTGGACTGACATTTGAATTTGGAAGAGAAGTAGGAATCCCAATTATTAATTTTATTGGAAGGTCACTGAGGTGCATCAATTGATGGATGCTCTTGTGCAGTAGCAATGATATGAGAAGTGTCATTTAGACCATTCTTGGTCATTAGGGTATCTGAGACATGCAATATCATAGTCCAGAGGGAACCGGTTGAATGGGAAAGAGAATGACATCAAATCTCATCACTAGTTGTGTTTGGAACATATAAATTCTAGTGTGAAGACTATGAAAATGGATATGAGGATTCCTTGAGTGAGTGATTGAATAATTTATGTTGGCATTGATGTAGTGTACGGTGATGTTCAACTTTTCATCAGTGTACATCATCTGTAGCCTTAAAATAATTGAGGATCTAGTGTTGTAGAGCCAACATTTATGTCATTTGTTGGGTAAGGTGAGATAGAGCATCGACGATATGCTCTATTGCCACTACTTGTTGTGGTAGTTGTTGGAGGTCATATATAGTCTTGGTTAGTCCCAAACTTATTGGATAAACATGCATATCTTGTTTTAGTTTAGAAATATGAGACATGTGGTCAGTGGTTGCCTCATGGAGGATGCCAAATTCACAACAAAAAACTCTGCCAATGAGGTCACGGTACATGATATGGATGATAGATGTAAGGGTTGGCAAAGGAGGGTTTGAATGTGGTTCACAATGAGAGGAAGAGGGGATGACTGCCCATTTTTTGGAAGTGGGATCAACTTAATGGAATCTCATGGACCTCGTGTGGATGTGATTTGGGTAGAGGTTTTGTAGGTGAAGCTTTTGAAGGTGTTGAAGGGCGAGCAATGGATGTTGCAATGGTTGAAATGGTGGTAGAGAAAGAGAGAGGGATTCTAGGTGGATCTATTGGCATACTTTTACTTTGTTCAATGGTTGTGGATGTCTCCTTTTGTTTTGAGGCTATGGGAGTGACAATGTGGAGATTGGCTATGGTAGAGAGTGCGGAGGAGACTCGAAGTTGTCGTCCATTGTCTCCTCACAGTTGATTTTCTCTTGGATGATAGAAAGTGGCTCTTGCACAATTGATGGAACAATAGGAACTGATCGGATCCTATTAGTGGAGACGATGGGGGGTACTTCCAGGGGTGAAGTTGGAAACAATGAAGCATGCCAGAAGTTGCTCAAGTTTAGCTTCAGTAACGAGCAACTGTTGCGCATCATAGTCAGTGTATTCTAATAGTTGAAGCTGAATATCATATCACATGAACTGATAGTAAGGCTTCTCATTGCTACACATGAGGTTACCAACACAAGTCAGGTATTTTATTGAGATAATGCTCTTCCTTTTGATTTCATTGAAATTTTTAAGAGAGGCTAGATGTCCATTTTCTTTGTAGATAAGACTGATCAAACTGACCATACAATGTTTTTTTTGTGGTACGGGTGCTATGGATAGCCATCTATCAATTAGTAGTTGGTCTATATTGATGGGTCTGCCTTCTACGATGTAGGAAAATATGTACAACTCTTCATTACAAATTCAACCACTTTCAGATTTGCAGAAAGGATACTTGTGAGAACCTGTTACACTAAACGAGATTAATCAAAACATAAAACACAATCAATCACCAATTAACCACATACCCAAAAATATGGGTGAATTAAAACTGATTTCAACATCAGCACATGCTCAGAAGCATTTGCATAAGAGCCAAACATCTTTCTTATATCCATACTATGCCAAGAATTTGATACAAATTGTTCTATCATCTTAGCCATCACATATATACACATGAGAACAATATTCATATATGCCACACAAATAATCACTAATATACTAACAAAAGTCCAATTCGTTTAAAGCACCATATACAAACTTTTTCTCACCCGGACCTGAGACTACAGGGACGACTCTAGGAAATATTAGACATCTAATCAACTTTCTCAAAGATTCATTACTATAGCTCCTCTTTGCTGCCACATGTTTGTTTTCGTCACTTCTGATTACCTAAAAAGATGTGGCGAACCACAAGGGTGAGACCCTTGTCCCAACAAGAGATATAACCTCCAACAATGCTTATTGATTACAACATTTTAGGTAATGAGACAATTTAAGAAGTTTAATCATATATAACAAATATGCTCAGCATCACTGATGATTAACAAAATACATAAAGGAGCTGATAACAATTATCATCATCAATATGACTATCATCATTTTCCTTATTAACCATATAAGAGATTCAATAGCATATGCATAACTAGCATAAGCAAGTCTAGTAGCATATTATCTCTATTAACATGAATAAGTCTGGCATCATAAGCATATCTAACAACATTAGCATGTCTAACAGTTTGAACAGATCAATATCATAAGTAGAGCTATCAACATAAGCATGAGTATTTGCATAAGCATGATTAGCAGTATATGCATTTCTAATTATAGAGGCATGGCTAGCATGCTAAACATAATTAACAACATGATATAGCTAGAATCCTAATTATGATTAGCACTAATAATATAGATATCAACATAAGAATGACTATTGTATGTACACATTTACAATCTTATGCATATCCACAACATAAGTATAATTATTATCTCTTAATTACACTAAGCATTATCTTTATGTAAAGAGAACAAACAAGGGTTATCATCCAATGTGAAGCATCATGTATAACCCTAAACAGATATGCTATAAGTATGTATTACATCTTTTATTATGCTCTGGGGAATTTGAATCGTACCATTCAAAGTCCAACCGACCCCTTGAAGGGTTATTCGGTTCTGTACAAGATCTTAGAGTGCCGGTATCCTAAGATCTCTTCTCCCCATTCAGTATGAGTAAAAAGGCAGTGACATATCAGTCAAAGCTTCCACCACAACGACATATAGTCAAGCTGCTAACCACTAGTCCGCCCTTGGTATAGGTCATGACACTAGAAACCATGGTATACAAACCCAATCACTGAGGTACAACCATAATTGTCCTCCAATCACATCATGTTATAATCACTGAGACACGACCACAGTCGTTCTCAATCACATCAGATGTATGAGGCATGACCATAGCCAACCTCCACAATTTGCATTGTGGATGACAAGGATGTATCCTCAACCTGCCACCCCCACATACTCAACAGTATGCACTCCGAGTTTCCCTTGGGCATACTCATTTCACCATCCAGCAAGTTATGACATTAAAGATGGTTCTACGACACATGGCACTACATGATTAGAGTTGCACTTTATTAGTTATGCCAATTGGGTGAATTAAGGCTGCATCAAACAAGTAGACATACAAACCCTAATTCACTTCTAGCAAGCATATAAATATCACAACGTTGAAAAGATATAAAATGTGTGAAACATAATTTCTCGTCTCATCATCACATGGTACTATTCACTTGCCATTCATGAGACCACACTAGTCATCATACTATCACAAGATATAAATCCTTTTCACAATATCACAGGGTATCAACCCTTATCAACATAAGAGGATTACACCTCATTCAGGGCTCAACCATGCCCAAAGGTCATTAAGACCACCATACTATTCCTAATAAGATCATCATTATCTTTGCATGCCTTATAACAAGGTTCAACAACATCACCTACATATAATACACCAGATCAACACAATATTGCATTAATGAGCTAGGAGATATTCATAAACAATCATAGCAGGGTTATATTAACATTACAAACATTCCTTTATTACATCAACATTCAAGGAATCTAGATATGATTAACCCACAACATATTCATAATGCACATGTTTCACATAAGCAAGTGTCAACCATGTGGCTATGACAACCACCAATTAACACATTAAGGTTATGATCATGTTAAGGAGGTCATTTCACCATCATGCCATCATATAAGAATGTTAAACATGAATACTCATCTTTATCTATTTGCATTAGAGTTAGGTTCAACAAGATAAATTATATTACTGTTACTAATCAACACTTATACCCAAACCCTAACTCACGTCATCCCCATTGGATCATAGATGCATAAGGTCACATTCCATACTATTCTCAAGTATGAACCCACACATAAATCAAGGTGTAACCATTGTGTTATAGCATACTAGGGTTTCAACAACATTAACATAGTACTTTATGATTATATTAGTCATTCAAGGACTATTCATACCCAATTACCATCATTTAGTTATATTAAATCTAGGTATAACAAGCTATACTCATTAGGGTTACATATCAACACAATATGATTATCATCCCTTATATTCATATGATTGAATAGGTAAGACTACCTTATTAAGAGTAACCCTCCATTTGTTCCATCATCATTCAACCCATATCACCATACCACAATGTCACCCATAACCATTGGATGTTTAAAAGGTAAGACCATTAGTTGTTTACATAAGTTAAAACCTTGGATAAACCACCTATGAATTTCTTTATTTGTGCTCTATAAATATTCACCATCTAACCCTAGACATCCCTTGATTAACAACACAAAAGGTTCCACTAAGAGTAGGGTAAAACCCACGATCAACTGTTCATTTAAAATAAGCCATCCATTGTCAACAAGTAAGCTCCTTAAGTTGATCATATAACGGAAACCATATAAATCAAATTATTAGGACCAAAATATTACATTATCCATCACTCCACTATATTGGAGGAATAAACATTATATCTTGACCATTGGGTCAAGTTCATATATTAAAACCATCAATTACAGTATAGGTCCGACCATTGCATCAAGTTACCCAAGCAACCATTGGTCTAAGGCTTAATTGATGATACACATATATAATCAACTCACCATAGGTTTTTGAGACCTGATCCACCATCATCACCGACCATTAAGTCACCATAGGTTGTCAGATCAGCACTGTATTGGTTAATTAGCATCGAATATCATACTGATATCACCATTGATTGATAGCATAATTAGGGTACTTAGTTGTTAATCACTAAGCTTCCAATCAGGCCAAAACATGACCTAAGGGGATCAATGTAATTTGAAATCCTTGGTTACAACCATACATTGTCATGAAGACAACACCATAGGATTGTTGCAATGGTGCCATCATTGGGTCATGGGTTTATAGAAGAAATCAGCTTAAAACCCTAAAATTGACCATTGGTTGATAGGTGCTTAGCACCATAGGTTGTCAAACCAACCTGATCCAAGTCATATCATACATTAGGAATAACATACACATGATCACAGGTTCATCTATAACTGAAATTAGAACATGTTATATTATAAAAATCGAAACACAAGTCAAGCAGTGCTTTTTAGTGCATGGGTCATCATTTTCAAGCAAGAACATGATCTAGAAAGCTTATGGTAAGCAATAAACGTAGAGCAAGTTATAAAACTTGCCTATAATGAGAATAGGAAACCCCAAAAAGAATAAATCTCGAGCAGGTAGGGTAGAAAATCCAAGAATAAGCTATGAACTCGTCCATCTAGCACCTTTCTTCATCAAATGAGCAAAACCCTAAGCATAAGGAGCAAGAAAGGTAGGGTTTTAGAGCTTTAAAGCAATGTATACCATGGAACAACAAGGTTACGACCTGGAGGAAGACCTAAGGAAGGATAAGAGCAAGAGAAACAGAGAATAAAGGAAGAAAATAACTTGCCTTGGTCGAAATCCCTAGAAGATGACCTTGGAAACCCTAGGTAGGGCTAAATGGAGCTCTAGGAGACCTTTTCTTCAAAAAGAGGTTGTCTTCTACCTTAGATCCCTTGTTTCCACAGAAAAACAGAGTGGAGTCATTTCTACAGATTAGAGGAAAAATAAAGCAAACAAAGTTTCGTACTTGGGCAAGGAAGAGGTAAATATAGCCCATGGATAAGGATGGAAGCAAGCATGAGGTGTAAAAGTAGCTTCCCCATGTTTCTCTGTCCTTAAACTATTAAGAATATACAAGCACACACACACAATCAGCTCCCCCACCGTCCTTATAGAATTGATTATCTTTCCTTTGTCTAATTTCCCAGCCCATTACATAATTCATTAGTTGATAGCTACTAAAGGTAGCTCATCCGTGAAGGGGTAAACCCTAAAATACCCTTGGAGAAAACACCTTCAAACCAAGGTTTAAATAGGCGCCCCATGGATTAAAAAGCTCAAGAATTATGAGAAAATATCCAAGGAACATAATACAAGTGATAAATTGCAAAGAAAACCTCTCAATTGGGTAAATTATAGAAAAGTCCAAAATGTGCATAAAATTGCATAATTTGCTCAAACAGTGTCCAAATTGGAAAAAAGTTGAAACTTAAGCTTGTATTATGATTTCAAAGCATATCACAAGGTTACATAAGGGTTATAAGCATTAAATTATGGTAAATAAGCTTATTCAATTCATTGAGCAAGTTTAGGGGCCTTACAACTATAAATCCCTAAGAGGGATTTCACCCCCAAATAAACAAAGATGGGTACTTCCTTTGAACCGTATCCAATTACCTTCACATAGTTACTTGCATATCAATGTGATGTCACATCATTCATACATATATCCTCTTGGGTCAGCACAAAAAACCCCACCTAAGAAGACATTCTCAATATGAAATGTAGAAACTTGTTGTGTCATATGTACAACTCTAGTAGTAATGTCCAACTTTAAATTCTAGTTATCATCCTAAAATTATATCTATTGTATCAACACATTACTCAAAAGTCATACTTGCTAGCTTTTTACCAGTCATGGCATGTATCCCATACCATTACTTGAAGCATACATAAAAGAGATGTATCCATCCTTTTTTTTCTAGATACACTGATATTGGAACACTTGTCAATTCTTTTTCAGCATCAAAAGAAATGCTGACACTGGCACCTGTCATTCCATACAAGGAAACATCATTCCTAGTCAACCTTATTAGGGGGTGAAACAACAACACTATCTTCACCTTACTAGGATTTACACAACCTACTTAGAAGACATATCATGATCCCATAAAGAAATTTAATCAACCCCATCTCACTCTTGTTCAACTTGTTTCATAGCTATTGCTACTTCAGAAACCCTAAGGTTTTTGAAGATATATTGATCATATTTTTGACCATATTTGAAATACTTTGACATGTCATCATTCAAATCTTGATATAACTCGTATGACATGACTGGAACACTCTATTCCTCCTATTCATAAATTCTATTTGTGTATTGGTTATTATAAAGGACATAACTCTAAACTCATCATGGTCATGTGAATTATGTCATCCAATCTAACTTTTATGCATTGATATTTGATCATTGCTTTATCTTAAAGGAACATAGTATCAAATATCTATTGACCAACAACCATCTATCCTTGTTAGTGGTCTTGCCCAACTAACATTGAACCATACACAACATTATAGAATCACTTTTGTTTTTCCTTCCAAACAACATTTATAGGATCCTCATCAACTCTCTCTCTCTACGGGAGAGGAATACTTGGAATGTTCATTTAATAAACATCTCCAACCTTCACATATAGGAGAACAATATTTGTATATACCACACAAACAAGCATTAATGTACTAACAAAAGTCCAATTCGTTTGAAGCACCATATACAAAAATTTTCTCGCCCAGACCTGAGACTACAGGGATGACTCTAGGACACATTAGAAATCTAATCAACTTTCTCAAAGATTCATTACTATAGCTCCTCTTTGCTTCCACATGTTTGTTTTTGTCATTTCTGATTACCTAGAAAATTGTGGCGAACCACAAGGGTGAGACCCATGTCCCAGCAAGAGATATAACCTCCAACAACGCTTATTGATTACAATATTTTAGGTAATGAGATAGTTTAAGAAAGTTAATCATATATAAAAAATAGGCTCAACAACATTGATGATTAAAAAAATACATAAATGAGCTGATAACAATTATCATCATCAAGGTGACTTTCATCATTTTCCTTATTAACCATATAAGAGATTCAATAGCATATGCATAACTAGCATAAGCAAGTCTAGTAGCATATCGTCTCTATTAACATGAATAAGTCTAGCATCATAAGCATATCTAACAACATTAGCATGTCTAACAGTTTGAACAGATCAATATCATAAGCAGAGGTATCAACTTAAGCACGAGTATTTGCATAAGCATGATTAGAAATATATGCATATCTAATTATAGAGGCATGGCTAGCATGCTAAACATAACTAACAATATGATATAGATAGCATCCTAATTATAATCAGCAGTAGCAGTATAGATATCAACATAAGCATGACTACTGTATGTACACATTTTCAATCTTATGCATATCCACAACATAAATATAATTATTATCTCTTAATTACACTAAGCATCATCTTAATTTAAAGATAACAAAGCTAATCATATAATGTGAAGCATCATGTATAACCCTAAACAGATATGCTATACGGCTATATTACATCTTTTATCATGCCCTAGGGAATTTGAATCGTACAATTCAAAGTCCAACCGACCCCTGCGAAGGACTATTCCATTCCATACAAGATCTAGGAGTTCCGGTATCCTAAGATCTCTTCCCCTCGGTTAGTACGAGTAAAAAGAAAGTGACATATCAGTCAAAGTTTCCATCACATCGACATATAATCAAGTTGTTAACGACTAGTCCGCCCTTGGTACATGTCACGACACTAGAAACCACGGTATACAAACCCAATCACTGAGGTACAACAGCAATTGTCCTCTAATCACATCATGTTATAATCACCGACACACGGCCGCAACCGTTCTCAATCACATCAGATGTATGAGGCATGACCATAAACAACCTCAAAAATCTACATTGTGGATGACAAGGATATATCCTCAACTTGCCACCCCCACGTACTCAACAGTATGCACTCTGAGTTTCCCTTAGGAATACTCGTTTCACCATCCAACAAGTTCTGACATTGAAGATGGTTCTACGACTCAAGGCACTACATGATTAGAGTTGCACTTGATTAGTTATGCCAATTGGATGAATTAAGGCTGCATCAAACAAGTGGACATACAAACCCTAATTCACTTCTAGCAAGCACATAAATATCACAACTATGAAAAGATATAAAACGTGTGAAACATAATTTCTCATTTCATCATCACATGGTACTATTCACTCGCCATTCATGAGACTACACTAGTCATCATACTATCACAATATATAAATTCTTTTCACAATATCACAGGGTATCAACCCTTATCAACATAAGAGGATTACACCTCATTCAGGGCTCAACCATGCCCAAAGATCATTAAGACCATCATACTATTCCCTACAAGATCATCAATATCTTTGCATGCCTTATAACAAGGCTCAACAACATCACTTACATATAATACACCAGATCAACACAATGTTGCATTAATGAGCTAGGAGATATTCACAAATAATCATAGCAGGGTTATATTAACATTAAGAACATTCCTTTATTACATAAATATGCAAGGAATCTAGATATGATTAACCCTCATCCTGTTCATAATGCACATGTTTCGCATAAGCAAGCATCAACCATGTGGCTATGACAACCACCAATTAACACATTAAGGTTATGATAATGTTAAGGAGGTTATTTCACCATCATGCCATCATATAATAATGTTAAACATGAATACTCATCTTTATCTATTTGCATTAGAGTTAGGTTCAACAAGATAAATTATATTATTGTTACTAATCAACACTTATACCCAAACCCTAACTCACAACATCCCCATTGGATCATAGATGCATAAGGTGAAGCATCACCATCACATTCCATACTATTCTAAAGTATGAACCCACACATAAATCAAGGTGTAACCATTGGGTTATAGCATACTAGGGTTTCAACAACATTAACATAGTACTTCATGATTGTATTAGTCATTCAAGGACTATTCATACCCAATTACCATCATTTAGTTATATCAAAGCTAGGTATAACAAGCTATACCTGACTAGGGTTACATATCAACACAATATGATTATCATCCCTTCTATTCATATGATTGAATAGGTAAGACTCCTTTATTAAGGGTAACCCTCCATTTGTTCCATCATCATTCAACCCATATCACCATACTGCAATGTCACCCAGAACCATTGGATGTTTAAAAGGTAAGAACATTCGTTGTTTACATAAGTAAACACCTTGGATAAACCACCTATGCAGTCCATGATTTGTTCTCTATAAAGATTCACCATATAATCCTAGACATCCCTTGATTAACAACACAAAAAGTTCCACTGAGAGTAGGGTAAAACCCACTATCGATTGTTCATTTAAAATAAGCCATCCATTGTCAACAAGTAAGCTCCTTAAGTTGATCATATAAAGGAAACCATATAAATCACATTATTAGGAACAAAATATTACATTATACATCATTCCACTTTATTAGAGGAATAAACATTATATCTTGATCATTGGGTCAAGTTCATATATTAAAACCATCAATTACATTATAGGTCCGACCATTACATCAAATTACCCAAGTAACCATTGGTCTAAGGCTTAATTCATGATACAACTATATAGTTAACTCACCATACGTTTTCCAGACCTGATCCACCATCTTTAGTGACCATTAAGTCACCATAGGTTGTTAGATTATCACTATATTTGTTAATCAACATAAAAAATCAAACTGATATCACCATTGATTGATTGCATCATTAGGGTACTTAGTTGTTAATAACTCGGCTTATAATTAGGCCAAAACATGACCTAAGGGGGTCAAAATCAGTTGACACCCTTGGTTATACCATCCATTGTCATGAAGAAAACACCATAGGGTTGTTGTAATGATACCATCATCGGGTCATGGGTTTATAGAAGAAATCAGCTTAAACCCTAAAATTGACCATTGGTTGATAGGTGATTAGCACCATAGGTTGTCAAACCAACCTGATCCAAGTCATATTATACCTTAGGAGTAATGTACACATGATCATATGTTCATCTATAACTGAAATTAGAATAGGGAACATTATAAAAATTGAAATCCAAGTCAAGCATAGCCTTTTAGTGCATGGATCATCATTTTCAAGCAAGAACATGATCTAGAAAGCTTATGGTAAGCAATAAACATGGGAAAAGTTACAAAAATTGCCTATAATGAGAATATGAAACCCCAAAAAGAAGAAATCTCGAGCAGGTAGGGTAGAAAATCCAAGAATAAGCTATGAACTCGTCCATCTAGCACCTTTCTTCATCAAATGAGCAAACCCTAAGCATAAGAAGCAAGAAAGGTAGGGTTTTAGAGCTTTAGAGCAATTTCTACCATTGAACAGAAAGGTTACGACCTGGAGGAAGGTAAAAGGAAGGAAAAGAGAATATAAATGGATAAGGAAGGAAGAAAATAACTTGCCTTGGTCGAAATCCCTAGAAGATGACATCGGAAACCCTGGGTAGGGCTAAATGGAGCTCTAGGAGACCTTCTTCTTCAAAAAGAGGTTGTCTTCTAACTTAGAGTACTTGGTTCTGCATAAAAACAGAGTGGAGTTTTTGATCCAGGTTATGGGAAAGAGAAATCAAGAAATTTTTTGTAGTTGGTCAAGGAAGAGGTAAATATAGCCCCTGGATAAGGATGGAAGCAAGCATGAGGTGTAAAAGTAGCTTCCCCAGGTTTCTATGGCCTTAAACTATTAATAATATACAAGCACGCACACAAGAAGCTCCCCCACCATCCTTATAGACCTTATTATCTGAAAACCTCTAGAGGGGGGGTGAATAGAGTTTTATAATAATTTAAACTCAAACAACCAAAGTAAAAGATAAGAAGAGAGACACAGGTGTTTAGAGTGGTTCCACCTTAGCGAATACTAAGGAGTCAGTCCACTACCCGGTTGCTTACCCAACCGGGATTTTGAAAGTATTGAATTTTATTACCTTTTAAGGATGTTACATAAAATTACAACACTCTCTAAACACCCTTTGGACAGCCTTCACCTAGAAGTAATCTTGCCAACCTTGAAGCAGCCTTCCTTGGAGTAACTTCAAGCTCCCCCTTGAAGTAGCCTCCCTCCCGAAGTAGCTTCCCGTCAAGATAGCCTTCTGAAGTAGTCCAAAGTCCTCCTCTTCACACGAAGAGCTTCACCCTCTTCCTATATGCAGCCTCCTCCCTGGAGTAGCAACGAAGAGTACAAATATTACAAGGAACAAGAAAGAAAATAGGAAAGTACAACTTATCCTTTTAAGCTCAAGGCTTGAATTGCCTATATCAAGCGTATGGATTTTCCTAGCCAAGGTAATAGACTTGTGGATGCTAGGGTTAGGAAAATCTAGCCTATAGGACGAGCTTGAGCTAGATGGAATATGGCCAAGTGATCACAGTGCTCAATTGCTTGTAAAAGATTGCTCAAGAGTGCTTAGAAAGAATTCTCAAGTGTAGCAAGGTGAATTCTAGTGTCCTATAGCTTGTCCTATTTATAGGGATAGCCTAAGTATGCTTAAGGACCTTCTAGATAGTTTCTAGGGGGTTCCAAGTGCTCAATTAGCCGTTAGGAATAGATTGGTCGTTTTTACAACGGCTAATTGCTTTAACTCTGCAGATTCTGTCAGAGACCGTCTCGGTCGACAGATGGTCGACCGAGACACCTACTCGGTCGAGCTTTTCTCGACCGACAGGCTCTCTGAGTGCAACGTTCACTTCCAACTGCCAACTAACTCTTTTGCTAAGTCTAACGGCTACTTTAGGTCAATCTCGGTCGATAAGGTTGTCGACCGAGAGTGTCTCGGTCGAGGAGTGTGTCGACCGAGATTGACTCTGTTTCAATCTATCAATTAAGATACTAAGTGTGTGCATGAGTGTGCATAATGTGATCTTATTGGAAGGGATGACTTGTCTAACTATGGTGTGTAGCTAGGGAAGATCCAATGCTTGATTTACATGCAATCTAGGTACTTGTACATTATATAATTGTACAAGTTTTTACAATAGTGATTACATTGCATGAAAATAAAACTATAAACTTATGATCTCCCTAGTTGCTTCGTCATTCACCATAATCCTGCACACTCAAGTAGCTCGTTAGATAAATAAGAATGAAATGTTTGTCATAATCAAAACAAAGGGATTTTATAGATGTCCATTTAGCCAACAATCTCCCCCTTTTTGAAGATGACAAACATTTCCAAAATATGAATAAAGGAAATATAAAACATATAAATGCCATACCTTTAGATTGCCGTTTGGAACTTTTCCTCTTATTTATAAAATGTGTGCTTAGTATCCCCAGTGAATTATGGAACATGAAATCCAGTTCATTTGGGAATATAGCAACTTTCAAGTATATTTATGAAACTCATTGATTGAGTTTGTCATAAGTATTATAGTTTTATATATCTCTCCCCCTTTGTCATCTCAAAAAGATGTCCATTGAATAGCCAAAAGATGTCCATTGAATAACCAAAATGTAAAGCAATGAGGTGTCTAGCTAAGAGGCAACAATTTGCAAATTACCAATTGAAACGCTCATATCAATATTGATACAAACCATAAAAGCATAAGTAGTTGTTTTTAAGAGCCGCAGATATCAAAGAAAACATCCTCCTTAAATTTGTATTTTGCTCCCCCTTAAATGGATATTCCTTTAAGAATATTGATTTTATGCTTGTCTAATTTAGCCACAATATCTCTCAATCATACAAATCTTGTTTAACAATACTAAGGTCATAGCCCTTTTCAAAATAATGTTTGCACAGTATTTGGAAAAATTTGTAATCATTCAGATTTGTGTTTATTGTTCATATAAAAGATTTTACAAAGATATATGCAATTATTATGTCAGTCTGAAAACAGGAACCAGGTCGGTCGACCATTGTTCGACCGACAGTGTGTATCGGTCGACTATTGTCTCGACCGAGAAAGGTTCTGGAGAACAGAATTTTCTGCATTGGTTGATTTAATTATAGTAGTAATATTTTTCCTTTGAATTGTTATTACTTCCGTATTTGTTATGCTCTACAATAATGAACCAATGATCCATATTTTGAAGTATGCCAAAATAAATAATCATGTGAAAAGAGTAGCAATTTTCATTCAATAACATGAAGAAGATTACAATCATATGAAATACAACTATTACAACACCAACACTTCACAGGAAAGATTTAAGAATTACATCAATGTCCGGATCTTTCCCAAGAAATGGCTCAGCTCCATAGTATTGGACCAGAGTTTTCCAATCCAAAGCACCAGTTGTAGTCAACGCATATGCTTCCAGGAAAGTGGGGACTCGGTCAAAACGGAAGTGAGCAGCTATGTCTTGCAATTGTATGGAAGAAAATTGAGTATGAGCAAGATCCATTGATGGTGAAGGTGGAGGTTGATAGTAGTTGTATGAGGGGTTAAATGGGTCGAGCATGCCAGGGTTTAAAGAATGCGGATATTCATCGGTTTGGCCAGGAGAAAGGTTTTGCATTCTTTGATTCAAATATGTCATGGCATGGTGATTGTAGTTTAATTGTTTACTAAGATGGTATTGGGAGCCAGCAATATAAGTAAGGGTGTTTTGGATGGGATCAATGGAAAGATTAGTAGAAGGAGGGGGTGGTATATCCTGATGTGATGACTCTCCTTCTACTCTTGCCTTTTTATGGCCAAAATCAATCCCCATTTTCTCTACGGTGTTCTTGCTTATCTTTGGTGGTCTACGCTCCCATATATATCCCATATCTTCAATGTTTACCTTAGAAAAATGTTGAGTAATCTGGCATACAAAATCGGCATATGGTGGATTGCCAGAAAACTCAAGCATATTTTTAAGTACTATGCGAATAAAGTTGATGGGAATTTCTTTTATGATAGCATAAATGAGACACATGCGGAAAATGGGAACCTCGGATTTATTGGCTCGTGGATGTATGTTGGTGGAAACAATGAGGTTTACTATTCTACTTGCAGGTTTTAGGTTTATAGCATAATAGGTTCCCCTATCTTCATGACAAGTGGTATTGGCTTGAAATATGGCTCTTTTGATATCACTTAAGCTAACGATATGGTCATCATCGGAAAATAAATTTATTGGATTGCTGGTGGTAAGGTCAAGGAAATCTTGATATTCATCTATATCAATTTCAAGCATGTCAAGAATATCCCCTTCGGAAAATTTAAAACTATGTCCATTGACCATGGAGTAGAAGAAAGTGGTGTCATTTTCGGTGTGAGATAGAAGATTGGCATAGAACTCGTTGACTACCTTAATGGAGTAGGAAGGAAAGGATGGATTGATGAAGTCCTTCATCTTTTGTACTCCAAAGAGATGCTCCAGATCTACGATGTTGATGAAGTCCATCACTTCGACTGGACGTCGGGGAAGAGGAGCTTTAGATGAAAGCCGAAAGTATCTATCTCCAGCATCTCCGTCGACGAAAGCTATGTCATTGATGATCGTCAGTGGCGGAGTTGCTTCCCTCTCTTCTCTTCTTTTTCTTCCAGCAACTTTCTTCTTCCCACGAACAGTTGATGATGAGGCCATTGTGTTTCTTGAGAGTGGAGAAGAAGCGAGGAAGATTTAAGGGTAAGAGTACTGAAGGATTGCACGAAATTTCACTAGAGATGGACTATGGAAGCAAGGAAATGCAAGTGTGAGTAAGTGGCTCGTTTTTGTACTTATTTATAGAATTCCAGCGACCCGGTCGGTCGACGGCTCGTCGACCGAGCGTCCGCAACGGTCGAGTTGCAGACGCGCCACTTGGTCCTCCAACGGTAAAGAAAACGGTCATAACGGTCGGGTCGCAACGGTCATATCCAACGGCTATTTCTCGGTCGAGCGCTTGTCGACCGACATTGTCTCGGTCGAGCACTCGTCGACCGACAGATTGTCTGATACTTAGTCTGTTTTAGAATTTGTCGGTCGAGTGAGACGGACTGACCGAGTGGTTCTCGGTCGAGCATTTGTCGACCGACAAACTTTCTGAGTTCAATTTTTGGCTGAATCTTAATGCAAATCATAGAACATTTTTGTAGAGCATATGTATATTCCAAGGGAGTAATAATATTTAAGGCTTCTAATTACTACAAATGATTTGACGTTTTGATTTAAAAATATGCTAAGATAAAGTTCAATAAAATAATGTTTAAATGAACAATTTTTATCAAAGTTTATTTTAGGTCGCCCTTGATTTCGACCATAGTGCCCCTTGGTCAAATTTTATTTTAACCAAGAGGCATATTTTGCAGGTTTCCAGTATGAATCATGCATATGCAAAGTATGAGTTCTGCAGATAGCTTGAGACTCATTAAAGTGTACTAATTATGAGAGCTTAATAAGGACATCAAATATGGTGAAGCATACTCAAGAATAATATCCATTCATGAATTTAAGATTACTTTGGATAGACTAAGATATAGAAGCATACAAAAAAAAAATTTATTTGAAACATTTTATTTATTGCAAGTATTTCTGAAAAGAATGATTAAATAGAATCTTTCAAGAATAATTTTCACATACAATGCAAAGATTTTGTTATCCCTAAATGTTAAGTTGAGATAGACATAAGAATATACAAATTAAGGTCTATGGTCATATCTCAACTTAGTCGAACCTGTTTAATTTGGGGTTTTTGGGACCCATACCATCTCGACATTCTTTTTCTTGTATGGGCATGAAAAAGAATAATGTCCAAGGCGTGAGCAATAATGACAACAAATTGTATCAACCTCAAGCCTTGTTCTATGGTTTTGATTTAGGTTATTCTTGGGTATATACATTTTTGTGCCTCTAGGTATATAAGCAGATTGACTCGCTTGTGTCCTTCTAGGTTGTTGATGGGATTTCTCATTAGGCTTATAACCTAGTCCTCTTCTCCCTATTTGATGATAGGAATTTTCTAGTATATTATCAAGGATTCCATTGTTGCTTAACTTGCTAACTTTTTGTTGCAACTTAACGATCTCATCCATTCTTTTCTTGATATCTAATTTTGCTTGATCTAGATTGGATGATAACATATTTCTTTCTTTCACTATATTGTCATAATCTACATGGGTGCACAATATAGGTTGTTTTTGAATATCATTTAACTTTGCAAGCAATTCAGTCTTTTCTTGACATAGAAGATCATAGTTAGTCTCTAGAGTGAAAATTTTCACTTCACTATTACTCAGAGATGATTTCAAAGTACGATTGTCAGACATAATGCTATCTTTTTCAAAACCAAGAGTATTCAATTTAGCATATAAATCATCATTTTCGGATGTAAGCTCAAGAAGTCTAGCATTTAGATCATCATTTTCTTTATTTGATTTCTTTAATTTCTTTTTGTATTCAACATATTTGTTATGTGTTTCTTCAATAATAGCAACTAACTCCTCCTTAGGTAAATCAAGCAAACTTACCTCTTCTTCTTCTTCCTCACTTATTGTAGCAACGAAACACTCTTTATGTGCATCTCTTTTCTTTGACCTCCATGGACATTTAGACGTAGAGTGCTTTGTTCCCAAGCACCAATTGCAACCTGTCGAACTTTTGTCCATGCTCCTTTTCTTGTGGTTGTAGTCACCTCCTCCTTTTATTTCTTCAAGACCTTGTTAGGGCTCCTTGAAGCCTGCTCTGATACCAATTGAAAACCTCTAGAGGGGGGGTGAATAGAGTTTTATAATAATTTAAACTCAAACAACCAAAGTAAAAGATAAGAAGAGAGACACAGGTGTTTAGAGTGGTTCCACCTTAGCGAATACTAAGGAGTCAGTCCACTACCCGGTTGCTTACCCAACCGGGATTTTGAAAGTATTGAATTTTATTACCTTTTAAGGATGTTACATAAAATTACAACACTCTCTAAACACCCTTTGGACAGCCTTCACCTAGAAGTAATCTTGCCAACCTTGAAGCAGCCTTCCTTGGAGTAACTTCAAGCTCCCCCTTGAAGTAGCCTCCCTCCCGAAGTAGCTTCCCGTCAAGATAGCCTTCTGAAGTAGTCCAAAGTCCTCCTCTTCACACGAAGAGCTTCACCCTCTTCCTATATGCAGCCTCCTCCCTGGAGTAGCAACGAAGAGTACAAATATTACAAGGAACAAGAAAGAAAATAGGAAAGTACAACTTATCCTTTTAAGCTCAAGGCTTGAATTGCCTATATCAAGCGTATGGATTTTCCTAGCCAAGGTAATAGACTTGTGGATGCTAGGGTTAGGAAAATCTAGCCTATAGGACGAGCTTGAGCTAGATGGAATATGGCCAAGTGATCACAGTGCTCAATTGCTTGTAAAAGATTGCTCAAGAGTGCTTAGAAAGAATTCTCAAGTGTAGCAAGGTGAATTCTAGTGTCCTATAGCTTGTCCTATTTATAGGGATAGCCTAAGTATGCTTAAGGACCTTCTAGATAGTTTCTAGGGGGTTCCAAGTGCTCAATTAGCCGTTAGGAATAGATTGGTCATTTTTACAACGGCTAATTGCTTTAACTCTGCAGATTCTGTCAGAGACCGTCTCGGTCGACAGATGGTCGACCGAGACACCTACTCGGTCGAGCTTTTCTCGACCGACAGGCTCTCTGAGTGCAACGTTCACTTCCAACTGCCAACTAACTCTTTTGCTAAGTCTAACGGCTACTTTAGGTCAATCTCGGTCGATAAGGTTGTCGACCGAGAGTGTCTCGGTCGAGGAGTGTGTCGACCGAGATTGACTCTGTTTCAATCTATCAATTAAGATACTAAGTGTGTGCATGAGTGTGCATAATGTGATCTTATTGGAAGGGATGACTTGTCTAACTATGGTGTGTAGCTAGGGAAGATCCAATGCTTGATTTACATGCAATCTAGGTACTTGTACATTATATAATTGTACAAGTTTTTACAATAGTGATTACATTGCATGAAAATAAAACTATAAACTTATGATCTCCCTAGTTGCTTCGTCATTCACCATAATCCTGCACACTCAAGTAGCTCGTTAGATAAATAAGAATGAAATGTTTGTCATAATCAAAACAAAGGGATTTTATAGATGTCCATTTAGCCAACATCATCATCAACTCTCTCTCTACGGGAGAGGAATACTTGGAATGTTCATTTAATAAACATCTCCAATCTTCACGTATTTCTCATATTATTAATACATCTTGGATACTAGGATTCATTACCTTAGTATCCTCCTCATGTGCTATAAGAAACTCACATCCTTATATCATCTACTTTTACCAAAATAACAAATATCAAGACATATAAGAGGAGTCTTCCTAATTATTGGAAGGCTCAAAAGAAAAACCATCACAAACTTTATTATCTTAGAACCATTGTCCAAACAACCTTATGCTATAATAAGCTATCCACCCTCATGTTTGCAGCGAATCCACACATACTAAGTGGCAATGATCCACTTGAAAGCTATGCCCTAGAAAGGAAAGACACAAAGTGAAACACACTTCCCATACCATAGTAGTATTTTTCAAGGGTCACTAGCAAAAAGGTAACCAATTCTATTTTCATTATGCAGGTTACAGTTTCTTATGTATCTTTTTACCTTTTTCATTTCAGGTTCCTTGCCATTAGCATAGGAATCATCATGATTAACATATCTCATTACTCCTTCCTTGATGACAATTTATCACACTTGGGTATGTTCTCTTATTTTTTTATGTTTCTCAACCACTTATCAACAGGTAAATCATCATATTCTTCATTTTCTTCATTAAACATGGACCATCTCCCTTAATTTCTTTCACATGCCATTCTGATTTTACTTAACACTTTCTTACACACATAGGTTGGTCTGAGATTAACTCAGATTCCACCTTATTTATTTTGTCATTATTCCCATTTATCTTCTCATTTTTACTTGTTATAGGAGTTCTTTCCATCTTATGTGGATTTCAAACCTTGATTCACTTTATAAGCATAGACTTATCTGTCTTTTACTTTATTATCTTCTTGAATCACATCTTCAAGAACTCCTCTTTTCCTTATTTGTATTCAGATTTAGATTTCATGGGGTTGTATCTTTCTCTTATATTTACCAAACATTCAAGTTTTGATAGATAATGATGCAATTCTCATCTTCTTTAATGTAGGATTGAGATATTCACACCATGATTTCTTATTCGTTATGCTATTTAGATTGTCTCAAAATGACTACTTGATCAAAGTAATCAGAAAGACAACAATATAAGAGTTTCATACTTACCTTTTCTTCAATAATTGAATACCTGACCAGGGCACCCAAATACTGAGATTAGGCAGTATGCACCATATTTTTATGTCATATTCCTAATTTAGACATCATCCTAGTCCTAAGTCCTAGTGTCCCTATAGACTCAGTGAGCCTAAAGCTCTGATACCAACTTGTGAGAACCTGTTACACTAAACGAGATTACTCAAAACATAAAACACAACCAATCACCAATTAACCACATACCCAAAAATATGGGTGAATTAAAACCTTATGAGGAGGAGGTATGACATGCTCTGCGTTCCATGGCGCCCCAAGCGCCTGGTCCCGATGGTATTGGGGCGGCCTTCCTCCAGGAGCATTGGGCTCTTCTGAAGACTCAGATCATGAAATTCATCACAGGTCCCTTTGAAGGCCTTCCTCTGGAGCAGACAACAACCAATTCCACCTTGGTTCTTATTCGCAAAAGACCCTCCCCGGAACGCTGCTCACACTTACGCCCGATCTCTCTAAACAATGTCACCACCAAGCTCCTATCCAAGGTGCTCGCCTGCAGACTCAAGGACCACCTCAAAACATGGATCTCCCCATACCAATCAAGCTTTGTTTCGGGGCGCAAGATCGGCGATAACATCGCTCTTATACACTCCATGGAATGCAAAACGAATACCAAGTACACCATGGCTGTGAAGCTTGATTTAGTGAAAGCCTTTGATAAAATGAGTTGGACTTTCATCGAAGACACTCTACGTAGAACGTCCATACCAGAAGTCCTTATATCTGTAATACTTCAAATCATTTCCTCTGGCGAAACCTCAGTTCTGTGGAACGACGAAGCAATAGGCACCTTCAAGCCTTCTTGCGGTGTTAAGCAAGGCAATCCCTTATCGCCCTACCTATTCATCATCTATGTGGAGAGGCCGAGTCAGTTCATTGAAGCTGAAATAATGAAGGGACATTGGAGACCCATCCTTCTAACGTGACAGCGGCTCCCTCTCTCGCACGTGAGTTTCACCGATGACATTCTACTCTTCGGCGAAGCATCCATTCAACAGGTCCAGACCATTCTAAAATGTCTGAGGATCTTCGGCAAAGCCTCAGGCCAACTACTCTCGGAGGAGAAGTCTACACTTTTCTTCTCAAGGAATACTCCGCGCTCCTTAAGGAACAGGATTACAAGGATGATGAAAATACATGAAACACAAGATCTAGGAAGACATTTGGGCATCCCGATCATCCATAAGAGAAAGAGCAAACAACACTATCAGTATCTGATTGAGAAAATGCAGACCCAGGTTGGCCTGTGGCAGAATCGTTTCCTCTCTCTTGCTGGACGCCTTACCCTAGAGAAATCTATCCTTCTTTCGTTACCGTGCTACACCATGCAAATGACACAACTACCTGCATCAGTTTGCGACTGTATGGATCAAATTACTCGTAGATTTATCTGGCAAGGATCACAACCACATAAGAAAGCAAGTTTGGTGGCCTGGAAACACATCACCAAATCTAAACCCATGGGAGGACTCGGCATCCGGCAAACCATGGACTTCAATAAAGCATTACTGCTCAGGTTAGCCTGGCAGTACATCCAAGGCGGCCAGACGCCATGGATAACCCTCATGAAGGCGAAATATGGCTCGCAAAGCCCGACCAACCATTCAGGCTCACACATATGGCGTAGTAGCAAGGGCTGCTTTTCGATCATACAATCCAATTTTAAATGGGCTATGATCTCCGGCGAGGACGTCAATGCCTGGTCTGACGATTGGGTGGGGGACGGTCTATCCCCCAGGTCCTTCTTAATAGAATCATCCCGGAAGACCTGCAAGACCTCAAGGTGGCGAGCATGGTGAGTGACCAGGGCACCTGGGACACAAAATTTATCACAACCTGGTTCCAAGAAACCACAGTCCATACAATCCTCTCCATGCCACCCCCTCAACGAAGATTTGGGAAGGATTGCAGATACTAGTTCCACACGCAAGATGGGGATTTCACGGTGGCTTCGGCGTATAAGGTGCTGACCAATTCCTTGCATGATAATGGTGAGAGTTGCTACAAGGAGATATGGGCACTGCAAGTTCCTCACAAAATCAAGACCCATATATGGCTTACTCATTGGGACAGACTTCCTACAAATTCTCTAAGATTCGTGAAGCATATGACGGATTCCAATATCTGCTCGAAATGTCAGGTGGCGGAAGAATCTGTTCTCCATGCCCTCAGGGATTGCGAGACAGTGCGCAGAACGTGGATGCTCTTGTCTCCTCCTCTACCAGCTGCCTTCTTCTCAGCCACATCAACCAGGGACTGGATTACATATAATCTCAAGACTACAAGCAATGGAGACGGCTGGCACACTCTCTTCTCTGTCACATGCTGGAGACTCTGGAAAAACCGAAATGAACTCATCTTCAACAATGCAAGCAAGCCTCCCGCAGTCATCGCTACGCTGTGCCTGGCTGAAGACAGATCTATCAGGGAAGCCTTTCAAATTTCTGCAAATAATACAACTTCTCACAACCCACCCCGTCCGAGTCCGATTGGAATCAAGCAGACCACAACAATCATCCATGTGGATGTCGCCATCGATGCTATCTCACACAGAATGGCCACAAGCCTTATCAAACGCGACTACAAAGGTGAATGGATAGCCGGCGACGCCGAGATCACGGAGGGTAGAGACCCACTTCGAGGAGAGCTTCTTGCCATTCTTAAAGGCACCAGGCACGCGAAGGATTTCAACCTTATCGACTGTATCATCCTCAGTGACTCTAAGCTTACTGTGGACTGGACCACACTCCGTGCCCCCGCTCCGACCAAGTATCGGCATCTACAGACCATTGATGATGTAGTCGCCGGATGTCCCCCAAAAGCTATCTATCATGTCCGTCGGAATCTCAACACCCTTGCTGATCTGCTGGGGAAACATTGCCTAAAGCAACCAGACAGCAATCTATTCTTCAACTCCTGCCCCCCTTTCCTCTCCAAACAATATGCGGAGGACATGACCTCCTTTTCTACTCTTTTTCCTATTTTTCCTAATTTTAGGCCTTTGATGTAAGTGGACAATAGTCTAGTAGTACCCAAAAAAAATCGATTTCAACGTTAGCACCTGCTCAAAATCATTTGCATAAGAGCCCAACATCTTTCTTATATCCATACTATGCCAAGAATTTGATAGAAATCATTCTATCGTCTTAGCCACAACATATATACACAGGAGAACAATATTTGTATCTGCCACACAAACAAGCATTAATATACTAACAAAAGTCCAATTCATTTGAAGCACCACATACAAACTTTTTCTCACCCGGACTTGAGAGTACATGGATGACTCTAGGACACATTAGACATCAAATAAAATTTCTCAAAGATTCATTACTATAGGTCCTCTTTTCTGCCACAAGTTTGTTTTCGTCACTTCTGATTACCTAAAAAAATATGGCGAACCACAAGGGTGAGACCCATATCCCAACAAGAGATATAACCTCCAACAACACTTATTGATTACAACATTTTAGGTAATGATATAGTTTAAGCAGTTTAATCATATATAACAAATAGGCTCAACAAAACTGATGATTAACAAAATACATAAAGGAGCTGATAAAAATTATCATCATCAAGCTGACTATCATCATTTTCCTTATTATCCATATAAGAGATTCAATAGCATATGCATAACTAGCATAAGCAAGTCTATTAGCATATCATCTCTATTAACATGAATAAGTATAGCATCATAAGCATATCTAACAACATTAGCATGTCTAATAGTTTGAACAGATCAATATCATAAGCAAAAGTATCAACATAAGCACGAGTATTTGCATAAGCATGATTAGCAATATGTGCATTTGTAATTATAGAGGCCTGGCTAGCATGCTAAACATAACTAACAACATGATATAGTTAGCATCCTAATTATAATTAGCATTAGAAGTATAGATATCAACATAAGCATGACTACTATATGTACACATTTACAAGCTTATGTATATCCACAACATAAGTATAATTACTATCTCAATTGCACTAAGCATCATCTTACTGTAAAGAGAACATACAAGGGTTATCATCCAATGTGAAGCGTCGTGTATAACCCTAAACAGATATGCTATACGATTGTATTACATCTTTTATTATGCCCAGGGGAATTTGAATCATACCATTCAAATTCCAACTAACCCTTGCGAAGGGCTATTTGGTTCTGCACAAGATCTAGGAGTGCTAGTATCCTAAGATCTCTTCCCCTCGGTCAGTACAAGTAAAAAGGCAGTGACATATCAGTCAAAGCTGCCACCACAATGACATATAGTCAAGCTGCTAACCACTAGTCTGCCCTTGGTACAGGTCACGACAATAGAAACCAGGGTATACAAACCCGATCACTGAGGTACAACCACAGTTGTCCTCTAATCACATCATGTTATAATCACCGAGACACGACCGCGACCATTCTCAATCACATCAGATGTATGAGACATGACCATAGCCAACCTCCACAATCTACATTATGGATGACAAGGATATATCCTCAACCTGCCACCCCCACGTACTCAACAACATGCACTCTGAGTTTCCTTTAGGAATACTTGTTTCACCATCCAGCAAGTTCTGACACTGAAGATGGTTCTACGGCACATGGCACTACATGATTAGAGTTGCACTTGATTAGTTATGCCAATTGGGTCAATTAAGGCTGCATCAAACAAGTGGACATACAAACCCTAATTCACTTCTAGCAAGCATATAAATATCACAACTTTGAAAATATATAAATTATGTGAAACATAATTTCTCATCTCATCATCACATGGTACTATTCACTTGCCATTCATGAGACCACACTAGTCATCATAATATCGCAAGATATAAATCCCTTTCACAATATCACATGGTATCAACCCTTATCAACATAATAGGATTACACCTCATTCAGGGCTCAACCATGCCCAAAGGTCATTAAGACCATCATACTATTCTCTGTAAGATCATCATTATCTTTGCATGCCTTATAACAAGGCTCAACAACATCACTTACATATAATGCACCAGATCAACACAATATTGCATTAATGAGCTAGGATATATTCATAAACAATCATAGCAGGGTTATATTAACATTAAGAACATTCATTTATTACATCACCATGCAAGGAATCTAGATATGATTAACCCTCATCATATTCATAATGCACATGTTTCGCATAAGCAAGTATCAACCATGTGGCTATGATAGCCACCAATTAACACATTAAGGTTATGATCATGTTAAGGAGGTCATTTAACCATCATGCCATCATATAAGAATGTTAAACATGAATACTCATCTTTATCTATTTGCATTAGAGTTAGGTTCAACAAGATAAATTATATTAATGTTACTAATGAACACTTATACCCAAACCCTAACTCATGGCATCCCCATTGGATCATAGATTCATAAGGTGAAGCATCACCATCACATTCCATACTATTGTCAAGTATGAACCCACACATAAATCAAGGTGTAATCATTGGTTTATAGCATACTAGGGTTTCAACAACATTAACATAGTACTTCATGATTGTATTAGTCATTCAAGGACTATTCATACCCAATTACCATCATTTAGTTATATTAAAGCTAGGTATAACAAGCTATACCTCACTAGGGTTACATATCAACACAATATTATTATCATCCCTTCTATTCATATTAGGGAATAGGTAAGACTACCTTACTAAGGGTAACCCTCCATTCGTTCCATCATCATTCAACCCATATCACCATACCACAATGTCACCCAGAACCATTGGATGTCTAAAAGGTAAGACCATTGGTTGTTTACATAAGTAAACACCTAGGATAAACAACCTATTAAGTCCTTGATTTGTTCTCTATAAAGATTCACCATCTAACCCTAGACATCCCTTGATTAACAACACAAAAAGTTCCACTGAGAGTAGGGTAAAACCCACAATCGTTTGTTCATGTAAAATAAGCCATCCATTGTCAACAAGTAAGCTCCTTAAGTTGATCATATAAAGGAAACCATATAAATCACATTATTAGGACCAACATATTACATTAGCCATCATTCCACTTTATTGGAGGAATAAACATTATATCTTGACCATTGGGTCAAGTTCATATATTAAAACCATCAATTACAGTATAGGTTCGACCATTGCATCATATTACCAAAGAAACCATTGGTCTAAGGCTTAATTGATGATAAAACTATATAATTAACTCACCATAGGTTTTTGATACATGATCCACCATCATTAGTGACCATTAAGTCACCATAGGTTGTTAGATCAACACTATATTCGTTAATCAACATCAAATATCAAACTGATATCACCATTGATTAATAGCATCATTAGGGTACTTAGTTGTTAATCACTAGGCTTCTAATTAGGCCAAAACATGACCTAAGGAGATAAACATCAGTTGAAACCCTTGGTTACCTCCATCCATTGTCATGAAGACAACACCATAGGGTTGTTGCAATGGTACCATCATCAGGTCATGGGTTTATAGAAGAAATCAGCTTAAAACCCTAAAATTGACCATTGGTTGATAGGTGCTTAGCACCATAGGTTGTCAAAACTACCTGATACAAGTCATATTATACCTTAGGAATAACTTAAATATGATGACAGGTTCATCTATAACTGAAATCAGAACAGGGAACATTGTAAAATCAAAATCAAAGTCAAGCATAGCTTTTTAGTGCATGGATCATCATTTTCAAGCAAGAACATGATCTAGAAAGCTTATGGTAAGCAATAAATGTGGAGAAGGTTATAACACTTTCCTACAATGAGAATATGAAACCCCAAATAGAATAAATCTGGAGCTGGTAGGGTAGAAAATCTAAGCATAAGCTATGAACTCGTCCATCTAGCACCTTTCTTCATCAAATGAGCAAACCCTAAGCATAAGGAGCAAGAAAGGTAGGGTTTTAGAGCTTTAGAGTAATTTCTACCATGGAAAAGAAAGTTTACGACCTGTAGGAAGGTCTAAGGAAGGATAAGATCAAGAGAAAAGGAGAAGGAAGGAAGAAAATAACTTGCCTTGGTCGAAATCCCTAGAAGATGGCCTTGGAAACCCTAGGTATGGCTAAATGGAGCTCTAGGAGTTCTTCTTCTCCAAAAAGAGGTTGTCTTCTATCTTATAGCACTTGTTTCTACAGAAAAACAGAGTGGAGTCCTCGCTCCAGGTTAGAGGAAAGATAAAGCAAGCAAAGTTTCGTACTTGGGCAAGGAAGAGGTAAATATAGCCCATGGATAAGGATGGAAGCAAGCATGAGGTGTAAAAGTAGCTGTCCCATGTTTCTATGGCCTTAAACTATTAATAATATACAAGCACACACACAAGAAGCTCCCACACTATCCTTATAGACCTGATTATCTCTCCTTTGTTAAATTTCCCAGCCAATCACATAATTCATTAGTTGATAGCTACTAAAGGTAGCTCATCCGTGAAGGGGTAAACCCTAAAATACCGTTGGAGAAACACCTTCAATACAATGTTTAAATAGGAAACCCATGGCTCAAAAAGCTCAAGAATGATGAGAGAATATCCAAGGAACACAATTCAAGTAATAAATGGCAACGGAAACCTCTTAATTGGGTAAATTATAGAAAAGTCCAAAATGTGCATAAAATTACATAACTTGCTCAAACAGTGTCCAAATTGGACCAAATTTGAAACTTAATCTTGTATTATGATTTCAAAGCATATAAAAATGTTATATTAGGGTTCTAAGCATTCAATTATGGTAATTAATCTTATTCAAATCATTAAGAAAATTTAGGGGCCTTACAATATTAGTGATACTTTTGTGCATGACTCTCTAGAATCCATTATGCGCATTCGATGCATTTGCAGTGCTGGACTTGTAGTGGCATTGGCCAGTGAGTAGACCAAAGTTTTTTAGTTGAAAATCATGAACCATATTTGTATAGGAAGCTGGAGCATGTTCTTTTAGCTTCTTCATTTGAGGTGCAGAAGATTTTTTGAGTGTCTTCTAAGTAGGTACCTCATTGGTGCTGTAAATGTGGACTTGGATTTTGTGACGCACACTGGTCTCTTGTCTGTCACTCTATGCTATAGATACCTTCTTGATAGAGGGCATGGATTCCTTTGTATGTTAAAGATAAGAGGTGATGTTGGGGAAGCACAATGGTTCTACGTTTGGTCTAGTAAGGAGATCTCACACTCTCTTCCATACACCCAAATCCTTTAATTTTTGCTTGTATGCAAATCGTGTGGGTCAAAAAGGTTTTCCTATCATTTCTATTTAAGAAGCCATGTGTGCCTTGTCATGAGGAGAAAACTCATCATGTTGTAGTCGTCGACTAGATTCTCATCTTGAGAAGCTTGAGCATCTTTCACGGCTAGAGTGTTGAGGCATGGCCTTTTATTGGGTTTTAGTAGTTGAGGATTCAGGGTGAGGGTGTTTCTTGCTTGGCTGTGGGGTAATGCCAACGTTGGGTAACATGTCCTCAATGTGAGCCATGGATGATCCTAAAAGAATGTTCATTAGTTAGTGCATTAGTGTGTTTGGACTAGGCATAATAAATTATATACTATCATTTTCTCGATATAGGAGGCTATCGATTTTCTTCATAGAGGTTGATAAGTGTAGATTGATGACATAAAAATGACTCTGTCGATCTCTATGGTCGATATGACAAGGTTGATAGAGTAGGTGGTCTATTGGGGTCATGAGGGAGGGATTGATAGGTCTAACATATCAATCTTGATAATAGTCACCTTTGAGAATAAGTATATCAACATGTCAAAAACTACAACAAGATATTGTCAAGCTCTTTAAGTATCAAGTTGAGACGTCGATCATTGCCATGAGAGAAAGAGAGAGTATGGGTTATTGATAGGAACAAGTTTAAAAGGTCAGAGCTGTAAAACCCCAATCTTTTTATGCAAATTTTCAAAATATTTTATTCTTTGCATGCTCTTTTTCTAATAGTATAAATGTTGAGGACCTTTATGCAATTTGCCCATATTAGCTTTTTCATGTGAAGAAAAATTATGTTCACTTACTTTATTACCCATGGTTTACCTTTAGAAAGTATTTCCTAGCACATTTATGCACTCTTGTTTAGAAAATAGAAATGGATGTTTTTATATCATTTTTCTCTCTCTTATTATCATTAGTGGTTTTTATGCATAAGAGCTTGCTTAATGTTCCTCAAAATGTTTATTGTTGATATTTGGACGAATTATCTTAATTATCTCCATTTAGTCATTAATGAATAGCTCTATATGCTTTAATATATTCACTTAAGTGTATTGAATGCTTTTTGCCTAATTAGTAGTGATGGTGAGCTAAAATATGAAATTAATTGAGCCATGGTGTTGTAATGTACCTCTTTAACCTTTGGGTGAAATTTGAAGTCATTTGGACTTCAAATGACCCTCCAAATGCTAATTATACATTTTATATGATTTATAGTATATGAATCAATGTATTATTTGTCACACTTTAATCGATTTACTTTATTACATGGCTATTTCAACCGTTCCTTTTCTCCGCGTGCGTCTGTGACAGTGGGATCAGGATCCAATGGTTTGCAGCTTGTCTTCCACCTCTCGACGCTTCGTCAGTCCTGCGGTCAGCCCGACAGTCTCCTTCGTTGGTCTCTCTCTCCCTCATTACTGGACCGTTTCCCTTGATTCTTTCACCTACGAATCCGAAGGGACGAGACAAACCCATCGAGCTACTACTCACCCTCCATCTCTCTCTTTTGAAAAAAATGCCCAATCTAGGGCTTGGACCCCCAAGCTGCAGAAGAAACGACCGTGCCGCTCCCCCTTGTTTAAATCATCCGAGAGCATCAAAAGATCCCAAGTATTCTTCCTCCTCAGTCAATTGTGACCCACATACCTCCAAGAACCCAAACCTGCTCGACCTTCCTTCTCCGGAGACTGAAGCTTCTCCCTGACTTCTCTGACTCCTCTGACCAAATTGCTCTTGCGGTGAGCATCTGCGGCACCTAATCTGCATTTTGGCTTTCTCAGTTTGTCTTGAGGTCACCCCAATCGGCGAGTCCTATAGCAACCTGTGTCCTTGTGCGGGGCTTTGGTTTGTTTTCTCACCGCCGACCTTGCCCAGTGGTCCCTTGAGCCACCTCTCTCCTCCTAGCACTCCGACGCACCTCAAGGAGTGTTTCTATGGTTTTGACGGGTGATTCCTCGCTAGGTTTCAGAACTTGGCCGCCGCCCCTGTTTCTCGCTGCAAAACTCTGTTCATCGACTCCGCTGACCTTCCCGGATGCTTTTGCTTCAGTCGATGCTTCCCTCATTCACGTCTCCCCTCCACGAGTCCATCTAAAGGATTTTGTCCCCTTTTTCTCGCTCTCCCCGATGAATCGGCATCGCCGTATTGCTGTTCTATGGGTCCATGACCGGAGCAGCTTCTCGAGCTCCAGTTCACGAATGAGCCCATGAAAAGGGCTATGTGTTCTGTCAGGTGTTGGCGAACTCGCCAGTAGTCTCGAGTCCTTGAGAGGAACCCAGATCCTAAATCTAGATCATGGATGAACCTCAGCTTCCTGCTCCTGGAGCCAAGCTCGATCCATGACTCGCGTTGTGAAGGCGAGGAGCAATCGAGGTCCTGGAATGACCTTTGTGCCCTGTTTTTTTTTATTTTGACATTTTCAACCGCAAGGTTATTTTCGGGATTTCACCAGTCCTCTTTGCTTTGATCGCGAGCCCTCAGTGGCAAGCCTCGTTGCTGAGTTGGCCAAATCCGATTGGTCCAACACAGGACTCAGGCCCAATAAGCAGATGTGGCTTTTTCTAGATTTATTTTTGGTCTGTTTTTGTAAAATTCATAGTAAATCGCCTGTTTATCAGAAATTTACAAAAAATATGTTTTGGAAAGGATTTTTGATGAGGAATCCGATTTTTTGGTTTTCATCGACTGATTCTGCTGTTGTAACATCTCAATATTTATATGAGCAAATTAGGGTTTAATGATATATGATAAAGGATAAATATGTTAATTTTAGGTGATTAAGAGAACCCAATCAGTCAAACCAGGTTTGACTTAGGTGTTTTAGCTCAAGGTAAGCGGGCCATGCCCTTGGCATAGTAAACTTGATTTATTGCATGTTTATGGATATTGTTAATCACTTTATGTTAAAGTCATGACAAATGCATGTTTTCTTTCAAATATATGATTATTGAATGCTTGTTTGTTATAATCTAAGTCTAAGTATAGAAACCACAATTATGTTATGAATTCTGGTTAAGGAACATGAAACCAATATTTAGAGGGAAAGAATTCCCATACATGCTTATGAGGGAGAAATCCCATTATGTTTCATGGGGAGAAATCCCATTATGTTCAAGAGGGAGAAATCCCAATTAAGATCAAGTTTAGGTTATTAAGAAGATAAGTAAAGTATAAGAAAGATCATGGTTAAGGGAATTTGATTTAGATTTATATGCACCTTGTTATGAGCTTTCCGAGCATTATGGGCTTTTCAAGCAATTATGGGCTTTCCGAGCATTATGGGCTCCTTATGGGGCATTAAGAGAGGAGCATATACTTCTAGTCAAATTCTTCATGTAAAAGATGCCAAGAAATTATTAATGTTAATGCATGTTCATGTTTATGTTAAATCACTTTATATGTTATTTTATGTGTTATAACATGCCAATGCCGCTTACTTATCATGAATGTTTTCCTTTGCATGGCTGGGGATGAGATATCCGCAGGAGTTGGAGCTGCAGAGAAGGAATCATCTTGAGAATATGAAGGACCCAAAGATCTAAGGAGTTGTTGCCTGGTGGGACGTCCATCTATGAATATCCTATATTTCATATGTTATCTAGAATATGTGTAGCTTTAGAATTATGATGTAGTTTTCTTTCCAAGAACTTATGTATGAATCTATGTTTCAATAATGCCATGTGTTATTTGTTTCTTGATATGAGATCATGCATGTGACGATCCCTCCCTGATATGCCAAGTACCCCACATTATGGATAATGTTGGGGATTAGGCTGTGCTTCCGCTGGTTACGTAAGAAACCCTAGGGAGGGTGTTACAAGAGCTCTGTTGTAACTTAGGGTAGGTAAAAAAAAGTAAATTTGGGGAATTTATAGCAAAGAAGAAGGGTCAGTGGTGGTAATCAGGGTAAACAAAAGTGTGACAGATGGCTATCAAGCATGAGGTCAATAGAAATTGGCCGGTACATGAATGCCAATAGGGTATGTCGACATGTGAACGATGATAGACATACATTAACATGTAAATGTCGATATGCAGGTTCAACGGTTGTACGCCGATGGACTTGTCGATAAGTGAAAATGTATACAATGAAAATCAAGCATGTCAGAGTTTAGGTTGTCAAATCTTCATGAAAGGATTATGGACCGATCCTAATTTAAATTTTTTGACCTGGGAGACTCAATTAAGATGACCAAATCATTACATCAAAATTTATCTAGAAAAACAAAGTAAACATACATAGTGAAAAATAAAGATAAATCTTGGGTTGTCTCCCAAGTAGCACTTTGTTTTGAGTCATTTAGAAGGACTATTGGATCTCTCCTATTTTGCAACATGTGCTTTGGAAAAATCCAAGTCTATTTGTTTGTGAAAACTTCATATTATTAGTAGCACTTCAATATTTATTCATTGATCGAGAAATTCCCAGACTTATCATTGTGAATGTCCATCATGCCAGAGGGATATATGGTGATTACAGTGAATGGACCAAACCATTGAGATTGTAGTTTTTTAGGAAAGAGTGGAGCGTGGAATTGAACAATATAACTTTCTGTCACTCATAGATATCCTTTCCTTTGATGTAAGAATCATGCTAGGTTTTGGTGCGTTCTTTGTAGATATTTGTGTTTTCATAGGCATGTAAGTGAGCTTCCTCTAGTTCCTATAATTGAAGGAAAGACTTAGGTTTGGCACGATAAAATTATGTTTTGAGATTATTTATCGCATAGTAAGCTTTATGTTCTAATTCCAAGGGGAGATGAAAAGAATTGCCATAGAACAATCGATAAGGCATTATTCCAATTGGGGTTTTATGTGGTCTGATATGCCAAAAGTGTTTTGTTTTATTGGGGAATCAGAGAAGGCAGCGGAAACAAAAAAATTTCTTCTCCCCAAACCCAAAATAAAGGAATCACGTCAACGTCCATACAATAGGAAGGATGGTTTGTAAAGACATACCTTGTCCCAAGGCTTACTCGGTGACGTTACCTCGTGGCTTGCGTGGTCTTCACCTCCGGTCTTGGATGGTGTCTGTGCAGCTCCTGGTCTTACCGGTACTGTCAGGACTGACAGATGTCCTCCAAGCATCAGAAGTCTCACGCCTCTATAGTAGTATACACGAACCACCTGGAACTCCGATCGCCTTGTCGCACAAGGCACCGGAAGGAGTAGCACCCTCCTGTCGATGCACTAGCCACTGACACACTCTCCTGCCACCAGTCACTTTTCTATAGTAGTCTTTCCCTTACTGTGCCTCCCTTATCAGGGAGCACTTGCTCAGGCTCTCCTGGTTACCATAACTAGAGAGAACGACAACTTTACAGAGCAAATGGTATTTTTAGTTGTACTTTCAGAAGCCCCCAATACCCCTATATATATAGAAGGGTCATGGGACAGGGTTCTCTACCCCGGGCAATGCGGGATTAAAGCAGGAGTAGAAGGGTTCGAGATTTTCCATAAAATTCGACAAACTGCGCCAGTTGAACCGATCAGTTCATCCCTGAACCGATCGTCTGGGCCCTTGAGCCGATTGGTTTGTGGTCCTTGTAGAACTCGAATTGACTTTCCAAGTTTGTTTCCAACTAATCATATATTAGTCCTTGTCCAAATCAAATTGACAAGTGAAACAAACTCGGTTGGTTACCCGACCAGTTCAACAATGTGAACTGATCAGTTCATCGACCTGAGCTGATCGGCTCACCAGCCTGAGTCGATCAGTTCATCTGCATGAGTCGATCGGTTGGGACATCAGATCAGTCAATCGCAGTTTCAATCAATCCGATACTCTAATCATCTGATCCGACACCTTGAACACTATGATTTTGAGCTATCACTCGATTGGGTGTTTAATTGAACTACTAAACTCCTTTAGTAATCAAGACAAATAAGATTTATGGAGAAACTCCTCTTCTAGTAACATGTCCTAGTGTGTGTAACCCTGCAGGTCCATCTCACATTGGCAGTGAAAGTCCATAACACTTATGACTTCATAAGAAAAGAGCAATGCCTAGTCACACATCAGTGCTACCCAAGTGAAATAGAAAGTTGGAGAACAACTTTCAATCCTACAATCCGTAAATGGTGTTACAGTGAATGTATAATTCCTTTGTCACTAATGTCTTGAATGAACTCAAGGCATGGTATAATCATCCTTTCAATGTTCATCCATTTCCTTGATCTCAGAGCAGACTGGGTGAGATGCGTGTGACATCAATATCACATATTCATCCACACATGAATGCACATGCCTTTCTCAATCCTACTCATCAAGTGGCCATGGACATCAAACTCGCTTAGGAGGGACAAATCCCATATCTCTCACTCACCCCTCAAAATCCCCATGTGTTAAGGCCACCCAATCATCACCTTTATAACAACCCATGTTTCAGGACTGCATTTGATGATGTCAAGATGTACCCAATGACATGTGTTGAGTGTAGTGATTTCACGTCAAAGAATCACACTCACCACCATCACTGTGAGAGCTGACTGTGACTACCAAATCATGGTTCCATGTGTCACTCTCACGGTGGGTCTGTCCGGTACACTTGTTCTCTAACAAGTACCTATGTGCTTGGTTTGATATCACTATATCATGACTAATGAGATTTTGTCATCAACCAACACACAATCTACTCTTTAGTTTTATTGATGTCTATGGTTATTTCCACAATAACAACCGACTAGGGACTAAACAAGAATGTATAATCTTAACATCCGTATGATCTCATCATTTAGGTCCTCAACCCAAAAGCATACGTCATTGAGTAAAACAATTCTTTAGACATCTATCATGTTACACTATCATCTCAGAAACAGTTAAAACATATAGATTGAAAATTGCCTTTAGTATTATTATTCAAATCACTTACAAAGTATCCCATTACAATCATCACATGACTTGCTCTATGGGCATACATACCAACAGACTCCCACTTGCACTTAGAGCCAGTCACCTAGGAACCTCAGTCCTTGTGACCTAGCATGACCATCATGCTTCTGTTGAGAAAGGGCCTTTGTCAGTGGATCAGCTATGTTGTCTTCAGTTGGTACTTTGCAAATCTTCACATCTCCTCACTGTATGATCTCTCCTATGAGATGGAAGCACCACAGTATGTGCTTGGACCGCTGATGTGATTTGGGCTCCTTAGCTTTAGCAATTGCTCTAGTATTGTCACAATAAAGCTCAATTGCATCACAATTACTGGGAACTACACCAAGCTCAATGATGAACTTCCTGATCCACACAGCCTCCTTTGCTGCTTGTGAAGCAGCGACATACTTGGCCTCTGTAGTAGAATCATCAAATATTTCTTGCTTGGAACTCTTCCAGCTCACAGCTCCATTATTTAGGCAACATACAAATCCTGATTGCGATCTATAATCATCTTTGTCAGTTTGGAAGCTTGCATCGGTGTAACCCCTTACTACTAGTTCTTCCTCGCCACTGTATATAAGGAACTGATCCTTAGTCCTTCGCAAGTACCTGAGGATGTTCTTTATGGATTTCCAGTGAGCATCCCCGGGATCTGACTGGTACCTGCTCGTCATACTGAGAGCATATGAGACATCTGGGCGTGTGCATAACATAGCGTACATGATGGATCCAATGGCTGATGCATATGGGATCCCATTCATACGCTCCCTCTCTTCACAATATTGGGGACATTGAGCTCTAGAGATGGTGACTCCATGTTGAATGGGGATGTTGCCTCTCTTTGAGTTCTCCATGCTGAACCGCTTCAACACTTTGTCAATGTACGTGCTTGGACTTAGTCCGTGAAGCCTTTTAGATCTATCTCTATAGATCATAATACCTAGAATGTAGGATGCTTCTCCTAAGTCCTTCATTGAGAAAGTATTCCCAAGCCAAGTCTTTACCTTCTCTAAGGCTGTGACACCATTCCCCATCAATAGTATGTTATCCACATACAATATGAGGAATGTGGTCGTGCTCCCACTAACCCTCTTGTACAAACAAGGTTCATCTTCATTTTGAATAAAGACAAACACTTTGACTTCCTCATAAAATCGAAGATTCCAACTCCGAGATGCTTGCTTCAATCCATAGATTGACCTTTGTAGCTTACAGATTTTATTGGCATTCTTTGGATCTACAAAACCTTCAGGTTGTGTCATGTACACATCCTCATCTATATTCCCATTAAGGAATGCAGTTTTAACATCCATTTGCAAAATCTCATACTCATAGTAAGCCGCAATAGCAAGCATGATCCTGATGGACTTAATCATGGCAATTGGAGAAGAAGTTTCATCATAGTCAACACCTTGAACTTGTCGGAAACCCTTCGTAACCAATCTGCCTTTATAAGTTTGCACATTGCCATCCATGTCGGTCTTCTTCTTGTAGACCCACTTGCACCCTATCAGTGTAACCCCTTGGGGTGGTTCCACCAAAGTCCATACTTTGTTGGAACACATGGATTCCATCTCGGATTTCATGGCTTCAAGCCATTTCTCAGAATTTGGTCCCTCCATAGCCTCTAGATAGGTAGTTGGATAATCATCTATGATCAACTCACCGCCTTCCTGAGTCATAAGGTATCCAAACCTTTTAGGTTCAAGGCATGTCCTACTAGATCTACAAGGTCCTTGTGTTATTTTAGGAGATTGAGATTCCACAACACCTTGTGAACCTCCATGTTCCTCTTACACATCTACTGGTTCAATATTTTCTTGTTGGGCTTGAACCTCTTCAAGCGCTATTTTCCTCCCACTGTTTCCTTTGGAAATAAATTCCTTTTCTAGGAACAAAACTGTCCTAGGAACAAACACTTTGTTGTCAGTAGGGTGGTATAAATAATATCCCCTTGTTTCCTTGGGGTATCCAACAAAATAACATTTATCAGACTTGGGTCCAAGCTTATCAGGAAACATTTTCCTGACAAAAGCCTCACAACCCCAAATCTTAATAAAAGACAAATTGGGATGCTTCCCATGCCATATCTCATATGGCGTCTTTTAAACCAATTTAGATGGTACTCAGTTAAGTGTAAACGGGCCAGTTTCAAGAGCATAACCCCAGAAAAAAATCGAAAGATCGGCAAAGCTCATCATTGATCGCACCATATCAAGTAAGGTGTGATTCCTTCTTTCAGACACACCATTATGCTGTGGTGTTCCAGGAGGAGTCCATTGTGATACGATACCACGAGCTCATAGAATGTCCTCAAACTCTTGGCTTAAGTATTCTCCACCTCGATCGGATCGAAGTGCTTTAATACGTTTACCAAGTTGGTTCTGTACTTCATTCATGAAATCATTGAACCTTTCAATGGTTTCTGACTTATGTTTCATCAGATATACATATCCATACCTACTGAAGTCATCAGTGAAGGTAATGAAGTGCTGATACCCACCTCTAGCATTAGTTCTAAAAGGCCCACATACATCAGTATGTATGAGTCCTTATAGATCACTAACTCTCTCACTTTTACCTGAAAAGGGAGTCTTGGTCATCTTGCCCAACAAATAAGATTCACATGTCTCTATTGATTCATAATCAAAAGAGTCTAGATAACCATCTTTATGGAGTCTAGAGATGCACTTCTCATTTATGTGCCCTAGACGACAATCCCAAAAATATGTTTTGTTTGAGTTGTTGAGTTTTTGCCTTTTGGTGTTTACATTGTATACACTTGTTTCTAGATCTATCAAGTATAGACCATAATACATTGGGGCACTGCCATAAAGGATCCCATCTTTTGAAATGGAACATTTTCCATTCTTAATGAGAAATTCAAAACCATCCTTGTCTAAACAAGAAATGAAAATGATATTCCTATTTATGGTAGGTACATAATAGCAGTTCTTCAACTCTATTATTAACCCACTAGGAAGAGTTAACTAATAGGTTCCTACGACATTGGCGACAACCCTTGCCCCATTGGCAACACGTAGTTCAACCTCGCCTTTCCCCAAAGGCCTACTTCTCTTAAGATCCTTCATATTTGAACAAATGTGAGATCCACATCCGGTATCAAGTACCCACGACAAAGAAGTAGTAAAGTTAATCTCTATCATGTATACACCAGAAGTAGAGATCTCTATCTCTCACTTCTGCTTCCATCATTCCTTCCATCCTATCAATGTTTTGAGCGTAGAAGACTCTGACATTGGTTTGGCGAGAGAACCCTTCTCTCCCTCACCTTTGTCCTTGGACTTTGTTCCATTGATCTTCATCAATGAACTATCCTTCTTCTTATTTGTCTCAAACAATGCATTAAGCGTACATAAAGTGGATTCAAAGGCTACCGATATATCTAGATTGTGCAGAACACTTCTCACAATCCCCAACTAGTTATGGAATTTATTCTCAATTAATTTTCCCATTTTAAAAGATGATTCTTTTGCCATTCTACAAGAGAAAATTGCATTTGTAAAAACTCCTTTTGATTTGATGTGATTTGAATAAAATTTGACGATAGTTAATTAGGCCTTTAATTTATTACCGCTCTCACTATTTTGATTCAAATCAACATCCCTCACCATCAATTCGGAAGATTGCAGCGCACAATCTTCTAGTGGGTCAAGATCTTGAAATCCTCTCAATCATGGACCAGCTAGGGCTAGCACCCACAACTTAGATCTTCCAGGTAGGCAACTCTTGCCAATTTCATCATATGCAACTCTTGAAAGATGTCATATACAACTCCTTGCAATGATCGCCTCCATGCCTCAAGGTGCTAGATCCTATCTAGGTCACCTTGTTAAGTTCGACCCAAAGCAAACACGATGAATATGCACCCTGCTAGGGCAGACCCACATATCCATCCTTCATACTTCCACGAGATAGATGGTGCACCACGCTAGGGCGTGTCCATACTTGGCCGATCAAGTTTTTCACGTGTGTCGCATTTGGAAGGCATCTAAAACTTTAATATATAATGAGGGATTTGCTTTTATAGTTACTTATACATATCCAATCACCACAATACATATTATGTATCATATGCATGCTATATCCCACAGAAAACATGTGAAATGATAAAAGCGATGATTATGTCCATCCTAATGTGATTCCTCGAGCCAAGAGGAATCACGGTCATCTAGGTCCACATCACATGCAACCTGTACAAGATGAACTATGTGCTTTGCCGTTCTGGGTTTGATCAACTCATCTCCATGATTGATCGGCCCGCCATCAAGTCGGTCGATTGGGTGCCACCAGCCGATCAGTTGGCTCCTCCAACCGATCGGTTTGTCTGGTCGTCGTACATCTTGTCATAGCTGCCACCCCTAGTCTCGCTCCTCTAATCGGTAGTTTGGAATGCCAACCGACCAGTTCACGCCTTGAACCGATCATCTCAGTTGTCATCAGGTTGTGTGCCATTCTTTGACATAACAGAAAATAAAAGATCTATCCTATTTTACATTTGAAAAGGGAAACCCCGAGTTACATTCAGGGGGAGCAAGGGTAGGAAAGAGATCTCGAGTTATGTCGAGTTACATCAGGAATATAGATAGAGAATCGATGCATAGAATGTGATGCAAGCAACTACATACAACCAAGCATACATAGGGTTTATTGGCCATAACAATGCTATACATCCACAACAAAATTCGTTTAAGGGAATGCATATCGAGTGAATTCATATTACATATCATATATGTATATTGGGATTTGTGGATTTAGGATTGGACATGCATAAAGCCAATTTTATTCGCATCGTATGCAATAAATAAATGTGACAAACCAAAATCAATCACATTGATAGTACTAAAGTATAGAGCAGTTAATGTGGTTCCGATACTACTGTTGGGTTTTATTGGGGAATCAGAGAATGCAGCGGAAACAATTTTTTTCCTCCTCAAACCCAGAATAAAGGAATCACGTCAACGTCCATACAATAGGAAGGATGGTTTGTAGAGACATACCTTGTCCCAAGGCTTTCTCAGCGATGTTACCTCACGGCTTGCGCGGTCTTCACCTCCGGTCTTGGACAATATCTGTGCAGTTCCTGGTCTCACCGGGACTGTCAGGATTGACAGATGTCCTCGGAGTGGCAGAAGTCTCCTGCCTCTGTAGTAGTCTACATGGACCACCTGGAACTCCGATCGCCTTGTCTCACAAGGCACCGGAAGGAGTCGCACCCTCATGTCGGCACACTAGCTACCGACACACTCTCCTGCCACCAGTCACTTTTCAGCAGTTGTATTACCCTTCCCGTGCCTCCCTTATCGGGTAGCACTTGCTCGGGCTCTCCTGGTTACCACAACCAGAGAGAACGATAACTTTATAGAGCAACTGGTGTTCTGAGTTGTACTTTGAGAATCCCCCAATACCCCTATATATAAGGGTCATGGGACATGGCTCTCTACCCCGGGCAATGCATGATTAAAGCAGGAGTATAAGGGTTCGAGATTTTCCACAAAATCTGACAAACTACACCAATTGAACCGATCGGTTCATCCTTGAACCAATCATCTTGGACCTTGAGCCGATCGGTTCAAGCATGATCCGATCAGTTCATGGTCCTGGTCCAACTCGAATTGACTTTCCAAGTTTGTTTTCAACTAATCATATATTAGTCCTTGTCCAAATCAAATTTGACAAGTGAAACGAACTCGGTTGGTTACCTGACCAGTTCAACAATGTGAACTGATCAGTTCATCGACCTGACCCGGTCGGCTCACCAGCCTGAGCTAATCGGTTCATCTGCATGAGCCGATCAGTTGGGGCAGCATATCAATTAATCGCAATTTCAATCAATCTGATACTCCAATCATCTGATCCATCACCTTGAACACTATGGTTTTGAGCTATCAATCGATTGGGTGTTTAATTGAACTACTAAACTCCTTTAGTAATCAATCCAAACAAGATTTATGGAGAAACTCTTCTTCTAGGAACATGTCCTAGTGTGTGTGACCCTACAGGTCCATCTCACGTTGGTAGTGAAAGTCCATAACACTTATGACTTCATAAGCAAAGAGCGGTGCCTAGTCACACATTAGTGTTACCCAAGTGAAATAGAAAGTTGGAGAACAACTTTCAATCCTACAATCTACGAATGGTGTTACAGTGAATGTATAATTCCTTTATCACTAATGTCTTGAATGAACTCAAGGCATGGTACAATCATCCTTTCAACGTTCATCCATTTCCTTGATCTTAGAGCAGACAGGGTGAGATGTGTGTGACATCAATATCTCATATTGATCCACACATGCATGTGCATGCCTTTCTCAATCCTACTCATAAAGTGGCCATGGACATCAAACTCACTTAGGAGGGACAAATACCATATCTATCACTCACCCCTCAAAAGCCCCATGTGTTAAGGCCACCCAATCATCACCTTTATAACAACCCTTGTTTCAGGACTACATTTGATGATGTCAAGATGTACCCAACAACATATGTTGAGTGTAGTGATTTCAGGTCGAAGAATCACACTCACCACCATCACTGTGAGAGCTAACTGTGACTACCAAATCATGGTTCCATGTGTCAATCTCACGGTGGGTCTGTCCGATACACTTATTCTCTAACAAGTACCTATGTGCTTGGTTTGATATCACTATATCATGACTAATGAGATTCTGTCATCAACCAACACACAATCTAGTCTTTGTGTTATTGATGTCTATGGTTATTTCCACAATAACAACCGACTAGGGACCAAACAAGAATGTATACTCTTAACATCCGTATGATCTCATCGTTTAGGTCCTCAACCCAAAAGCATACGTCATCGAGTAAAACAATTCTTTAGACATCTATCATGTTACACTATCATCTCAATAACAGTTAAAACATATATATTGGAAATTTCATATAGTATTATTATTCAAATCACTTACAAAGTATCCCATTACAATCATCACATGACTTGCTCTATGGGCATACATACCAACGAAAAGGGCATCATCAATTAATGAAGACCAATACTTCATAAATTTTTCTATTGTCTTTTAAAGAATATGATTAATTTGTCAATTCAAGACTTCCATTTGACCATGAGTTTGAGGATGGTATGGAGACATGATTTTATGTCTTACCCCATATCACTTCAGGAGAGCTTCAAACTATTTTTCAATAAAGTGTCAACCACAATTGCTTATTACTATTATTAGGACCCCATATCTTGGAAATATGATTTTTGTAAAGAGTCCCATGACTAATTTGGAGTCACAGGTGGGTGAAGCTACAACTACTAACCACTTTGATATAAATTTGACAATGATTAATATATACTGATTCCCAAAAGAGGGTGGAAAAGGTCCCATGAAGTCGATCTGCAGATGCCAAATATTTCAAACTTGATCCAATCGGTGAGAGGCATTGCACCTCTCTTTCTTATATTCCCTATTATTTGGCATGCATCACATGCTCGGACTTAAGTGTGTGAATCTTTTTTGATGGATGGCTAGTAACATCATGAACTCAAAATCTTCATAGCAGTCTTCTCAACACCCAAAAGTTCTCCATATAGAGAGGCACGACATTTCTCAATGATTGAGCGTTGTAAATTGAGACACAACATTTATAAAAATTATCTGCACATATCTCAAATAGGAGATGGTAAACCCAGTAATAATCTTCCAGACCCAAAAATTTATTTATTTTTCTAATGGTATGTCATATCTAGTGGCAATTGTTGGAAAAAAAGGTAATTGCATAAGTTTGTATACCATGGTGTGACAGGCTCCATATTACAAATGGCTAGGAGTGATTCATCTTGATGGGATTGTCAATTGTCAATGGGGTCATGCCCTTCCACATGAATATGGGAAAGGTGGTCTGCAAACACATTCTCAGGCCCCTTTTTGTCAATTGTTTCATGATCATACTCTTGCAACAAGATAGCCCACCGAATAAGGAAAGGTCTAGTGTCTTTTTTTAGCATTAAGCATTGATAGCTCCATGGCTGGTATAGATATTTACTTTTCCTCCCAAAAAAATACAACCAAAATGTATTGAAATCAAAAATAATTCTGAGCATTTCTTTCTCAGTGGTAGTGTAATTTACTTGTGCCTCAACAAGAGTTTTTCTAGCACAATAAATCACATGATGCTTCTTGTCTTTCTTTTTCTCAAGGATTGTCCCAACAACAAAGTAACTAGTAGAACACATAAGCTCAAATTGAAGGTCCCAATCAGGAGCTTGCATTATTGGTGTGTAAGGACATGTTTTAGTTTATAGAAATATTTAAGGAATTCTTTGTTAAAAATGAATGAGTTATCTTTCACCAAAAGTTTATACATAGGTTTTGAGATTTTGGAGAAGTCTTTGATAAAATAGTGATAATGCCCGGCATGGCCTAGAAAGCTTTGAACGGAAGAGACCGAAGAAGGGGGTGGCAACTTGTAAATGTCTTCAATCTTACTTTTTTTGACTTTAATACTGGCTTCAGACACCTTGTGTCTAAGAACGATGTCTTCTCCTACCATAAAATGGCACTTCTCCTAGTTTAAAATGAGCTACTTTTCCTTGCATATTTTTAGTATGTGATATAAGTTACTCAAGAAATCATGAGAAGTGAACCATAGGTGGAGAATTGTCCATGAAAACTTCCATGATTTGCTAAATAAAATTGGCAAAGATAGCTGACATACACCTTTGAAAGGTGGTGGGAGCATTTTAGAGTCTGAATGGCATTCGACAGACGGTGTAGGTTCCATAGAGACATATGAAAGGGGTCTTACCTTGATAATCTGGATGGATAGGGACTTGGTAGAAACTAGAGTACCCATTTAAATAGTAGAAGTGGGAGTAATGTGCCAGGTGTTCCAAGACTTGATCAATGAATGGAAGAGGAAAAAGATTATTCTTGTTGCATCATTTAATAATTTGTTGTCAATTTACATGTACTATCTAGTTATTGTGTGTGTGGATAATACCTTACCATCACCTCCTTCAATGACAATAATCTCTCCTTTCTTTGGAACCACATAAACCAGACTCACCCAATTACTATCGTTGATGGCATAAATGATTCCGGCCCCATCGAGCTTGATAGTTACCTTGCTTATGACCTCGCACATATTGTCATTTAACTTTCTTTGCCCTTAGACACGTGATCGGGGAGTGTCATATAAGTTGATCAAATGCATACAAATTATTGGACTTAGCCCCTTAATGTCATCTATATAATTTTCGAAGTTTGAGTTCCATCAGTAGTCATCCTTATCGGTTAGATGATAGTTGATAATTTATAATCACTAGGTTCCTTTTCTCATCATCTAAGAATTCATACTTAAAACCTTCTGGGAGAGGTTTCAATTATGGGGGAGGCTTTGGTGTGGCAACATCATTTCACTCTCTTTAAAGAGTGATGTACTTGGAAGTTTCAATGGTGCCTTTTTGGTTTGTTTCCTCCTCTTTTACGACATCTAAAAATGCCATACTTCAGGCTCTTGAATCCTAGAAGTTGGATTAGTGAGTGCTTGTATCAGCATGTCTAAATATGCGTTGTTGTGATGACCTAGAATTTCATCTTTGTATGAGTATACACACCATGACTCTACTGTATCCTATATTTTACTCTCATCTTAAATCTCATGCCCTGGCACGATTGAATGCATATTAGAATTCCTTGCAACCTCTAATCATGGGTTGTGACTTTTGATGTCATGCAAAACACAGTTCCCTTGCCAATATGAATTGATACTCTTTTCCTACTTGTGAACCCATCCTTGGACCACCCATGATTCTCAACATGTGAAACTTGAGTGGGGGATGATCCCATGCATACAACGGTCCCAATATCATCTCCATCCAAGAGTGGAGGTGGGAATTATGGTGTTTTGGAGCTTGAACTTGAAAACTTGTGTTTCCCTCCTTTTGCCTTTGTGATTTCCCTCTCACCCACCCTGAAAGTCTTCCTGGACCCTTGGATCCACATGCCATGGATCAAGAGAGGATCTTATGGTCTTGGGACCCCTCCTCCCCCTTACGTCACCTACTTCTTTGTAGCAACAACTTTGGAAGCAAAACTGCCGGCTAGCAACCTCCCCCTCTTCCTTTCTTCCACCTTGTGCATCCTCCCTCGACCATCCTTCCTCCCCTTGACTAGGATAAGGAGCCAATAGGGTGTTAGAGGTCAAGGAGAGGTAGAGGAGCAACTGCCTCCACTGCTTCTTTTTCCACCCATGGGCGTTGACCCTCAAAACCTTAAACAACAACCCTAGAGACCCCCTTTGTTCCTATTCAACCCCCTACTCGCTCCATCGAAGCCCCCTATTTGCTTCCCGACCTTTCACCCTGAATACTCACCCCTCCTCCATACGCACCCCCACCATCATCTACAGTGAGTTTGCAAACCCTTGGCATGGAGAAGATGGTGCAAGCGTCGGGTTAGATGCCTCAGCCTGGTTCGACCGCCCGTTCCTCACGCCCTAAACTGCCCCCTCTCTCGCCCTCTCAACCTCTCTCTCTCACTCTCCTCACCACACAGGTGATCTCGAGGCCAACCACAATGTGCCATCTCCCCATTGGACCCACACCCGGACGCTCCACACTCTCCCTCCCTAGCAAGAGGAAGACTCCGCTGCCATCGTCCGTTCCCGGGCTCACCATGTCCCCAAATGTTGCTTGTCATTACCTAGAGCCACTCTTATCTGCCTTTTGATGCCTACATCTGCTAACCAGTGCCACACACTACTCAAGACCCCAGTGAAAAGTCAGGGAACGTGCCCCTCAGATCAACCATGGGCCATACATTTTACCCCTCAAACTGGGCCCACTCAGAGTAAATCTTTCCCAAATCCTAATTTAATGATGCTTATTTCCAAACCTTGTATCTCCTATGTTCCTAAGACATATAGCATGGTGTAATATATCATTTTGACCAGAAAAGTGTCACCTATCTTATGAAACCAATATATATTGCTAATTTCATATGTTTTGTCTCTAGTTTGGTGAAAAATGGTGTCTTTGTGATCTTATGCTTCTTAGTCAACCCTAAACATGCACCACTTGTATATTTCATGATCTTAGACCTTACATTCATGCAAGTAAGTAAGTTCTAGCCCCCTTCTACTATAATGGATGTCTTGGAACATTTATATGCTCCTTAATGCATTCTTGATTTTTTTATGACCTAAAGATGGTCCATCTAAGTGCTTATATGTTACAACCTGCTCATATAGGCATCTTTGGCCTAATATATCTTTATGGAATGTTTGTACTTCGAAATTAGTAACTTAATATGAGTTTTGTACTCTAATGGACCAATACCTCATGTGAATACTCTAAGTTTACCATGTATGATCTCAAGTACTCGCTTTTGTGCTCAAACATGTATCTGATGACTTATCTTGCCATGAAGTAATGTAGGATGATAACCAATCTATTTTATATGAACCTATCTTGAAATTAGTAACATTTTGGTGTTTTATACCTTAATTAGACAAAGATTATGCACTTATACTAAGCTTGACTCATAAGACAACTTTGTGAAATAAAGTTCCCTTTTGATTACATGTAACACCTAGTGTCATTTAAATGCATATGTTGTTTGTTTGGAAGCCAATCTTGCTAAGAACATGCTCTAATGTTTCACATGTACCCGAGACTTCAATCAATAGATCTATCATGTTAAAGATATACATCTTAACTTGATCTACTTAATGCATCTATGACTTGGAAGTATGACCCCATTGCATGAAATGAATCTAATATGGCTAATTATAATCTTGCATCATTAAACTATGATGATAATCAAAATGTCACGTTTCCCTAACACCAAATCAAAACTTACCTTTATCTTGTATCATTTATTATGTGGATGGTTTTCCTAGTACTAGACCTTAATGTTGATACCTATGCCATGTTGAATTGACACATGCATATTGGGAGCTTTTAGAAATGAGGCTTGATCTAATTGAAACCTAGGTCTACGGGAACATCCAAATGAATCTTATGATGATTATATTATTAAAATCCTATTGATCTAAGACCCCATGTTATATCTTTTTCATTTGAGTTTCCCTTGGTCTGGACCATCTCTAGAAATCATATGATAACTTATTTACTACTTACAAGGTAGACTTAATCTCTTGACCCTACTATGTTTGGCTTGATTGTATGTATGCTCGTATGAATGCTTGTCTAGTTAATTACTTGATTGAGATACTTTTTCCTTATGATTAGTACATTTTTTTTGCTTGATATATGTTGAAAAAACATCGAACATAACTAAACTTGTCCATTATACAAAACTTGTGTACCTACCAGTATTCTCGAGGTAAGGGCACAAGGTTGGGTGCCTTACTTGAGATGTAAAGATAAGGCGGACCATGCCGATACAAGGGTTGGCTAATCTTGAGCACCCTTATGGACCCTTCCAACGGGAAGCTAGTCAATGGCCATGATATGTTGTTAAGTATGATGGAAATACACTTAAAACATGCCTTGGAATAAACAAAGTGGTTAAGTGTTCTCGTATTGTTTCTACTTCTTTATTATATGATGTTTCTAGCCAAGAAACTTTATTATACTCTTAAAGTATTTACTTACCATTTCATAGCGTACTTAATGCTTTAACATTAATATATTGTGTTTATCAAATTTTGTAGTTGCCAAATGAAAATCTGTTGCACTCCGGACTCTAAGGTCTGAAATGAAATACAAATGGGTATACTTGAATCTATAAATGGGTACCTAACTCAACCTACATGTTTAGTATCTCAGTATCTCTATAGTCTTATTGTTATTGCTTTACATTTATATTGCCTGTGTGAAATATTATGCCATTCTACGGATGGACGCCCCAGTCCACTCACCTTTGGCTATGCAGCCATTAGGAGTGTGGATTTGGGTTTACAAATAGTTCTGTGACAAATGGTGTCAGAGTTATGCACACATAACTCTATATATGTTTAAGGCATAACACATCATAAGAACCCAGGGAGGATTAAAATTCTTTCCTTGATGCTTAGAGAGTCTTCTAGAATCTCATCTCTTCTTTAAGGACAACCTATGTCACCCAAGTAGATGATGATTAGTTAGTGTTCTCATCTCCTGATGTGGTTCTTCTCTCATGACTATTAACCACATGATCTCTCGATTATGGGTAGCTTATGCATGGGGAAACTAAAATTCATTTGAAATGATGGAAGATCATTAAGATGATAATGTCATGATCCAACCTTAAATGAAAAACCATATTTGTTGTAATAAATTACTCTTGTAAGTGATGTACTCTATACAAGTGCTTTTTGTGTTTGAGGTAAACTATTGACATGGTGAAATAAGGTAGAACTCATGTTTTACACCTCATGATTAGATGTGGTCCCTATTGACTATACTGATGTTGTCCCTAGTTTGATCAAACCTCAAACACAACTAAGCCCAAACTCACCCTATTAGTAGGTAGTGTGCCTACATACCTTGATATGAGTATGTCTTTGGACCCCTAGACCACGATGTGATGACTTGAATACAAGAGACATTTCCCTATTGACTTCTATGCCTCTTTGTAAGCTCTATTTTGAACAAACATGATGGACATGGATAATACTCTAGCTCAAGTATGCTTAAAATCTTGAGTTCTCAATTTGACTTCCCAATTTCCAAATCTACTCTTACCTTGATCTTAAAAGGATGGGAATATATTTTAACCTTGATTTTGCAAAATCTTGAAATATGGTTGCCCTATTAATGATCTTGATGTAAGACTATAGATCTTGTGAAATACGACTTGATAGTTGATACTCGCCCTATTTGGATATTCTTGATGACTCATGGTTAATATGGACTAGTGTGCTAGATTAGGGTGGTAGTTGACTTGAGGCTCCTCTAACCTAGGTCACATCTCTAGTTTCACTACCTCTAAATTCTCACCTTATGGATTATTTATAGTTTGGAAAGGTAATCCCTTCCACACAATTTTTATTGATCGATCTAACACTCAAATAGGTCAAATATAGTATAATATTGAGACTCGATCTTGAATCTCAATTTAGCGATGACCTTGAAATATTATGATGTTGACTATAGCTTGTAGTAAAGTTCCTAGAAAGACCTAGGTTTATATCATTCATCAATGACGAATACCATGATGATGAAATTGATGTTACCATGAAATGTCACTCAATTGTTTCTTGATTGATGTTTATGGATGAATGATCACTCCTAGGGTCTAAATAGGAATCTAAAACCCTAGCTCTAAAATGTTTGGACCTATAACTTTGTTGTCCAAATTTGACTCTCAATATTGAATGTGACCTCATGACTCATGATTATTGGTCTTGTTTTGGATATGACTCTTATAATCACCCTATTTGGATCTGGAGATCACCCTCGATATACAACTAATGGCTTTCATGTTCACAAATATTGAAATCTTGAAATGGTGGTTATGATGATTCACTTGATTTATGACTTAGGAGTGAGCTCCATGTGGAGTAGGGTGGGACCTTCCATCGATTTTGACCACAAAAGCACGATGTTGAAATACAATGTATGTCTCAAATTGTTGAAATAGGAAATCTCAATCATGGATGTATAACCCCACCTAGGACAATGTAGAGTCTAGAACCCTAAATTTTGAGAATGAAAGTCATGCCTTACTCTTGAACTCCATTCGATTGATCTTAAATGTGATCTCTCCAAATTGGTGAGCTATATCATAATGTATCCAAATTTGTGTTTTATGTGATATTCTTACCAATATTAATGATCAATGTGGCTTTACCTTGATCATGGTGATCAATTATTCGATATGAAATATCTTGATATTGGAAAGAACCCAAGTGGACTATGATATGGAATATGGAAACCCAATCTCAATTGATGATCTGATTGTGGACAAAAATTCCTTTTAAGGTGGAGAGGATGTGATAACCTAGAATTTCATCTCTCTACGAGTATGCACACCTTGACTCTACTTTATCCTATATTTTACTCTCATCTTCAATATCATGCTCTGAAACGATTGGATGCATATTAGGACTCCCTGTAGCCTCTAATCATAGGTTTTGACTTTTGATTTCATAAAAAACCTAGGTCCCTTGCCAATAAGAACTGATACCTTTTCTATTTGTGAACCCATCATTGGACCACCCACGACCCTCAACATGTACCACTTGAGTGGGGGATGAACCCATGCATCCAACGGTCCCAATATCATCTCAATCTAAAAATTGGAGGTGGGAATTATGGTCTTTTGGAGCTTGGACTTGAAAACTTGCATTTCCCTCCTTTTCCCTTTGTGCTTTCCCTCTCACCTACTCTGAAAGTCTTCTCGAACCCTTGTATCCATGCACCATGGATAAAGAGAGGATTATGTGGTCACGAGACCCCTCCTCCCCCTCACGTCACCTACTCCTTTGTAGCAGTAGCTTTGGTAGCAAAGTTGTCAGCTAGCAACCTCCCCCTCTTCTTTTCCTCCACCTTGTGTGCCCTCCCTTGATCATCCTTACTCCCCTTGACCTGTGGAGGGAGCTAATAGGATTTTAGAAGGTCAGGGTAAGGTAGAGGAGCAACTGACTCCGCTGCTTCTTTTCCCGTCCATGGGCGTTGGCCCTCAAAACCCTAAATACAACCCTAAAAACCCACTTTGTTCCTATTTAACTTCCCACCCGCTCTGCCGAAGCCCCCTCTTTGCTTCCCAACCATTATCACTAACTACAAGCCCCTCCTTGATCTATAGCTCCCCCGCCATTGTCAGTAGTGGGTTTGCAAATGCTAGGCATAGAGATGACGATGCAAGCATCGGGTCATACGCCTCAACTCCGTTCGAACACCCCTTCCTCACGCCCTGAACCACCTCTCTCTCACCCTCTCAACCTCTCACTCTCACTCTCCTCACCATGCAGGCGATCTTGAGGCCAACCATAACTCTCTAGCTCCCCATTGGAGCCACACCCAGATGCTCTGCACTCTCTCTCCCTCACATGAGGCAAACTCTGTTGGCATCGTCCACTCACGGCGCGACATGCGTCATGGGCTCGCCATGTCCCCCATCGCCGCTCGCCATCACCTAGAGACACGCTAAGCTACCTGCCGACACCCTCAACCTCTCACAAACACCATGCACTACTTAGGACCTCAGCGACAAGTCATGGAGCATGCCCCACATATCAAAAGTGGGCAAGCCTTTTACCCCTCAAACTCGACCCACTCAGAGTAAATCCCTCCCAAATCCTAATTCAATGATGCTTATTTCCAAACCTTGTATCTCCTATGTTCCTAAGACAAATAGCATGATGTAATATATCATTTTGACCAAAAAAAGGTCACCTATCTAATGACACCAATATCTATTGCTAATTTCATATGTTTTGTCTCAGGTTAGGTGCAAAATGGTGTCTTTGTGATCTTATGCTTCATAATCAACCCTAAACATGCACTACTTGTATATTTAATGATCCTGGACCTTAAATTCATGAAAATTAGTAAGTTGTAGCTCCCTTCTACCATAATTGATGTCTTGGAATGTTTATATTCTTCCTAATGCGTTCTTGATTTTTTGTGACCTAAAGATGGTCCATTTAAGTGTTTATATGTTACAACATGCTCATGTAGGAATCTTTGGCCTAATCTATCTTTATGGAATGTTTGTACTTCAAAATCAATAACTTAATATGAAATTTGTACTCTAATGGACCAATACCTCATGCTAATACTCTAAGTTTTCCATGTATGATCTCAAGTACTCACTGTTATGCTCAAACATGTACCTTATGACTTAGCTTGCCATGAAGTAATTTAGGATGATAGCTAATCTATTTTATATGATCCTTTGTCTTGAAATCAGTCAACATTGTAGTGTTTGATACTTTGATTAGACAATGATTATGCCCTTATCCTAAGCTTGACTCATAAGACAACTTTGTGAACTAAGGCTCCCTTTTGACTGCATGTAACACCTAGTGTCATCTAAATGCATATGTTGTTTGTTTGGAAGCCAACCTGGCTAAGAACATGCTCTAATGTTTCACATGTACCCTGAGACTTAAATCAATAGATCAATCATTCTAAATCTCTACATCCTAACTTGATCTACTTAATGCATCTATGACTTGGAAGTATGACCCCATTGCATTAAATGAATCTAATATGGCTAATTATGATCTTGCATGATTAAATTGTGATGATAATCAAAATCTCACATTTCTATAATGCCAAATCAGACCTCATATCTATCTTGTATCATTTATTATGTGGATGGTTTTCCTAGACCTAGACCTTAATGTTGATACCTATGTTATGTTGAATTGATACATGCATGTAGGGAACTTTTAGAAACGAGGCTTGATCTAATTGAAACCTAGGTATAAGGCAACATCAAAATGAATCTTATGATTTTTAGATTATCAAAATACTATTGATCTAAGACCCCATGTTATATCTTTTGCATCTTAAGCCCCCTTGGGCTGGACCATCTCTAGATATCTTATGATAACTTGTTCACTACTCACAAGCTACACTTAATCTCTTGACCCTACTATGTTATTGGCTTGATTGTATGTATGCTCGTTTGAATGCTTGGCTAGTTAATTACTTGATTGAGCCACTTGTTCCTTATGATTAGTATGTTCATTTTCCTTGATATATGTTGAACAAACTTCAAACATAAACTTGTCAATTATACAAACCTTATATACCTTCATGTATTCTCAGGGTAAGGGCACAAGGTTGGGATCCTTAATTGAGATGTCAAGATAAGGTGGACCATGTCGATAAAAGGGTTGGCTAATCTTGAGAACCCTTATGGACCCTTCCAATGGGAAGCTGGTCAATGGCCATGACACGTTGTTAAGTATAATGGAAATACATGTAAACCATTCCTTATAATAAACAATGTTGTTAAGTGTTCTCTCCTTGTTTCTACTTCTTTCTTATATGATTTTTCTATCCAAGCAAAAATTATTATACTCTTAAACTATTTACTTGTCATTTCATAGCGTACTTAATGCTTTAGCATTAATATATTATGTTTATCAAAGTTTGTAGTTGTCAAATGAAGATCTGCTAAACTCAAGACTCTAAGATCTGAAATGAAACAAAAATGGTTATACTTGAATCTAGAAATGGGTACCTATCTCAACCTCCATGTTTTTTATATTGTTATCTCTTCAGTCTTGTTGTTATTACTTTACATATATATATATTTTGCCTGTGTGAAATATTATGCCATTCTATGGAAAAACATCCCAGTCCACTTGCCTTTAGCTATGTATCCATTAGGAGTGTGAAATTGGGGTAATAAATGATTTCATGACAGTTATAATCTTAAATCTCATCACAAAGCTGACTGTAACAATTAGAGAAATAACTTGTCTGTACTAGAGAGGGTCCTTTCATGTGATTAATAGATTGAATTCAATGTGCTCATTGCCAAATCAAATAGTTATTAGTCCATCTTCAACATCAAACAAAGCTCGTGCAGTGGAGAGAAAAGGTCGGCTAGAAATCATTAGGCACATAGGATCTTCAATGGAGTTGATGATGACTTTGTTGCAAGGAATGAAGAAATTTCCTATTCGAATAGGGATGTCTTGACTAAACAAGCAAGCTTGGTATACGAGTCATTGGCTATCTGGATCCTCATATTCAATGGGATTATGTCCGTCAAACCCAATCAAATTGCTAGGGAATGTAGTATGAGGCTTACGCTTGCACCTAAGTCGGCCAAGCCATATATTATTAAAGTGTCTCCTATTAGAAACATAATAGTGAAAGCTTCACGATCCTTTTGTTTATTTGCATAGTTGATTACCAAAAGGTAGTGGCCATCAGGATAAACCCACCATTTCTATCTCTCCTCTTTTTCTTTTCTTGGTGATTGGATCTTTTATAAATTTGGCAAATGTTGGAATTTCATCGATGGCATTGAGAAGAGGAATGCACAACCATATCTTCTTAAAAATATATAGAAATTTGGTGTATCTTTTATAGAGATGTGTATTAATGAACCCGTAGAGAAAAGGTCCTCGAGATGAGATTTTGGAAAAACCTGATGGGGGGGAGTGGACTTAGTCATTTCTCATGATTTTGTGGTTGTTGGAATGCCTCCTTCTCCTGGATATATTTGTCGAGTCATCATCCTTTTAAAATGTGGGTAGCATTGTAAGTGGTAAATTTGAGGTGGTACCAGATCAGAGTGTTTCCATCCTTGTAGTCTCACTCTTTGGGTTTTGTTTAGTGCTAGACAAAAACTACCCAGATGGGTTCTTGATTGATGTATCTATGGAAGGTAGTTGTTGGTCAATAATTATATTATGTTGTTGCAAGTCACGAATTTAAGTGTTCACATTCCCTAATTGTGCTTGCATGCTGGGCATAATGTTACTATTGCCCATGATACATTCTGTCAATCTCTCAATAAGGGATTTTAATTGGTTTATTGATTCTGTTGTTGTTGGATTAGACTTTCTCTTGGTGACTCGCTAAAATTCCTTGTTGTTGTAGTTTTTTTTATTTTGCGGGAACCCTGGGGGATTTCCTCTCCCATGACTTGTCCTTGGCCCATTGTTTGAGACGGTTGGTTCAGTTGGTAAGAATTTTCTGCTTGTAGAGCTATTTCCATATGAAAAACCTAGGTGGCCATGTCTCTTGTAACTTACATAAGATACATTCTCTACATGGATTTTCTATTTATATGTCCCCAAACACCGCTTAACCTGTAGACATGATTTGCTTAGCCTAATTGGATTTATGTAATGCTTATAATTAAAAGTTAACTCTGATTTGTGATGTCACATTGGATGATGAAACTATGTTTAAATTTTGAATCAAAACTGATCTTGTTTTCTTAAAGATATACAAATTCATGTAATTTATGGACCTTTATATAATTTACTTTCATTGGTGGTATGAACATAGTTGCATCACTTGCTTGAGTTGCTTCATGATGTGCATAATAATTTTATAATTCACTTCTCCATGGATGCTTTTTAGTTTCCTTTGTTGGAGCTTATATAATCTTGGTGAGATGATAAATTTAGTACTTTTTATCGGTCGGTGCTTTTTTGCTGACCGTTTGTCAATCGTTGAATGATGATTTTCCCTATGTCCGATGGAGTTCCTGAGTAGAAAAATTTTATTTCATGTTGCTTTACAAACTTTTATGATGGATTGATCTATAGTGTCATGGTGACCAACAATTTAAGACCGACAGGGTTATGTGATCGACAGTTTGGCACTGATCGAAAGATTTTTGTTGCCCGAAAAGGTCTCATTGATTTAGACGAAGGTTTTCTTACCAACACGTTCTTGGTGCCCAACCAACTTGCTGAGTGCCTGCCCAATGAATCTAGATGGGAAGTCAGTCTCTTGACCTACCCACCTATAAATACCACCCTTCTCTCTTTCCTTTCACTCTTTTAACAGAGCTTCAATTGCAACCAGAGGAGCCCGACAAGACTTATGGAGGAATGATAGAGGTTCATCGAGGCTCATCTAGGGGTTGTTCATGGATGCATGTGCTTGAATCAAGATTCCTTGGATTGATCTAGGACAGTTGATCATTTTCTTTTCTCAATTCATGTAAGATTCTTGCTCTTCTACTCGCTTTCTTACCGTTCTTCATTGTCCTTCCTCATGCGGTCGAGCTCTATGGTTTTCTTGTGTTTTCTTGTTGGAACCCTATGCATGTGGGTGAGAACTCTCTTTTCTTCTTCCTTTTTGTAGTTCCACCTTGTTTGTGGGAACATGAGATGTTTTTAGAGCTTTGATGGGTTGATCTTGATGTTTGGGTGCTGATTTCAAGAGTTTCCACCTTGGATTTTGGATTTCTTCTCTCTACCAGGTGTGTTATATAACTTTGAATGCATATCTTGCCTACTTTCTACATGCGTGTTATTAATCTAATTTCAAAACCCTTAAAATGCTATAAGATGACTTTTAGTACTATTTTTATATCACAAAATTATGATGATACAAACTCTTAAGCCTTAGTCTCTGTGAACATTTTCTTGTAGTATAATGAACCCTTATTGAGTATGAAAGATCTGCATTCTTGGGATGCAAGTGCTTGAACTTCCAAAATACCAAGTCTGTGGAATTTTGGTACCCAAGAGACAAGCAATTTGACATGCATTCTATGCTTGTAGTTTGTTGAACATTTTATGCAATGATGGGACCTAAAATTTCTGTTATGATACTGTAATAGTGGTTGGACAAAAGCCTAATATTGAGAGCAACTCTTTTATTATAAGTTTGAGTGCATGGACACTTATGATTAGATGACATGATTTTTTTAATGTGTTTATGTCTTTTGAGGTTGCAATCCCCAATAATTTGTGTAAGAACATTTTTTATGTTCATATGTAACTTGATTGTTGCAGTCAAAATGTTATGAATTGATGTAAGTAATCAAGTGTAACCCTAAAAAAGTATTGCCCTGAGTTCATAGAGGTATTCTAGTATTAGGACTTGCTAGATAGTGAAACAAGTAATCTGAAGGGAGCTCAAAGTCATGTATAGTTGAGTATATGCAGATGCAGGGAGGGTATATCCATGGCATCCCATCCCAAGGTTTTTAGAGAGTTGTCAAGGTCATGTCTCAGATGATGATGTAATTGAGAGAAATTTTGGTCATAACTCATATTTGAGGGTCGTATACCCTAGTTTGTAGTGTTGTGGCCTGTGTACAGAGGGTATACTAGGTTGTTTTAGTAGTTGGGACGATGTGCCACTACGACTGTCACTCATTCTGATTGCGTGGAAGATATCTTTAGGATTGCATTCATCCTAGAATTTATACGGGGATGATTTCAACTTTACAGTGGTTAGCTAATAGTTTGAGTGGCACACCTTGAACTACCTAGGGCTTAATAAGATATATAATTTAGCCGTGTAGCATAACTGTTAGGGTTATTTAACAAATCACATTGAATTATGATTCTATCTATGTTTCTTTTGAGTTAAATGTTTTGAATAAACTATAACACTTGAATGTATTGCATTAACTTTAGGATATTTTTGATTGCTTATTTGATTGTTCTTTGTCATTATTGCTTGGACATCAAGTTGCTCTGGATCAGGTATGTGGTTAATTATGGTTACTCGCATTAGTTTCCCAAAGGTTTTCTGGATGATTGATCGCATTGAATGCAACCTATCAGTTTGGATGTTCATATTTGCAAATTATAAAGTCACTATGGTTATCACAATTATAATATGTGTGTATTCTCGCACCTACATGCCACCCTGATGGATGATGCAAAAAGGTCAAGCCCAGGAGGGAAGACCCATGGGTACCATGAGTGGTAACCCTAGACACCAAGCTCGAGATTGAGAAGGTGGTCTTTGTTGCATGACTAATGGGAACCATGAGAGGTGACCCAAGGAACCAAGCTCGGGGTTAAGAAGGTGGCCTTAAGTAAATGGCAATAGAGAAACCCTAAAGAGGGTATTCAAGGGTTAGGGCAAAAGCGGTGGAGAATGTCACATTGAAAGCATAAATTGGCTTGTTAAGTAAGTGATATTTAGATTGTTAGCCATAATTGTGAGATTTTGGTTGTCCCCACATACTGACATTTTCATTTATGCTGACCGACGTTTTGTTTGTCGGCATTTTAGGTACAACCCTGAAAGAACAAATAGTAAAGTGACACATTGTGAAAATAAGAAATAAAGTGCAAAGAGGATTAGATATAATAGATTGAAGTTGTGGATAGCAGTAGATATCCAAAGTTTTTAAAAGGTATGCAAAGTTTTTTTTTATACCAACTTTTAGTATAGTTTGGTAGAATTTTATAATTATTACTGATTATTTGTCGAACCTTTGATCCTGTTTATTGAGATAACGACTCTGACCTCTTGGTCTCCCTTAATTGGGAGTTACCAGGTGGCGGGGTCATTATAGTTGTGCTCCCATTCACCCACTTTACCTATCAGAGATTTGTGTTGGACCCTGATAGGATTTCTTTCCCTACATATCAACTTAGTAGAGGTTGAGTTTTAGCTAAATACCTCCATAGGCGTGAGGCATTATAGACTCCATAAATTGATTTGATCGAAGTACTTTGATGACATTATATCCTTCCACATTACCTTCTGATTAGAGAGGAAGTCCCAACAAATTTTATGTACCAGTGCTTCATTTTGCATTATTGCTGATTTGATATCAAGTCCACCATTTGGATTCCAACTTAGGCTTTCTAGGCCACTTTAGGGTTTTATTAGAGTTTTAACCTTTATCTTGTTTAACACTCTCTTAGTTCACAAACCCTAAATTCAACATCATAAGCCTACCTAAAAGTCAATTAAGTCTATTATTCCCCTTTTACACTAAAATTATCATCTTTATCCTTTTAAATTGTTTTAAGATCATTAGAATCAATTATCACCTTTAGTTTCTTTCAAATTGACAACTCATATTTCATTATGGTCTAATTCACATACGAACTCCATTTATCACTAATATCACATTAACCCACTAGAAAACCCTAATTACTAAATTAAGGGTATTTATCCACAATTAGGGACTTTTATACTCAAAATAGCTTAGAACCATCATATCTCAGCTTTATACATGAATTTGAAGAATTAAAGCCATTAAGAATTATACTTACTAACATTAGGGTTTCAGGGCCCATTAAAGCTCACTTATGTACATGGAACCCTAAATTAATCAAATTATGCATAAAGTACATCCTTTTAGATCTAATGCATCTTTTTATAATCCATAGGTTAATATCAACTTTAATCGTCCATTTAACCCTTCTCAATACATTAATCATCTTAAATTAGGGTTTCTTAATCATTAATGCGCTAAAGTTGATAACTTCCACTACTTTTCAAATTAAAAGAGGAATTAGGCTTCAATTACATTTTTATTGCATTCTTCACATTTTTCTGAGCAAAATACATATATTATTTGCTACCATCAGAGTTACGAGTAATTAGTTATGAAAATTGCAAGTTATACTTACTTGGACCAATCCCCGAGCGCCACGTGTCCCTTTTATATCTTTTTCTGGCGAATCTTTTCTTGCTCGCGGATCTACGAGTTGATCCGGTTACCCGATAACCCAGACCCATGTGCCCCCTCTTCATCTTCATGGAACGGGGAGGCCCGTCCTCTGTTTACTCCGTAAAATAGGGGACGGTGGATCCGGCTGGGCGACGGCCTCCTCGCCCACCCGCGGCACCACCTTGGGCTGATCGAGCGGCATCATCGCCTCCTCCTATGTGGGGCACCAACACTCAGACCCTCCACCTTGGTTAATGACCACAAGACCCCAAACTTCAGATCCTTCCATTAGCGCTCCCGCTCACAAACCAGCAGCTGCCCGCGGTCAACCCCAGGGTTGACTCCGAGCGCCTCGCCTCCCCAACCGCCGATGAAGGTAGGCGCACCTCCGTCCGGTACTACAAAATAGGTTGGCGGTCTCCAAATGCTTTTCCATGTGTCCGAAGACAGATGTTGATGAAGGGGGTAGTTCCATCAACACTCGGGGTGAAATCGAAGCCATGGACGAGCCGCGGTGCAAACTTGGGAGTATGGAAAAGGACCAGAACTCAAGAGATGACTTGCGAATGTCTGTGTAACTTCGAAGGGATGAGTTATCTCCCTCATATACATGTTTGCCCCAATGGATCTGATGGGAGTCCTACAAATTGGGGAAACCTACGATACCCATCTAAAGGGGGTAAAACCCAGGCTTGTCTGGTCCGATTTGGTCTTGCAAACACAATGGGAAACTTCCCATGGTTTCCCGATCCTTGTGGGAAAAGCAAACAAATTCGGAAATCCTCAGGTATTGTTCCATATTTCCTAACCAGTCATGAGCAAGGTGATGAGTTTAGTACCGTTAGATCCAAAGATCAACGGTCCTCCTGACGCACATCTAATAAACCACCAATCCTATTTGAATAATAAATCGTGACATTATCCATTATTCTCTTCACTATATGAAAACTTCGAAAAATCATATCTCCCAAACCACATGTTCAATTAATACAAAATTTTAGGGGAAACTCCATAATGACTTAATCTTCGTGTGTGAAAAGCTTGGGACTCAAACTCGTAAGTATGAGGGACTTTTCTTCATATGCAAGTTATCTCTTAATAAGGCATATTCTATGCATATTTCCTCTCTCTTAATCTTTTATTTTCATGCTTTTGCTTCATTTTACCATTAGAAACTATGTGGACACGAAATCTCATTCAAGATGGAACCATTATCCATATATCCACATATTTCTTGTGATTTATTTGTTATCTCATATTGCCTTCTTAATAAAGCAATATTTAATTGACTTTTTCTGTTTCTTATGGCATTATCTTTGAAAGTTGGACTCCTTGGAACCCAAGGAACCCAAAAGGCACGAATTCCACCTTTGTAGGATATTCCTCTACCCTCTAGAGGTTTCTACATCTTTCTTTTCTCCATTATCTTACTTATTTCTTTATCAAAAGATTTCTTTTCAAGGATTTCTCATTATCTTTCATCTCCTTTTTCCTCTTTTCATATTTCTTTTATTAGAAATCATATGGAAACGAAATTTATTTAATTGTGATCATTAATTCCACTTTCTAGAGATTTCTATGTATTTCTCATAATTACATTGCTTAATATCCATTATCTTGTATATTTTCCTTTTATTTGGATTATTCTTCTTTTCTTATTTTTTGTATCCATTAATTGATTAATCTAATAATAGGAATCACGAAATTCCTATCCAAAGGGATATTTGCAAAGAGATCCATCTTTTGAAGCAAAGCACACAACCTTTTTAATTAAGTCCATATTCACAAAATCTTTACAATTCAATTATAAAAACATATGCAAAATTGAGGTTGTAACATCCTTCCCCTCTTATAGGAATTTTGCCCTTAAAATTCCCTAAAACATTCAAACAGACAGGATAAGACTTCCTCATGTCCATCATGGCTCCCATGTGGTCTTACCCTATCCATGGTGCCTCCCAAGAACCTTCATCATCTCATATTCTTGCATCTGAGTTCTTTCTCACCTTGGTACCTTGTACCATCATAGGTGACTCATGACATTTCAGCTTCTCTCAAAGCTAACTGGGTTCATGGCTCAGCACATGTCTTGGTTACCTCACATAGTGCTCTAGATCGGACTTGTGGAACACATCATGTTATCCTGAGGGGTAAGACTGAACATAACCATCTCCACCAATCCATCTCAAAAGGACCCATATATCGGGGACTCAGCTTTCTCAGCTGTAGCTTAGAGGGGTCAAATTTTCACATTTCATATTCTCCCATAGTGAACTGCATGTCAGTCTGCTTTGCATCAGCTCACGACTCATGTCATCCCTAGGCTTCCTCAGCCATCGCATGATCAAAGCGACTTCATCTGCACACACTATGGTCCTTTTCTGACCTTCGTAAGGTCCCTTCACCAACATTATCTTAATGAAGTGGTGACCGACACAACCTCCCTTACAAAGCTTCTTTACATCATGATACTGGCTATGGTGGTTATCATCACATCTCTCATAGGGCAAAACTGCCCCCCCCATGTATCACCCTGAATGAGCACACATGCTCTCATCAGACCCTCTTGTCTGGATCATACTAAACATTAGCTAGGGGTGATAAGATATACTCACATCGAGGTCTTCATGTATCTACTTCCACCTTATGGAAGTGAATCTTTAGGTCATATTCAATAACTTTTCAACTTGCATCCTGGTGCAGTTGAACCATCTCTCTTACTTGTCGTTCAACTGGATCTATCCCTTGACAGTACTCCCTCTTTTCTTAGATTATTTCATCTAGGTAAGGCGATCTTCGATAACCCATATTGCATCTTGACCATCCCTGGTCCAAGGGAGACTCACCACAACGTCCATGGTGATCCACTCCCATTCCCTCTCGGAGACTCTTTTTCCTTTGTATAACTTACTAGGTTACTGGTGTTCATCCTTCACCTCCTGACATGCATGGCGATAGGCCACATGCAACTTCATCTTAGGCATCCAAAGTACTACTGAAACTTACCATCTTAGTGGTACCATGGTGTATGGTGACTTAAAATCATGATCTCCTGTATTGCATGATTCCTCAAGATTGATTCCTCGGAAACCCTAAATCACTCTAGTCAAGGTTTCATCACCTTCTTTTCTAGAGAAGTGCATCGGAGGTTCTACAACCATCCCTTTATTGCATCAAGGCCTTGTCTAGCTAATCGAATAACCACCAACTCGATCAACAGTCTCGTTACATCTGAGTGTTAGCCACACATATCTCCTTTTTCAAACTTAGGGCTAACCTAACAACCTCTTCCAGCCTTTCCACTAGCTAGACTAGGCAGCTGTATCTCAATAAGAGCATCCATTACCACCTCACATCCTTATGTATTAGGTAATGTTGAGGACATACACCTCCATGTATTCCACTTGTCATCTCATCTCAGACTCTAAGCCTATCTTCATTAAGGGAACTCAGATCTCATTCTCTTGGTTATCAAACTCTACCTTATATAGTTCATAAGTTCCACATAACTCATGAGAAAAACATTCTCATAAGATGACTACCTTAGTTCTCTTAGTGTTTGTACAACATCCACACATCTTACACTCCACAAGGGTACATTATTATATCCATCCTCATGCATCAAAGCAACGTTTCCACTCACATCATCTTTATCCTTGGTGTATGGCATGTGTACTGTCCTATCTCTCACTCCCATAACAATATGAAATAAGCATTTGGTTGCAGTCCAAATATAGAGTTCTTCCCATTCCAAGAGTAGAGATGGTACATCCCACATTGCCAGTACACCTACAATCTAATTTGAAACATGCATCACATGTCTCCACATCATGAACATCTCAAAATCCAGGTTACTTCCATAAAAAACTGGTCTCGAACCCACTTGGGTCATCATACAATCCTTAGTCATCTTCTCTAGGTTTGTAGGGTGCTGGCACTTTTGGGGTCATCCCTCTTCCCTTATGCATCAGAGAGTGCCCTCTTCATTTTCCCTTTGGGTCCCATGAGTTCATGAAGGTGATCAATCTCCTAACCCATGTACCTCACACAATGACAGTTGTTACCTCTCGACCCTATGGTCACGTGCAACTAGGGAATTAGGCAAATCCTACTTCCATCGGTCTTATCCCTACCTAAACCCTGGGATAGACTCTGGATTCTTGAAACCTTACCCAAGTCTCCATCATCTCTCTCGACATTCGTGGTCTGACTTACGTCCTTTCATAGGGGTCATGGCGACCTATCTACCTCGATCAGGCCCCATACCTGTTACCTCCATGGTAACACATCCACATGCACTCAGAGATGATCATCTATGGGTATACAGGTTCACTCTTATACTATGTACTCTCCACTTAGCTTCTCAAGATTCTATGAGACCTCTTAGGGTTTCCTCAAACCCAACAAAAGCTGATTCATACCCTACAAAAGGGTCCTCTCCCAGGATGGGAGGAAACTATCTCTTGATAGCAAAAAAGGTCACAAACGTCCTTATGTCTAGGGTTTACATCAACATGAGCATGCTTAACCCAGTCAAGCTACTAAGGCACGTAGCTAACCAACAGACCACCTACTAAACCATGCTAGGTCTTCACGGTAGGTCATACCTATTTATTCCTCAACATTGGACCATCAACATACCTACATATGTCACCAACCTATAAGTGAGGGGTTCATCAAACATACACCTTAATATAGGGTTTTCCCCTTATCCTCAAAACATGAGGAGTGCCATGCTCGAATCTATAAAAACTCATATCTCATCATGAGCATTAGGTACACCAAGCACTACTACTTCCCCTCATAGGTCTAGGAACCCTAGGTTCACCTTTCTGACGTCCAACTACATGCTAAACCTTGTAACCACGTACCAAGCATGTACAAGGTATGGCATGCACTTCCTATTATCATTCTACTTGAACAACACCTCATAGTGGAGTCTTCCTCAAGGACAACCGACTAGGTATAAGGCCTCACAACTCATTACTAAACCTCTTCATTGGTCTAAGGAACTCTTCTTCCTAACCCTAAAAGGGTAAACACCTATACCATAGGCACATAGGTACCAACAACCTTATCCTCTATCTACGGTTTGGTTTCTCTAAAGGCAACCAAGATACCATCAGCCTCCAGGAATCATGCATGAGGCAACCACAACCATCCACTTAGGTCGCATCATCCTCAACTTCTCAGGGTTCCTCCTAACTCAGAGTCTAAACTTCCAACCTTCTAGCTCAGGCCCTGCTCTCTCTCTCTAGAGCTCAACCCTGCAACAACCTTACTACTAGAGGTCCTCTCTCTATGGTGGATCAAGCTCACAAGCGTACACCTACATGGGTGAAACCTTTGTTTGTATCAAGATTATCCATAACTCTTCATGCTTATCTCATAAGCTATCCAACATACACTCATGGCTAGGGATTTAGCCTACTGTCAGCACTACAGACGTACTTTGGGTGCAACTTTGCCATGCTCATATAAGCCCATAGGGTTTCTATATGGTCATCACTAACCTCATCAATGAAGGATTATCCTTCACCCTAACATGCACGACCCTTCCCAAGGTTGGGTCGCCAAAGGTACTAGGTCAACCAACCTTACATGGCTCATATTGTCATGGGCATCCAAAAACATGTCCACCAACACACATTGTCTACCATGACATATAACTCATCATGTCATCCCTCTCTAACCACCACTTAGGGTTAGGGTTAGCACCATCCTTAGAGGATGTGCCAGGTCTCTACCTTTAATGAAGATCTCTGCCTCCAAAATCAACTCTCTACTCGTCCTCCTGACCAGAGGGTCTAACCTCAGGTCTCTCATGACCACATGTCATACGTCCTAAGCATGCAACTATTCTTTAGTTTACACTTAAACTATTAAGCTTATGTCCATGACATCTTATTTACATGCTTTTTATTAATTTTGGTGGAAGATTCCTTAACCTTATCATGCATACCCTATCCTCAAGAGGGTGAGGAAGAGAGAGAAAACCCTAAACCTTATGATCTTAATAGAATTAGGATTAAGAATAGACAAGAGAGTCCTAAATGTATCTTATTTTGAGTCAGATGCTAAGGCATTGGCCAGGCAGTCACATAGATCCGGGAGTCCTTGTATTCCGACTAGTGGTGCGGAGGAAAATATTGCCAGCCCCCAGATGTGATCCTTTTCTAGACACCTCTGTCTTTCGGAAAATCCTCTAATAACTCCCTTGTGTTATACATAGTTTGTAAAATTTAATAATTATTAAGGATTAAATGAGGAATCAATGCTCTGATACCAAATGTAACAACCCCGCCTCCCGGTTGCCCCCAATTAAGGGAGACCAAGAGGTCATAGCCATTATCCCAATTAATAGGATCAAAGGTTTGACACATAATCAGTAATAATTATAAAATTCTACCAAACTATACTGAAAGCTGGTATAAAATAAAACTGTGCATACCTTTTGAAAACTTTGGATATCTACTGCTATCCACAACTTGAATCTATTCTATCTTTTCTTCCTCACACTTTATTTCTTATTTTCACAATGTGTCACTTTACTGTTTGTTCTTTTCAGGGTTGTACCTAAAACGCCAAAAAACAAAAAATCGGTCAGCATGAATGAATATGCATGTATGTGGGGACAACAAAAATCTCACAATTATCGCTAACAATCTAAATATCACAATCAAGTTAATTAACAAGCCAATTCACGCTTTCAATGTGACATTCTCCACCGCTTTTGCCCAAACCCTGGAATACCCTCTTTAGGGTTTCTCTTTTGCCATTGACTTAAGGCCACCTTCTCAATCCCGAGCTTGGTGCCTGGGGTCACCTCTCATGGTGCCCATTAGTCATGCAACAAAGACCACCTTCTCAATCCCGAGCTTGGTGTCTGAGGTTACCACTCATGGTACCCATGGGTCTTCCCTCCTGGGCTTGACCTTTTTGCATCATCCATCAGGGTGGCATGTAGGTGCGAGAATACATACTTATAATATAATTGTGATAACCATAGTGACTTTATGATTTGCAAGTATGAACATCCAAACTGATAGGTTGCATTCAATGCGATCAATCATCTAGAAAACCTTTGGGAAACTAATGAAATTAACCATAATTAACCACATACCTGATCTAGAGCAACTTGATGTCCAAGCAATAATGACAAAGAACAATCAAACAAGCAATCGACAATATCCTGAAATTAATGCAATACATCCAAGTGTTATAGTTTATTCAAAACATTCTCAAGATAGACTTGGATTCTACCTTAGGCTTTCTAGGCTACTTTAGGGTTTTATTAGGGTTTTGACCTTTATCTCGTTTAACACTCTCTTAGTTCACAAACCCTAACTTCAACATCATAAGCCTACTTAAAAGTCAATTAAGTCTATTATTCCCCTTTTACACTAAAATTACCATCTTTATCCTTTTAAGTTGTTTCAAGATCATTAGACTCAATTATCACCTTTAGTTTCTTTCAAATTAAAAACTCAAGTTTCACTATGGTCTGATTCACATATGAACTCCATTTATCACTAATATCCAATTAATACACTAGAAAACCCTAATTACTAAATTAAGGGTATTTATCCACAATTAGGAAATTTTATACTCAAAATAGCTTAGATCCATCATATCTCAGCTTTATACATGAATTTGAACAATTAAAGCCATTAAGAATCATAATTACTAACATTAGGGTTTCACGGCCCATTGAAGCTCACTTATATACATGGAACCCTAATTTATTCAAATTATGCATAAAGTGCATCCATTTAGATCTAATGCATCTTTTTATAATCAATAGGTTAATATCAAATTTAATCGTCCATATAACCCTTCCCAATACATTAATCATCTTAAATTTGGGTTTTCTTAATCATTAATGCATTAAAGTTGATAACATCCACTACTTTTCGAATTGCAAGAAGAATTAGGCTTCAATTACATTTTTGTTTCATTCTTTGCATTTTTCTAAGCAAAAAAAATATATTATTTGCTACCATCGGAGTTACAAGTAATTAGTTATGAAAATTGCAAGTTATACTTACTTGGACCAATCCCCGAGCGCCACATGTCCCTTTTGTATCTTTTTCTGGTGAATCTTTTCTTGCTTGCTGATCTACGAGTTGATCCGGTTACCTGATAACCTGGACCCATGCTCCCCTTCTTCACATTCACGGAATGGGGAGGCCCGTCCTCTGTTTACTCTATAAAACAGGGGACGGCGGATCCGACTGGGCGGCGGCCTCCTCACCCACTCGCGGCGCCACCTTGGGCTAATCGAGCGGCGTCATCGCCTCCTCCTGTGTGGGGGCACCGATGCTCAGAGCCTCCACCTTGGTTGATGACTATAAGACCCCAAACTTCAGATCTTTCCTTTAGCGCTCCCGCTCTCAAACCACCAGCTGCCCGCGGTCAACCTTAGGGTTGGCTCTGAGTGCCTCGCCTCCCCAACCGCCAATGAAGGTCTGCGCACCTCCGTCAGGTACTACCGAATAGGCTGGTAGACTCCAAATGCTTCACCATGCGCCCGATGATAGATTTTGATGAAGGGGGTAGTTCTAGTGGCACTCAGGATGAAATCAGAGCCATGGACGAGCCGCGGTGCAAACTTGGGAGTATGGAAAATGACTAGAAGTCAAGAAATGACTTGTGAACGTCTGTGTAACTTTGAAGGGATGCGTTATCTCCCCTATATACACGTTTGCCCCAACGGATCTGATGGGAGTCCTACAAATTGGAGAAACCTGTGATACCCATCTAAAGGGGGTAAAACCCAGGCTTGTCTGGTCCAATTTGGTCTTGCAAAAACAATGGGAAACTTCCCATGGTTTCCCGATCCTTGTGGGAAAAGCAAACAAATTCGGAAATCCTTAGGTATTGTTCCATCTTTCCAAACCAGGCATGAGGAAGGTGATGAGTTCAGTACCATCGAATCCAAATATCAACGGTCCTCATCACATGCATCTAATAAACCACCAATCCTATTTGAATAATAAATCGTGACATTATCCATTATACTCTTCACTATATGAAAACTTCCAAATATCATATCTCCCAGTCCACATGTCCAATTAATACCAAATTTTAGGGGAAAGTCCATAATGACTTAAGCTTCATGTGTAACAATTTGGGGACTCAAATTCGAAAGTATGAGAGACTTTTATTTATATGAGATTTATCTCTTAATATGGAATATTTTATGCATATTTCCTCTCTCTTAATCTTTTATTTTCATGCTTTTGCTTCCTTTTACCATTAGAAACTATGTGGACACGAAATATCATTCAAGGTGGAACCATTATCCATATATCCACATATTTCTTATGATTTCTTTGTTATCTCATATTTCCTTCTTAATAAAGCAATATTTAATTGATCTTTTCTTTTTCTTGTGGCATTATCTTTGTAACTTGGACTCCTTGGAACCCAATGAACCCAAAAGGCATGAACTCCACCTTTGGAGGATATTCCTCTGCCTTCTAGAGGTTTCTACATCTTTCTTTTCTCCATTATCTTAGTTATTTCTTTAACAAAAGATTTCTTTTCAAGAATTTCTCATTATCTTTCATCTCCTTTTTCCTCTTTTCATATTTCTTTTATTAGAAATCACATAGAAACGAAATTTATTTAATTGTGGCCATTAATTCCACTTTTTAGAGATTTCTATGTATTTCTCATAATTATATTTCTTAATATCCATTATCTTGTATCTTTTCCTTTTATTTGGATTATTCTTCTTTCTTCTCTTTTATATCCATTAATGGATTAATCTAATAATAGGAATCACGAAATTCATATCCAAAGGGATATTTGCAAAGAAATCCATCTTTTGAAGCAAAGAACACCACCTTTTCAATTAAATTAATATTCACAAAATCTTTACAATTCAATTATGAAAACATATGCAAAATTGAGGTTGTAACAACAACACCACAACTCAAGGTATAGTTAGCTGTTCCAGTTGACTTGGAAGACTTGAAGGTCAAGTCTATGGTGAATATGTAGGGAAATTGGGATGACAAGTTCAGTGGACATTAGTTTGATGAATCCACTACTACACTCATTAAAACTATGCCACCTCTTCACCTACATGTAGGATTGTATGAGAAGATTTATCTAAAGAGGCCAGAGGAATCTTCTCAACAAAAAGCATATATAAGAAGCTTCATGATGACAATGCCACAAATATCCAGGGGAAGTGGTAGACAATCTTGAAATTAGAAATTCCACAAAGAGTGAGAACAACATCATGGCTAGATATACATGGAGGGCTAAGGTCCAATGTCAACATGGCAAGATGGAATTATACTGAACATGACCTTTGCACCATATGTGGCACTGAGGCATAAATGTTGATGCATGCACTAATGAACTACAAATATGTTCAGAAAGTGTTGGACCTGGTCCAACATGCTGTGGGGGAGATGATGAATATCGCTCAATATACACAACGTTGATTGACAATAAACTTGGGTAATTGAAACAAGAAAACTGATTGACCTATCTGGTTCACAATGAGTGTATGAAAATTTTGGCAAAACATATGTCATCTGATATTTCAAAATACCAGAGTAACCCCCGAATGACTATTCAACTCTATTAGATAAGATGCACTTGTTTGGTGGTGAAATTTTGCAAGGAAAAGAACCTGAAGCAAACAAGTACATCTGAAGACTTGCATTGGGGACCTCTACAACTGAATTGGACAAAATTGAATGTAGATGCCTCAGTAAAGAAGAAGAATGCAATGACTACTTGATTTGTTGCTATAAATGGTGAAGGCCATTAGTTGTGGGGGTGTGATAGTGGAGCTGATTTGGGTACACTTCTTGCAAAGCTAACAACTATATTGACTGGACTAAAGGAATGCAAAATGAAATCCAGTGAAGTTTTGGTCTCCTCGTATAGAAAACAAGTCATCAAGATGCTTTTCAGAGCATATGACACACCGACTAAGTACAAACCCTTGTGCTTAAGTATTAAAAGGGACACCCTTAGTTTTTATTCTATCATTTTTAATTTCAACAAGAGAGTTTGTAATAGAGTGGATGATGGAATAGCCAAGTGAGCTAGGGCTCAAGGGGCGATATCGTGTAGGTGGAGGCAATGTCCAAACTTCATCTCCAACATGGTTAGAGATGACCATAGAATTGTACCAGAGTAATGGTGAGACTTGTAGTGTGCCTCTAATGGGAGTACATGATGAAAATATACTCTCCCGATTGTTCAAGAAAATATCCCTTGTTCATGACATTCATTTACTTATTTCCTACTTTATTTTCTCATTGGCTCATATATTTATATATATGTCTCCTACTACGTTATTGTATATACTAAATCTGAGTTTGTTAGAGTGAGATACATGCTAATACAACCTCAACTGAGAATTGTTTTCTCAAATTTATGAACATGTATGATAATTTATCCTTCTCAAACATAGAGATTAGTTGTGGTTTATTTTTCCTATGAGTACATGCTTAAAAGAGTTCAAACAATTATTTACATCATGTGAAAGCCAGGGAGGATTGAAAAATGGAAAAGGAAGACAAAATTACATATAGTGTTTTCCGATTGAGTTTGCACCATTCTTCAAACTACGTGATATGTGGTTGATTTCCACAATTAGTACATCCATTAGTGCTTTGTGAAACTTCTTTTAGAGGGGTTGGAGTTTTCTCGTCAAAGTTGTATTGTGTCCCAACACTTTGATGGCAACAAAAACATCAAATAGGGTCATATCTATTTCCCACCCATGCTTTTTGCAAAAGATTGTAAAGGATGGATGGCATGCTTTTTCCTCCTCAAAGTCCAATTGAGTGAATGAAAGAACTTCCACATGATACACTTCCAAGTATCATTCATGATGTGAATGCAAATTCTCACTTCTTGGGATAGATCTTAGAAGGTTGGATCTGTGAAGATGAAGAAGTGTGTCTTGTCTGATTGTCCATTAAATGGGGTAGTTGAGGTTGACGCATTTGTACTGTTTGAGGTAGAGAGTCATTACTTCTTGATCTTTCCTTGATGAATTGAATGCAAGATTATGTGCACATCTTTCTAGAATGCATTGTGGGATTTTTGATTATTCCAACATGCCATGACTAGCAGAGTAACGCCCTTGGGCTCGACACCAACATATGTGATAAGATGAACCAATTCATCCTCTACAAAAAGGAAGAAGTGAGGTTGAATATTTATCTCTCACCAAACTAATTTTTTAGATGGAAGTTGCATATAAAATTGAGAAGAGATACACCAACATTGTTGCAAATTAGACATGTAATATCAACATTGATATGTTGCATTGCCTTCTCTGGATTATGAGTAATTCCTTGTGGTGAAGTAGCCATGCAAACACGTGAACCTGCTCCAGTATTTTTTAGTTTCTAGATGTGTTTCCATTCCTCTTCTACGAGACATCTTTGTTGGGTGTGCATCCATGTGTAAGCTATGCTAGCCAAAAATTCACCATGGTTCTCATTCGGTCAGGACCATGCGTCCAACCCCAAATTGGAATCAGGTGCAAGGGTGTATTGGATGTGATTCCAAGACTTTGGGGTAAGTAAGACTATATGAACTAGGTATCCCAATCCCCTTTGTCAAGGATCATGGAGTGTACATTGAGGTCCTCCAACCCTTGGTGGATTAAAAACTTTAGATTGAAATTGAAGAAGACTTCTTTTCCATTTGTCAAAAATCATGCCACACATTGGTGTCGGTCCTGGAGTGCATAATGTTTTGACTCTCAATCTTCACCACTTTTATGTTCCTCTTGATGATATACCATGTCGAAGAACAAGGTTTTTTGCTAATTTTCCCATATCACATGTACTTATCCCTCATGATATGTGCCCAGAGTAAAGATGGGAGATTGAGGAGGCTCCAAAAATTCTTCAGACTAAGTGTTGTGTTTTGGTCTTATGAATCCCCTATGCCAAGCCCCCACCATGTTTATGATGTGTAATCCTGTTCCATGAGACAAGAGAGGGGTTTCATTGGTCCCTTACTCCTTACTAGATTAAAACTTTGACTTTCTTATTTATGTTGTCATAGAGTGAGGGGAGAGTTGGACCACCAATATAACATAGAATGGGAAATCCTAAAGAGAGGATTTGGCAATTGTGATTTTTCCAACCAAGGAGAGTTAACGGATTGACCAACTATTCATGAGGTCCTTCATGGTGGTGGTGATGCTCATGTGGGTATTCATGTTCAATTGGTAATAAAGGATAGGAATCCTAAGATAGCATGGAACAAATAGGTTTGCAAGCATCCAAGCATAAAACTTTGCATGGTCTTTGTAATTGGATCTTAAGTTAGTTCCTTGATCACCTAAAACACTTAATACATATGTTAGTGGCATAATTTGGGAAATATTTGTATCATCAAAATTTGAGTGTGGCATATCCAAAAAGCCAACAATCTCCCCCTTTTTAATGATGAAAAATTATTTCCATAAGATAAATTGAAAATAGCTAATTGAGAATTTCATACCTTTTAAAATACCTTTTTATAGCCAATTTATCGCATGAATGTTTCTCCCCCTTTATCATCTCAAAAAGATAGAAAGTAATGAAAATGACTCCCCTTTTGTGAGATACTTATTCCCCCTTAGTGAGTTACTCCCCCTAAATATGATGTTCAATTCGAAGAGAAAAAATGCATGCCGAAAGACAATTGAAGAAGGATACCAATTGATGGAGAGAGACAAAAACAAAGATAGATATTATTCACATTTAGCCATAGTCAAAAAAACTATATATGATCAAGGAATGATATTAAAATGTTGTCTAATTACCGATGAGAGGAGTATTAAGTCCTTCATGATAATAAGACCCCATTAGCACAAATTATTAAAAAGATACTCTAAACCTATAGTAAGGAATGTTAAGTCCACCATGGTATAGAGAGGCCATGAAAAGTACGATTTTCTATTGAATAACTCGATATCAATGTAAGGAATGTTACGTCCTCCATGATATAGAGATTTACTATAAAAGTCAAAAGATAAAGCCAAAATTGATTTCTCAATCATTTTCAAATGATGTTAAGACCAAAAATGATTAGAGAATCCATAAGCACAAAAGTAGATCAATAAAAGAATCTCAATGCCAAATATAAGTGATGTTAACCCCATATTGGTATAGAGAAGCCATTAAGCGTCATAATAACAACTCGAAAAGAATCTCTAAACCAAATGTCAAAGGAAGTTAAGCCTTTATTGATATAGAGAATCAATTGAGAGCAGAAAAGATATGCAAGTTATATAAAAAATTTGAGCTCCCCATTAATCTCATACCAAGTAAAATGAGATAAAAATTCCATTTAAAATAGAATTTTATGATAAATCATTTATGTCATATGCAAAAACACACAAAAAATAGTAAAAGTACAAACCAAATTTTAAAAATTCTGATTTTTTTTGTCACGAATAAGATCTCGATAGAGAATGTGTTTGACCAAATTGCTTCTTGGTCCAAGTATTAGTCGAAGGAGATGCTCACAAATTGCAGTAGAAAACTGATTTAACAATAATAAGCATGGATGTTATATCATATATTATCTATCTCCATATTAAGATTAAAAGGATTTGCTGAATTGTTTCTCCCCCTTGATGTAATGCTCGTTCCTAAGTATGCCATACAAGGTCAAAAATATCAAATTTAGCTACAAGAAGTATGAACGTCATATAGGAAGACATAAAATTCCATTTATTAATTCATTCCATGATAATGAAAATAAGAGTACGATGCATGAAGTAGAAAGCAACATGAATACAAAGAAAAGATTCACATATTCTTAATGAGATCAAGGGTGTAGTTGTTACAACCCCAATTCTTGGGTTCATTGGGTGAGAAATGTAATTTCTCATATTAAAGATATTTAGACAAATAATGATTCAATTTGTTTCGAATAAATGGATTTTGTTTACAATAGCCTTGATGTTTGTGTTGTGGGCTTTGTCTATTGGGCCCAATAACAAGGAAATTCAATTAATAAAAAAATAATTGAGTTTTTGAGAAAAGAGATATGTGGAAACCTCCAGAAGGCAAAAGAATGTAATCCAAAGATGGATTTCGTGCCTTTTGGGTTCCTTGGGTCCCAAGGAGTCCAAAGTTGCATAGAGAATGCAATATTAAAAGAAAAGATCAATTAAGTATTTCTATATTAAGAAAGAAATTGAAAATAATGATAAAATGTGGAAAATAATTCGAAAGAGGTATAATTGAGTTATCCTTGGTGGAATTTCGTATCCCAAGGATTCCTAATGATAAAAGGAATACCAATGAGAAAAATAAAAGAGAAATAAAGAGAAATCCTCAAAAAGAGATATTTTAATAAGAAATAAAGATAATAATGAGAAATAATGCATACAGATGCATCTAGAAGGATAATAAGTATCCTTGAAAAGAAATTTCGAAATCTTGGAGTTTCTTGGGGTCCAAGGAGCCCCAATAAAGAGGAAAGAAAGAGAAAATACCAAAAATACAAAATAAGGGGATAATGTGATACATTATTAATGAATTTTATGATATTGATAATAAGGAAGTATTTTTTATTAAAAGGAAAACTTAATTTCCTGCCAATAAATTTGGAGGCAAGTATAAAGGAGAATAAGTGAGAGGAATTTCGAATTCCTAATATCTAATGAACAGAGTACATGAACAGAGAGAAGGATACTTTTAAAGAAAGGAAAATCCCTTTCCTATAGGGAGAAGCCTTATTTGCTTTGTGGGTAAGCGATCTGGGGCGTGGATACCCCCTATATAAAGGGTAGACCCTCCAGTTCGAGTCCAGGAAGGATCTCACACGCACCTCTCTCCTTCTTCTTCTTCTTCTTCTTCCTCTTTTCATTCATAAACCCTAACAAAGGAAGAACGGAATGACCAAGGCACACTGAGGTGGCAAGAGGAAGTTGCAAAGGAAGCCTGATGCGTCGTGATGACAAGCAGCAGATTCGCCATCAAAGCCACACCCTAGTGAAAGAACGATGGCAGCTGTTTGGAAACTGCAAGGATCACAGGTTGCAGGTCAAGTTCTCCTGACCTAGTCACCTAGGCCACGTGTTGGGCAGCGCCCCAGGTGCGTCAGAAGGTGGTGGGTCTAAGGCAAGGAGCGGCAGCGATCTCGGAGTCCAAGGAGGGTAGGAGGAGCCGCACAGGTCGCGACTATGGCTACAACGGGCGAACATGTTGGGCTGATCGCAAGGTTGAAGAAGGGTAAAGTTGCATTGGATGGTTCTACCCTCAGTGTAACAAAGGACGAGCTTCTTAAGTGGAGGCCAATATAGACAATTGGTTATGTTTTCCCAAACTAGTGAGCATTGCATGGAAACAAGGCTACGTGGCGCCTCCCTATTGGCCAAAGTAAGTGGATTTTGTAAAATTCGTAGTTAATTATTCGTAGCTCGGATTAGCACGTATAAAATAAGAAAATTGCTCATAAAAATGAGAGGAATCCAGTAAAAATGCATATAGAAGCTAATTCCTCTTGAAATTCTAAAAGTAGTGTAAGTTATCAACTTTGATGAATTAAAGATTAAGAAACCCTATTTTGAGTTGATTAATATATTTAGTAGGGTTTAATGGATGATTAAATTTGATATTAGCCTATGAACGATAAAAAGGAACATTAGGAACAAAAAGGATGGAATTTGCACATAATTGGTTTAATATTAGAGTTTCATGTGCATAAATATGTTTTGAATGGGCCTTGAAACCCTAATATTAGTTTATATGACTCTTAATAGCTTTAATTATTCAAAATCATGAATAAAGTTAAGATATGATGTTTCTAAGCTATTTTGAGTAAACATGTTCCTAATTGTGGATAAATACCCTTAATGTAGTAATTAGGGTTTTTCTAATGCATAAAGGTAGAATTAATGTCAAATAGAGTTCATATGTGAATTAGACCATAATGAACTTTGAATTGATGAAAAATGAGCATAATGATCTTGTCATGGATTAAAAGGATAAAAATAGTAGCTTTAATGTAAAAGAGGCTTAATGAACTTAAGTGATTGTTAATGGTGCCTTTAATCTGAAAATAGGGTCATATGTTGTTAAGATAACCTTAATATTAAAGAATAGATGAGATAATTAGGGTTTATGAGTAATGGTATAAAATTAGGGTTCAAAATAGTATAATATGAAGGGAAGCCCTAATTGCTATGGAAACCCTAAAAGTGAACTAGAAACCCTAGGAAGCGAGCTAAGTTTAATAAATCTTGATGACATGAGTAATAAAAGGAAAATTGTATGATTATTTTAGGATTTGGTTGTATGTGCTTGCTTACTTGGATTTCTTACTTGGTTGGACTATTCTATCTCAAATCAGCCTAACAGGTGTGTGGTTATGCTTATGGATAATCATCTTAGTTTCACGATGATTCCCGGAGATTTGATCGGTTGTTTGAAATAAACTGCTTGGATGACTTTTATTTTATGCAACTATAAAGTGACTATGATTATCACCATAAGTAAGTATACATGATTGGCTCATATCTTGGTCCTTCTTTGTGGCTTTGCTAATGATGAAAAGGGTAACCTGATAAAGGGTCTACTTGGTAAGTGGGACCATCAGGTTATTAAGAGTTAGGGATTGGGCTACCTATGGGTAATTCCATGCGACTCTTAGCCCAACATGAGTTAGGGATTGGGCTAACTATGGGTAGTGCCATGCAACTCTTTAGCACACCATGAGTTAGGGATTGGTCTATCTATGGGTAGTGCCATGGGACTCAACCCTAGATATTGATCTACCTGTTAGGTAGGGTCATGCGGGGTTCAATGGGGATCTACCATGAGGAAGGTAGCAACCAGGTCCACTGCACAGACAACGCAAAGGTTAGGGTATGTATGGATTGAGCAGTTATGTTAAAAATGTAAAGTTGTTTGTTAAATCATATTTGATTGCAATATGTTGTTATCATAGTTGCACGATTATTGTTTCCCCCACATACCAGCTTTATGCTGACCAACGTTTTATTTGTCGGCGTTTTAGGTACAAAGCCAAAAGGACAAATAGTAAATCATCATATTGTGAAATACATGAATTAAAATACGAGGAGGATTAGTTAGAGTAGAATCCATATGTGGATAGAAGTTTAGAAATCCAAGTTTTCAAAAGGTATGCGAAGTTTTTATTTTTACCATATTTCAGTATAGTTGGTAGAATTTAATAATTGTTATTGATTATTTGTCGAACCTTTGATCCTATTAATTGGGATAATGGCTCTGAACCTTCTGGTCTCCCTTAATTGGGGGTTACTGGGAGGTGGGGTCGTTACATTTGGTATCAGAGTGAAGGTTCCTCATTTGATCTTTAATAATTAATAAATTTTACAAACTCCGTAGAACCCAAGGGAGTTATTAGAGGATTGTCTAAAGGAATGAGGTGTCTAGAAAAGGATCACGTCTGGGGGCTGGCAATATTTTCCTTCGCACTGCTAGTCAGAATATGAGGACTCTCTGATTGTGTGACTGCCTGGCTGATATCTTAGGATATGACTCAAAATAAGATACCTTTAGGACTCTCTCGTCTTGTTCATCCCATCTCAACTCAAATTCTGTTAAGGACCATAAGGATTAGGGTTTTCTCTCTTCTCCTCACCCTCTTGAGGTATGGGTAAGGTTAATAAGGTGGAATCATCCACCAAATTAATGAAAAGCATGTAAATAAGATGTCATGGACATAAGCTTAATAGATTAAGTGTAAACTAAACAATAGATACTTGCTTAGGTCGTATGAAATGAGTTGTCATTGCCCTCAGGAGAGACCTGAGGCTAGACCTTCTTGTCTGGAGGATGAGTTGAGAGAGTTGGTTTTGGAGGCAAGATCTCCATTATAAGTAGAGATTTGACACATCCTCTGAGGATGATGTTAACCCTAACCCTAAGTGGTGGTTAGAGAGAGATGACATGATGAGTTAGATGTCATGGTTGACCGGGTGTTTGGTTGAACATGCCTTTTGATGCCACATGAGCCATGAGAGGTTGGATAACCTAGTATCTTGGATGACCTAACCCTAGGAAGGGTCATGTTAGAGTGAATGATAGCTCCTTCAGTGTTGAGGTTAGTAAAGAACATATAGAAACCCTATGGGCTATTGCAAATAGGATATAGCTTACACCTAGAGTACATCAGTAGTACGAGCAGTAAGTTAAAACCGAGGCCAGAAGGACATGATGGATGGATTATGAGATAAGCATAAGGGGCTATGGGTAATCATGAGAAAATATAAGTTTGAGCATAGGCTTCACCCACGTAGAGGTATGCCTGTGAGCTTGATCCTTCATGAAGAGAGGACCTCTAATAGTGAGGCTGGTTGTAGGGTTAGCTCTAGAGAGAGAGAGAGAGAGAGAGCAGGACCCCAAGCAAGGAGGTTGGAAGCCTAAAACCCCGAGACATGAGGAATAGCAGAGGGTTGATGATGGTGTGACCTAAGTGGATGATAGTGGTTGCCCTATGCTTGACCCCTGGAGGCTGATGAGATCTTGGTGGCTGTTAGAGTAACCAAACCCTAAAGAGAGGATGATGCTTTTGGAACCTATGTGCCTATGGGATAGGAGTTTACCTACTGAGATGAGATAAAGAGTTCCTTAGACCCTGAGGAGGTTTAAGTAGCAAGTTGTGAGGCTTTATACCTAGTTGGTTGTCGTTGAAGAGGAATCAACTATGAGGTGTTGTTTGAATAAAAAGGATCATGGGAGTACATGACATACCTTGTACATGCTTGATTCTTGGTTAAGAGATTGAGCATGCAGTTGGTCAACAAAAAGTGAACCTAGGGTTCCTAGGCCTAAGAGGGGAAGTGGTGCACCTAATGCTCATGACGAGAATTAAGTTGCTATAGTTTTGAACATGGTACTCCTCATGTATAGAGGAAAATGGAAACCCCTTAAGTTTAAAGGTATGTTTGATGAACCCCTCATAGATAAGTTGATGACATGGGAAGGTATGATCTTGATCTAATATGGAGGATGAGAACAAGTATGACCTAAAATGGTTTAGTAGGTGGTCTGCTTGTGCCTTGAATAGCTTGCTAGAGTTAAGCATGCTAGACTCAAAGACGTTTGTGACCTTTGTTATCAAGGTGAAGTTTTCCTCCCATCCTGGGAGAGGGACCCTTTGGTTGGGTGTATACCGGTTTTGTTGGGTTAAGTTAATCTAAAGAGGCCTCATAGGATCTTGAGAAGCTAAGTAAAAAGTACATGGTATGAGAATGAGCCTGTAGACCCACCGATAACCGTCTCTATGTGCATGTGGATGTGTTACCATGTAAGTAACTGGTATGGGGCTTGACCAAGGTAGGCAGGTTGCCATGATCCCTATGAAAGGATGAAAGTGAGCCCATCAATGCAGAGAGAGAGATGATGAAGGCTTGGTAAGGTTCTAAGTTGAACATGTACTATAAGAGAGTCCTCAGTCTATCCTAGGGTCAGGTAGGGATAAGACCGATGGAAGTAGGAGTTGCCTAATTCCCTAGTTGTACATGACCATAGGGTCAGGAGGTAACATCTATCATTATCTGAGGGTCATGGGTTAGGAGATTGATCACCTTCATGAACTCATGGGACCCAAAGGGCATATGAGTAGGGCACTCTTTGGATGCATAAGGGAAGAGGGATGACCCTAAAAGTGTCGGCACCCTATAGACCTAGAGGAGATGACCAAGGATTGTGTGGTGACCCAAGTAGGTTTGAAATCAATTTTCCATGGAGGTAACTTTGATATCAAGATGATTGTGATGTAGAAACATATGTGGCATGTTTCAACTTAGATTTAAAGGTGTACTGGCAAGGTGGGATGTACCATCTCTACTCTTGGAACAAGAAGAACTTTGCATTTGGACTGTAGCCAAATGATTATTTCCTCTTATTATGGGAGTGAGAGATAGGACAGTGCGCATACCATACACCAAGGATAAAGATGATGTGGGTTGGAACATTGCCATGAGATATGAGGACAGAGAAGATAACATACCCTGGTAAAGTGAATGATACATGGATAGTTTGCAAACACTAAGAGGAATGAGGTAGTCACCTTATGAGGATGTTTTTATCATGAGATATGAGTCATACAAGGTTGAGTTTCATCACCAAGTAGATGATTTCAAAGTGTTCTCAATGAAGATAGACTTAGAGTTTGAGTTTGAGATGATAAGTGAAATACATGGAAGTGTATGTCTTCAATGTTACATAATACCTAAGGATGTAAAGTGGTAATAGATGCTCTAGTTGATATATATCTGACTAGTTTGGCTAGAAGCTAGAAGAGGTTGTTAGGATAACCCTATGTTTGGAAAGGAAATATGTTTGGCTAATACTCAGATGTAACGAGATCTGTTGAACAAGTTAATGGTTGTTTGGTTAGCCAGCCTAGGCCTTGATGCAATGAAAGGATGGTTGTAGAACCTCCAATGCACTTCTTTGGAAAGGAAGGTGATGAAACCCCGACTAGAGTGGTTTAGCATTTCTGAGGAATCGATCTTGAGGAATCATGACATATAGGAAATCATGATTGAAGATCACCATACACCATGATACTATTGAGATAAAGAGTGGCACCAGTACTATGGATGCTGGATATGAGGTTGCATGTGGTATGTTGTCATGCATGATAGAAGGTGAAGGATGAGCACCGGTAACCCATTGCATTGATATAGCGGATAAAGAGTTCCCGAGAGGGAATGGGAGTTCATCACTATGGATGTTGTGATAAGTATCCCCTAGACTAAGGAAGGTCAAGATGCAATGTGGGTTATGGTAGATCGCCTTACCTAGATGACATGAGAAAGAAAGAGTTCTGTCAAGGGACTGATCTGGTTGAACTACCCATGAGAGAGATGGTTCAACTACACCGTGATGCGAGTTCAAAAGTTCTTGAGTATGACCTAAAGGTTCAATTCCATAAGGTGGAAGTAGGTACATGAAGAACTTGATGTTAGTACCATTTATCACCCCTAACTAATGGTTAGTATGATCTAGACTAGAGGGTCTGATGAGAGCATGTGTGCTCATTCAGGGTGATATCTAGAGACAGTTCTTGTCCTGTGAAAGACGTGATGATAACCACCATAGATAGTATCAGGATTTAAGGAAGCTCTGTAAGGGAGGTTGTGTCGATCACCACTTTAGTAAGGTGATGTTGGTGAAAGGACCACGTGATGGTTAGAAAAGGACCACAATGTGTGTAGATGAAGTTGCTTTGATCGTGCAATGGCTGAAAGGAGCCTAGAGACGATGGGAGTCGTGAGCTGATGCAAAGTAGACTGACATGCAGTTCACTATGGGAGAATATGTGACATGAAAATCTGACCCCTCTAAGTTACAGCTAAGATAGCTAAGTCCATGATGCATGGGTTCGTTTGAGATGGATTGGTGGAGAAGGTTAAGTTTGATCTTACCCCTCAGGATAAAGTAATGTGTAATAAGTTCTAGGTGTCCAATTTAGAGCACTATGTGAGATACCCAGACCATGTGCTGAGCAATGAACCTAGTGAGCCCAAGGGAGGTTGAAATGACCTGAGTCACCTGTGCAGGTTATAGACGCCAGAGTGAAAGAACTCAGACAAAAGAATATGTGATGATAAAGGTTCTTTGGAAGCGTCATGGGTTAGGCAAATCCACATAGGGGCCAATGATGGATATGGAAAAGTCTTATCCTGAATTGTTTGTTTGCTTGATAGAATTTTGAGGACAAAATTCCTATAAGAGGGGAAGGATGTTACAACCCCGATTCTTGGGTTCATTGGGTGAGAAATGTAATTTCTCATATTAAAGATATTTATACAAATAATGATACAATTTGTTTCAAATAAATGGATTTTGTTTACAATAGCCTTGATGTTTGTTTTGTGGGCTTTATTGGCTATTGGGCCCAATAACAAGGAAATTCAATTAATAAATGAATAATTGAGTTTTTGAGAAAAGAGAGATGTGGAAACCTCTAGAAGGCAAAAGAATGTAATCCAAAGGTGGATTTTGTGCCTTTTCGGTTCCTTGGGTCCCAAGGAGTCCAAAGTTGCATAGAGAATGCAATAAGAAAAGAAAAGATCAATTAAGTATTTCTGTATTAAGAAAGAAATTGAAAACAATGATAAAATGTGGAAAATAAGTGGAAAGTGGTGTAATTGAGTTATCCTTGGTGGAATTTCGTATCCCAAGGATTCCTAACGATAAAAGGAATACCAATGAGGAAAATAAAAGAGAAATAAAGAGAAATCCTCAAAAAGAGATATTTTAATAAGAAATAAACATAATAATGAGAAATAATGCATATAGATGCATCTAGAAGGATAATAAGTATCCTTGAAAAGGAATTTCGAAATATTGGAGTTTCTTGGGGTCCAAGGATCCCCAATAAAGAGGAAAGAAAGATAAAATACCAAAAATACAAAATGAGGGGATAATGTGATACATTATTAATGAATTTTGTGATATTGATAATAAGGAAGTATTTTCTATTAAAAGGAAAACTTAATTTTGTGCCAATAAATATGAAGGCAAGTATAAAGAGAATAAGTGAGAGGAATTTCGAATTCCTAATATCTAATGAACATAGTACTTGAAGAGAGAGAATGATACTTCTAAAGAAAGGAAAATCCCTTTTCTATAAGGAGAAGCCTTGTTTGCTTTGTGGGCAAGCGATATGGGTTGTGGATACCCCCCTATATAAGGGGTAGACCATCCAGTTCGAGTTCAGGAAGGATCCCACACACACCTCTCTCCTTCTTCTTCTTCTTCTTCCTCTTTTCATTCATAAACCCTAACCAAGGAAGAACGACATGACCAAGGCACACCGAGGCGGAAAGAGGAAGTTGTAAAGGAAGCGTGATGTGTCATGATGACAAGCAGCAGATTCGCCATCAAAGCCACACCCTAATGAAAGCACGATGGCAGCTGTTTGGCAACTACAAGGATCACATGTTGCAGGTCTAGTTCTCCTGACCTAGTCACCTAGGCCACTGGTTAGGCGGCGCCCTAGGTGCGTCGGAACGTGGAGGGGCTAAGGCAAGGAGAAGCGGTGATCTTCAGAGTCCAAGGAGGGAAGGAGGAGCTGCACAGGTCGCGACTATGGCTGCAGCGGGCGGACAGGTTGGGATGATCGCAAGGTTGAAGAAGGGTAAAGTCACGTTGGATAGTTATACCCTCGGCATAACAAAGGATGGACTTCTTAAGTGGAGGGCAATATAGACAATTGGTGATGTTTTCCCAAACCAGCGAGCATTGCATGGGAACAAGGCTACGTGGCGCCTCCCTATTGGCCAAAGTAAGTGGATTTTGTAAAATTCATAGTTAATTTTTCATAGCTCAGATTAGCACGTATAAAATATAAAAATTGCTCAGAAAAACGAGAGGAATCCAATAAAAATGCATATATAATCTAATTCCTCTTACAATTAGAAAATTAGTGTAAGTTATAAACTTTGATGAATTAAAGATTAAGAAACCCTATTTTGAGTTGATTAATATATTTAGTAGGGGTTAATGGATGATTACAATTGATATTAGCCTGTTAACGATAAAAAGGTACATTAAGAACAAAAAGGATGGAATTTGCACGTAATTGGTTTAATATTAGAGTTTCATGTGCATAAATATGTTTTGAATGGGCCTTGAAACCCTAATATTAGTTTATATGACTCTTAATGTCTTTATTTATTCAAAATCATGAATAAAGTTAAGATATGATGTTTCTAAGATATTTTGAGTAAAAAGGTTCCTAATTGTGGATAAATACCCTTAATGTAGTAATTAGGGTTTTTCTAATGCATAAAGGTAGAATTAATGTCAAATAGAGTTCATATGTGAATTAGACCATAATGAACTTTGAATTGATGATAAATGAGCATAATGATCTTGTCATGGATTAAAAGGATAACAATAGTAGCTTTAATGTAAAAGAGGCTTAGTGAACTTAAGTGATGGTTAATGGTGCCTTTAATCCGAAAAAGGGTTATATGTTGTTAAGATAACCTTAATATTTAAGAATAGATGAGATAATTAAGGTTTATGAGTAATGGTATAAAATTAAGGTTTAAAATAGTAAAAGATGAAGGGAAACCCTAATTGCTATGGAAACACTAGGATTTGAGCTAAGTTTAATAAATCTTGATGACATGAGTAATAAAAGGAAAATTGTATGATTATTTCAAGATTTGGTTGTATGTGCTTGCTTACTTGGATTTCTTACTTGGTTGGACTATTCTATCTCAAATCAACCTAATAGGTATGTGGTTACACTTATGGATAATCATGTTAGTTTCACGATGATTCCCGGAGATTTTATCGGTTTTTTTGAAATAAACTGCTTGGATGACTTTTATTTTATGCAACTATAAAGTGACTATGATTATCACCATAAGTAAGTATACATAACTGGCTCAGATCCTGGTCCTTCTCTGTGGCTTTGCTCTACTTGTTAAGTGGGACCATTGGGTTATTAAGAGTTAGGGATTGGGCTACCTATGGGTAGTGCCATGCGACTCTTAGCCCAACACGAGTTAGGGATTGGGCTACCCATGGGTAGTGCCATGTGACTCTTTAGCACACCATGAGTTAGGGATTGGGCTACCTATTGGTAATACCATGCGACTCAACCCTAGATATTGATCTACATGTTGGGAAGGATCATGCGGGGTTCAATGGGGATCTACCATGAGGAAGGTAGCATCCAGGTCCACTGCAGGGACAACACAAATGTTAGGATATGTAAGGATTGAGCAGTTATGTTAAAAACGTAAAGTTGTCTGTTAAATCATATTTGATTGCAATATGTTGTTATCATAGTTGCACGATTAGTATTTCCCCCACATACCAGCTTTATGCTGGCTGACATTTTGTTTGTCAGCGTTTTAGGTACAAAGCCAAAAGGACAAACAGTAAATCGTCATATTGTGAAATACATGAATTAAAATACAAGAAGGATTTGTTAGAGTAGAATCCATATGTGGATATAAGTTTAGAAATCCAAGTTTTCAAAAGGTATGCATAGTTTTTATTTTTACCATGTTTCAGTATAGTTGGTAGAATTTAATAATTGTTATTGATTATTTGTCGAACCTTTGATCCTGTTAATTGGGATAATGGCTCTGACCTTCTGGTCTCCCTTGATTGGGGGTTACTGGGAGGCGGGGTCATTACATTTGGTATCAGAGTGAAGGTTCCTTATTTAATCTTTAATAATTAGTAAATTTAACAAACTCCGTAGAACCCAAGGGAGTTATTAGATGATTGTCTGAAGGACTGAGGTGTCTAGAAAAAAAATCACGTCTGGGGGCTGGCAATATTTTCCTCTGCACCGCTAGTCAGAATACGAGGAGTCCCAGATTGTGTGACTGCCTAGCCGATGTCTTAGGATATGACTCGGAATAAGATACCTTTAGGACTCTCTCGTCTTGTTCATCGCTTCTCAACTCAAATTCTGTTAAGGGCCTTAAGGATTAGGGTTTTCTCTCTTCTCCTCACCCTCTTGAGGTATGGGTAAGGTTAATAAGGTCCAAGGAATCATCCACCAAATTAATGAAAAACATGTAAATAAGATGTCATGGACATAAGCTTAATAGATTAAGCGCAAACTAAAGAATAGATACTTGCTTAGGTCGTATGACATGAGTTGTCATTACCCTCAAGAGAGACCTGAGGCTAGACCTTCTTGTCTGGAGGATGAGTTGAGAGAGTTGGTTTTGGAGGCAAGATCTCCATTACAAGTAGAGACCTGACACATCTTCTGAGGATGATGTTAACCCTAACCCTAAGTGGTGGTTAGATAGAGATGACATGATGAGTTAGATGTCATGGTTGACCGGGTGTTTGGTTGAACATGCCTTTGGATGCCACATGAGCCATGAGAGGTTGGATATCCTAGTATCTTGGATGACCTAACCCTAGGAAGGGTCATGTTAGAGTGAATGATAGCTCCTTCAATGAAGAGTTTAGTAAAGAACATATAGAAACCCTATGGGCTGTTGCAAGTAGGATATAGCTTGCACCTAGAGTACATCAGTAGTATGAGCAGTAAGTTAAAACTGAGGCCAGAAGGACAAGATGGATGGATTATGAGATAAGCATAAGGGGCTATGGGTAATCATGAGCAAACATAAGTTTGAGCATAGGCTTCACCCATGTGATACATTATTAATGAATTTTGTGATATTGATAATACAGAAGTATTTTCTATTAAAAGGAAAACTTAATTTCGTGCCAATAAATTTGAAGGCAAGTATAAAGAGAATAAGTGAGAGCAATTTTGAATTCCTAATATCTAATGAACAGAGTACATGAAGAGAGAGAAGGATACTTATAAATAAAGGAAAATCCCTTTCCTATAAGGAGAATCCTTGTTTGGTTTGGTTACCCCCCCATATAAAGGGTAGACCTTCCAATTCGAGTACAGGAAGGATCCCACGCGCACCTCTCTCCTTCTTCTTCTTCTTCTTCTTCTTCCTCTTTTCATTCATAAACCCTAACCAAGGAAGAATGGCACGACCAAGGCACACCGAGGCGGCAAGAGGAAGTTGCAAAGGAAGTCTGATGCTTCGTGATGACAAGCAGCAGATTCACCATCAAAGCTACACCCTAATAAAAGCACGATGGCAGCTGTTTGGCAACTGTAAGGAAAACAGGTTGTAGGTCTAGTTCTCCTTACAAAGTCACCTAGGCCACGCGCTGGCAGCGCCAGGTGTGTCGGAAGGCAGAGGGGCTAAGGCAAGGAGTGGCGGTGATCGTCGGAGTCCAAGGAGGGAAGGAGGAGCCGCACAGGTCGCAGGTGTGGCTGCAGCGGGCAGGACAGGTTGGGTTGATCGCAAGGTTGAAGATGGGTAAAGTCACGTTGGATGGTTCTAACCTCGATGTAACAAAGGACATGCTTCTTAAGTGGAGGGAAATATTGACAATTGGTTATGTTTTCCCAAACCAGCGAGCATTGCATGGGAACAAGGCTACGTGGCGCCTCCCTATTGGCCAAAGTAAGTGGATTCTGTAAAATTCGTATTTAATTATTTGTAGCTCGGATTAGCACGTATAAAATATGAAAATTGCTAAGAAAAACGAGAGGAATCCAATAAAAATGCATATAGATGCTAATTCCTCTTGAAAATCGAAAAGTAGTGTAAGTTATCAACTTTGATTAATTAAAGATTAAGAAACCCTATTTTGAGTTGATTAATATATTTAGTAGGGTTAAAGATGATTAAAGTTGATATTAGCCTGCTAATGATAAAAAGGAACATTAGGAATAAAAAGGATGGAATTTGCACGTAATTGGTTTAATATTAGAGTTTCATGCACATAAATATGTTTTGAATGGGCCTTGAAACCCTAATATTAGTTTATATGACTCTTAATGGCTTTAATTATTCAAAATCATGAATAAAGTTAAGACATGATGTTTCTAAGCTATTTTGAGTAAAAAGGTTCCTAATTGTGGATAAATACCCTTAATGTAGTAATTAGGGTTTTTCTAATGCATAAAGGTAGAATTGATGTCAAATAGAGTTCATATGTTAATTAGACCATAATGAACTTTGAATTGATGATAAATGAGCATAATTATCTTGTCATGGATTAAAAGGATAAAAATAGTAGCTTTAATGTAAAAGAGGCTTAGTGAACTTAAGTGATGGTTAATGGTGCCTTTAATCTGAAAATAGGGTTATATGTTGTTAAGATAACCTTAATATTGAAGAATAGATGAGATAATTAGGGTTTATGAGTAATGGTATAAAATTAGGGTTTAAAATAGTAAAAGATGAAGGGAAAACCTAATTGCTATGGAAACCCTAAAAGTGAACTAGAAACCCTAGGAAGTGAGCTAAGTTTAATAAATCCTGATGACATGAGTAATAAAAGGAAAATTGTATGATTATTTTAGGATTTGGTTGTATGTGCTTGCTTACTTGGATTTCTTACTTGGTTGGACTATTCTATCTCAAATCAGCCTAATAGGTATGTGGTTACGCTTTTGGATAATCGTCTTAGTTTCACGACGATTCCCAGAGATTTTATCGGTTGTTTGAAATAAATTGCTTGGATGACTTTTATTTTATGCAACTATAAAGTGACTATGATTATCACCATAAATAAGTATACATGACTGGCTCAGATCCTGGTCCTTCTCTGTGGCTTTGCTAATGATGAAAAGGGTAACCTGATAAAGGGTCTACTTGTTAAGTGGGACCATCAGGTTATTAAGAGTTAGGGATTGGGCTACCTATGGGTAGTGCCATGCGACTCTTAGCCCGACACGAGTTAGAGATTGGGCTACCTATGGGTAGTGCCATGCGACTCTTTAGCACACCATGAGTTAGGGATTGGTCTACCTATGGGTAGTGCCATGCGACTCAACCCTAGATATTGATCTACATGTTAGGTAGAATCATGCGGGGTTCAATGGGGATCTACCATTAGGAAGGTAGCATCCATGTCCACTGCAGGGACAACACAGAGGTTAGGGTATGTAAGGATTGAGCAGTTATGTTAAAAATGTAAAGTTGTCTGTTAAATCATATTTGATTACAATATGTTGTTATCATAGTTGCACGATTATTGTTCCCCCGCATACCAGCTTTATGCTAACCGATGTTTTGTTTGTCGGCGTTTTAGGTACAAAGACAAAGGACAAACAGTAAATCTTCATATTATGAAATACATGAATTAAAATATGATGAGGATTAGTTAGAGTAGAATCCATATGTGGATAGAAGTTTAGAAATCCAAGTTTTCAAAAGGTATGCAAGGTTTTTATTTTTACCATATTTCGGTATAGTTGGTAGAATTTAATAATTATTATTGATTATTTGTCGAACCTTTGATCCTGTTAATTGGGATAATGGCTCTGACCTTCTGGTCTCCCTTAATTGGGGGTTACTGGGAGGTGGGGTCGTTACAGTAGTCCACATCATGATCATGTCCTCTAAAAGGAGCATCGCCATATTATTTCACAAGAGTATCCCAAATTAAAGCATTTGTTGCCACCAAAGCATAGGCTTCAAGAAAGTTGGGGCCTGAGAAAATTTCAAGTGGGCAACAATGTCTTGAAGATGGGATGCAGAGAATTATTTGTGATGAAGGGTGGATGGTGGTTTTTCTTGATGTCCAGCTGTCTACTCAACTTCTTAACCACAACCAAAACATGTATCGGGTATGACATACACTTCCTGTCATCCTTTTCGCTCGATCAACACTTTAAAGTTGAGTCCTCCTCAAAGACAATCAACAAGGTACAAGGCCTCATAACCTATTACTAAACCACTCCAGGGTATACAGAACTTCTTCTTCCTTTCTCTGAAGGTAAACACTTATACCCTAGGCACATAGGTACCAGAAGCCTCATTCTCCCTCAAGGGTTTGGTTCCTCTCATGGCAACCAAGACATCATCAACCTCTAAGGATCACGCATGTGGTGACCACTATCATCCACTTAGGTCGCATCATCCTCAACTTCCTACTTTTCCTCATATCTCGGAGTCTAGGATTCCAACCTTCTTGTTGGGTTTCCTTCTCTCTTCCTAGAGCTAAACTAACCTCAACATTATAGGTCCTCTCTTCATGAAGGATCAACCTCGAAAGCGTGCCCCTACCTAGACGAAGCCTATGTTCAACTTATGTTTGCTCAAGGTTGTCCATAGTTCTTTATGCTTATTTCATAAGCCATCCTTCATACTCTCCTGGTCAGGGTTTTAGCTTATTGCTTGCACTATTGATACCTTCTGGGTGCCTATTATGCCCATATATGCTCATGGGGTTTCCATAGGTTCTTCTTTAACCTCATCAATGAAGGAGCTATCATTCACTCAACCATGCACGACCCTTCTCATGGTTGGGTCGCCAGAGGTACTAGGTCATCCAACCTCTCGTGGCTCATATGTCATCCAAGGCATGTCTATCCAAACACCCGGTTTATCATGACATGTAACTCTGCGTGTCATTTCTCTTTCTAACCTTCACTCAGGGTTAGGGTTAACATCATCCTCAAAGGATGTTCCATGTCTCTACTTTTAATGGAGGTCTCTACCTCCAAGACTAACTCTCTTTCTTCGTCCTCCTGACAAGGAGGTCTATCCTCAGGTCTCTCCTGAGGGCATGCCAACTTATGTCATACGACTTAAGCATGTATCTATTCTTTAGTCTACGCTTACTCTATTAAGCTTATGTCCATGACATCTTATTTATAAGATTTTCATTAATTTAATGGAGGATTCCTTAGACCTTATTAATCTTACCCATACCTAAAGAGGGTGAGGAGAAGAGGGAAAACCCTAATCCTTAAGGTCCTTAACAGAATTTGTGATGAGAAGGGATGAATAAGATGAGAAAGTCCTAAAGGTATCTTATTTCGATTCATACCCTAAGACTTTGGCCAGGCAGTCACACGGATCCGCGAGTCCTCATATTCCGACTAGCGATGCGGAGGAAAGTATTGCCAGCCCCCGTCCGTGATCCTTTTCTAGATACCTCAGTCTTTCGGATAATCCTCTAGTAACTCCCTTGGGTTCTATGGAGTTTGTAAAATTTAATAATTATTAATGGTTAAGTGAGGAACCTACGCTCTGATACCAAATGTTACGACCCCACCTCCCGAAAACCCCCAATTAAGGGAGACTGAGAGGTCGAAGCCGCACCCATAACTTTCGGATCAAAGGTTCGACAATTAACCAAGAATAATTATTAAATTTTCACAGACTAAACTGGAAAAACTGTAAGAAAATAAACTTTTGCATACCTTTTTTAAAACTTGGATCTCTAAACTTCTATCCACTTATGGATTATATTCTAACTAATCCTCCTTGTATTTACTTCATGCATTTCACAATATGACGATTTACTATTTCTCCTTTTGGCTTGTACCTAAAACGCCGACAAACAAAACGTCGGTCAGCTGAAGCTGGTATGTGGGGGAAACAATAAACGTGCAACTATGATAACAACCTAATCATTCAATTAATCATTTAACAACCAAAATTACGTTTTGAATATAACTCCACGATCCATGAGTACCCTATCCTCTGTGCTATCCCTATAGTGGATCTGGATACTACCTTCCTTATGGTAGATCCCCACTGAACCCCTCATGGTACCACCTATAGGTGAACCGGTTTCTAGGGTTGAGTCACATGGCACTACTCGTAAGTAGCCCACTCCTTAACTCATGGCATGCTAATGGGTCTTATGGCACTACACTTGGTAGTCCAATTTCTAATACATGATAACCTAGACCTTACTCTAGGTTACCCCTTTTTAGCCTTTACAAGCCACAGAGGTGGACCCCAATCTAGCCAGTTATACATGTATATTCATAGTGATAGTCATACTCACTCTATAGTTGCATGAAATAAAAGCATCCAACAGTTATTTCAAGCCATGAGGGAACGTCGATAAAATCCTCAGAAAACTAGTCGGGATAATCATAAGCGTAACCACATACCTGATTTGTAGATTCGGATACAGAATCAAATATGAAGAGAGAGAATATCCAAGCAAGTAAGCAAATTACATAAAAACCCTGAAATAAAATTCCAACTTCATCTTATCAAAATTTATCCAATTCCATCTTATCCCTTAGGGTTTCTATTCCAATTTTAGGGTTTTCTTGAAAATTAGGGGTTTGCCTCCATTCTTAGTTATTAAGAACCCTAATTTATCAAATCCACTTAAAACCTTTAAATTATCTCCTTTTAATATTCCTAACATTCTTAGGATCATTATTTAGTGCTTTACTTTCTTAATCCTAAAGAACATGGTTTCCTCTTCTTTTACATTAAATTAGTGTTCCCATATACATTATCTTTCATTTATAGACATAAACCCTAAATTAACCATCTTTGTAATCAAAACGGATGAAAACTCCATGTTATAAATTAAAAGGTTGATAATCCTCAATTTAACCTATTAAGTTACAAAGAATCATCCTTTATGTACAATTAGGGTTTCTAATTAACTTGTAATGCATTTTTCTAACAAATCAAGGCACTTTTGCAAAACGAACTATAACCAGGTTCTCAAATCATTTTTATCAGGTTCCTTGCATTTTTCTACACAACTTTCATATATAAAGTTTCTTCATATGAGATTTCTAGCTATTACTATGATTTTAGCAAGGAAAAGCAATTTTCTTGATTATTTGATTAAAGAGGACTAATTACCGAAATTTGTCGACCGCACGATCAATGCGCCGCTGGTCCTCATCTTGATCCGACGCTCTTCGTCTATCTCCCCCACTGACCCCACAAGAAGGTGTTGATCCTTGTTGTGGTCGTCGGATCTCGATCTAACGCTTAGAGTCATGAGGGACTCCACTTAACCGGCCGGTCCCTAACGTCGTTAGATCCCCGCCTAGGATCACGATGATCCCGCATCAAACGACGTTTGTACGTCATCTTCCTCCTTTTCTTTCTGCTCAAGCCGTGGCAGAGCAAGGCGTAGCTCTTGTCGGAGAAAGTTGGATCGAGAGAGAGGAAGATCTGGGACCTAATAGCTAGCCGCTCGAGATCTCTAGGGTGCTAGGACCCGAGCGATGGTCTTTATATAGGACTAGGGGGGGCTCCCCTAGGGTTTCAATACCTGTAGCCGCCCAAGCTTTTGGCCCAACTGGGCATTTATCCTAGAAGCTTCCAACGACCACAAAACTGGGGTTGCGATGGTTTGGGGTCCCCTCCTGATCTCAATGGGAGAGTTTCCAAGTTGGTACATTCATTAGATCGCGAGAAAATGATGGGGAAAAATCCCCCTATGGTTGTGCTACAGTCCGTGTCCCTCTGGGCTCTAGATGATAAGTCGGGTCAGTTGGATCAAGATCCAATGGCCCCTATCATCCACGCTCAACCAAAAAGGGAAAGATTTCCCAAATTGCAAGGAAAATATTATTTTGAGGATAATCTTGAAAAATCGATAAATCCCAGCTCTTAACTCCTTTTCGCCTCAAATTTTAAGGGAACCTCTTTTATGATTTTATCTTTCATCCTGCAAAAATTGGGATAATTATCTTAATTAAACAGTTCCTTTTATTTAGTTGCAAGAAATCACCCTTTTATTCATATTTTCCATATATTCTTTATTTCCTTTGCTATTATATAATTATCTTGAGTTCCTTGAACCCCAAGGAAACTTTATAACTCGAATTTCAATTTTTGGGAAAATATATTTTAGCCTTTTAATCATCCTTTATTCATTTTCTTATATATCCCATTATACCATTGAATTCCTTTTTCATTTCTTTTTCTTTTTCTTTCAATTGGGCTCAATGGCCAATAAGGCCCATCAAGAAAGCATACAAGGCTATCATACACGAAATTCATTCGAATCAACTCATCAAATCAATCATTGATTTCATTTATACTTTTAAAAAGAGATTACAAATCTCATTACATGCTTTAGAAAATGGGGTTATAACAGAAGCCTCCTTGGTAACCTGGACTGACACATAAAAAGAAGAGAAACAATCATTATCGATAATAATTACTAAAAGATAAGAAGATAGATATACAAATTGACATATAGTGAATATACTTACCTCAATTCCCCATGGCAATACCAATGTCTGCCATTTTCAGAGTAGATGCATCATTGACACCATCACCAGTCATGGCAACCACCACATGTAATAAACAACTAACATAAAAACATGCAAGTTGACTATGTAGATCAGTAGGAGGCTTCAGGTCTTCAAATATATACTAACATGGCCACCAAGAATAGATTCACTATCCCCTGATAAGCAAGAAGAGTTTCCAGAACATATTCACTATCCCCTTCAACTGAAAAAAAAACAAAGTGAAGTAGTGAAATATACCTTATCTAGGAATCCTTAAAACAACCCAAAGCAACAATGGAAACCAATGTTGGCCAGGCTGCAATACATCAAGAACATGTAAGCATGCACCGTTTTGTTGAATTGCATGTAAGACCAATTCTAGGGTGAGGAATCCCATCTTTGAGTCGTAACAACAGCTCTGTTCTTGTAGATTAAATGCCAATCACAAGAGCTGAGCTGAAGCCTTTTACAAGAGATGAGATGACAACCTTAGCTCTCGAGAGTGGCCTTTAATCTCCAAAAACATGCCTTTTTGAGTCCTAACAACAACTCTGTACTTGGATATTTAAGGTCATTCTCTGTACATGATCTTAGCAGAGGATCCTTACCATAGTTATTGGCTTTTAGGGCCTGCATCACAACCACATGTTACAGAAAGGGTATTATTGTAGATGTTGTTTTAACAATTAAGGGAACATGGAGGAACCGATATTACTAAGAGCACCCATTATTTCTTGAGGCTTCTTCCTTGACATCTTAACCAAAGCAGAGTATGGAAATGTTGAAAATGACTTGTTGTACCATGGAAATGTTGAGAATGACTTGTCATACCTATGTAGAGAAATTAGGATGCATAGAAGCATGTGACTAAAATATCTCAGTTACATTTCAGACAACTTAATAGCCTAAATATTGAGCAATCATAGAAGCTCAACCACAAACCATCTTGAGGCAAATCACCACAGCAAAATATGTTGTGTAAATCTCACACACAAGATTCCAAAAACACTGCTCATAGCTAAAAACCACTTTGGCTAGGCTGCAATACTACCTTAGATACTACTTTTAGATACTACTTTGGCTAGGTTGCAATACATCAAGAACATGTAAGGATGTACCATTTTCTTGGATTGCCTATAAGACCAGTTCCAGGGTGAGGAATCCCATTTATGAGTCCTAACAGCAGCTCTGTTCTTAGAGATTAAAGGCCATTCACAAGAGCTGAGCAGAAGCCTTTCACAAGAGATGAGCTGACAACCTTAGCTCTCGAGAATGGCCTCTAATCTCCAAAAATTGGCATTTTACGCAGTGACATGTTGTTTGTTGTGGAAGGCACAAAATGCACAATTCTTCAGAGAAATGTTGACTTAGTAAGCTATCATGTAACATGTGATCAAGTTATAAAAGAAAAATTTACAGAGAACTATTGACTTAGGAAGCAAAAAAAGACATTCACATTCAGCAGGTCAAAACAAAATATGTTGTGTAAATGTCACACACAAGAAGGTAAGACACTACTCATAGCTAAAAGCAAAATATGATTGTCATTTGACAACATTGTCTACGACAATGGACATGAAACAACATTATCTGGATAATTATGTACTAATAAAAAATTGGACCAAAGAAACACAACTATAGATTTCATCTCTCTACACAGTATCCAAGAATGCAATTATCTATCTTTACACTTCATGACCTGCAACAAATGGAAACAACTTTAGATACTAGTTTTGTTTTCAATTATGTCATATTATAAGCAATACTATATGCTCACTTTGGCAGTAAATGTGATTTCAGTCATGCTATGACATTGCCATTAACTTCATCCATATATTGATATTGCTCAGAAGGTCTGACTAGAGGTTCGTTGGCCATCACCACAACCTCTACATAAACACCAACACATGATGAGCCTAAAATTGCACCTCCCACCATTTTCAAGGGGTCAACCTCAGATACTCGACCGATTGCAACTTTATCATCTGCATCTGTGATACTCAGCACATACACTTCCTATAAACAAAATACAATTTAAATAAAAAATTTATATAAATGTAGAATGATGTGCAATTTACACAAATACAAACATACTTATCCCTTATAAATTGTTGAATGTCTCATTCCGATCTACACAATTATTTTATCTTTGTCATAAGGCCATCAAAATTCAACATGGAAAATAATTGATATCACACATCTCGTATAAAATGTATTCATACCTGGCCAGTGCATACATGTTGTGCTGATTGACCGTTTCCTGCTCTAGACAAGGCTAGTATCTACTCTATTTTTGCATTTTGTTCTTAAATTTTAGCTTCAAATTCCATCCGTTCTTGTTCAAGCTGATCCTGGAAATGCTTCCTTTGTGCTTCATTAGCTTCTCAGGATTTACGGTTCTTGCCCCAGATATCAGAAGGTGATGGTCCAAGTCCATAACCACAAACATATTTTGGTCTCTCTTCTCCCATAACCTGCCTATAAATTTCAGCTACACACAACAGAACATAGGAGATGAATTTTATACCAAACATATAAATGTTTCCATGTAGTAAATGTAACATAGTACTATAGGATAGGAATCCTTGTACCAAAATTTTGGCGGATTCAATATCAACTATGCTGCCATCTTTTTTACGATGAGTTTTCTCAAAAAACTCAATAGGATCAACTTCCCCACCTGTTTCCTTCTCCAACTGTATCATTCAAACAAGGTTATTGCTAACATCATTTAATTATATGTCTCTAAACTGTCCAATTGGATCACAATATTGACTAACTTACATCATGTTTCAGACAATCAAATGACTTGGTTCCTGTTGTGTGGCTAACCTTTTGAAATTTTCTGCTTGTCTTGTTAGTTATACACTTCCTCTGTGAAAAAAAATTGCAGTATTATCCATAATAATTATCTATGAGGTAAATTAAATATCAATTAATAGATACAAAAAATTACCTTTCCTTTATTGCTCCTCCAGTAATCCACAAGAAATTTCCATTGAGACGTTTCCACATGGGGAACAACTTGTTCAAGTTGTTGTTCATATGGACTGTCTTCTATGAAGTATAGTTTTTGTAACTCCCACTTGTGGTCCTTCCATTTCTTTCCCAGTCTCTTCATTGTCCACTCCTTTAATTCTATGTCCATCATGGATTTACTCTACTGACAATAAGGATATCAACTAGAAGCTTCATTTAACCATTTAAAAATAAATTTTAATATTGTACCTTCACAAAATTCCATATGAATTCTTTTTTATTTGCTGGAAATTGTCTCCAATCCTCGTAGTTTAATGGACAAAATTGGGATCTCTTGCAATGTTTGTCAAAAAACTTGATAAGTGACATTGGTTTTTACCTACTGGTTGTCCAAATTGATTTATCTCAATGGGAATTTGATCGCCGGGCTTTCTTTTCTAGACTTGCAAACATTGTGTTTGGCCACGTGTGCGATGTCTTTAACCTAAGAATTCATTTATATATCATTAGATGCAACACTATAAATGCAATGATATGAATAAACCGAGTACCTAGCCCATCAGTAGGTGTTGGTGTAGCATTAAACGACTCATCATGGTGATCAGAGACGTCATTTTGCTCCATGGTTTCTTGAAATGCATTGCTATTTTGGCTATTGCCAGCTCTACTCTCTACTCTTCTTGATTGATTGGACACGGGAACATTGACAGTAGGCACCGGGGGTCGATGTCTTTGACCTGAGCATTCATTCATAAAGGATACAACATAAATGGAAATTATATATCTTTAGATGCAGCACTATGAATGCAATGATATGAATTAACCGATTACCTAGCCCATCAGAAGGTGTTGTTGTAGCATTCAACGACTCTTGATGGTGATCAGAGAGGTCATTTTGCTCCATGTGGTTGTGAAATGGATGGCTATTTTGGCTATTGGAAGCTCTACTGTCTACTCTTCTAGATTGATTAGACACTGAAGCATTGCCATTAGGCACCCGTGGTCAATGTCTTTGAGCTGAGCATTCATTCATAAAGGATACATCATAAATGGAAATTATATATCACTAAAGGAAGCACTATATATGCAATGAATTAACCGATTACCTAGCCCATTAGAAGGTGTTGTTGTAGAATTTAACAACTCATCATGGTGATCAGATAGGCCATTTTGCTCCATGTGATCATGAAATGCATGGCTAATTTGACTATTGGCAGCTCTACTATCCACTCTTCTTGAATGATTGGACACCGAAGAATTACCATTAGGCACCCGTTGTCGATGTCTTCGACCTGAGCATTCATTCATAAAGCATACAACATATATAGAAATTATATATCATTAAATGCGGCACTACAAATGCGATGATATGATTACCTTGTCCATCAAAAGGTTTTCTTGTAATAGCAGAGCTAGCAAAAATGTTATTGAATTTCCTTTATCTATCATTTTGAACATTAGGTGGAAGGGAAGCTAAATTTTTTTTGGAGCGATTACTGGATGACAGGTTCAAAGCTTTCCAACAACCTTGTAGAGTAATGCTAGGTAAATGAGTCCCCGTACAAGAGTCAATCATGTGGTTCTGATCATTCCTTGTAGCTGTTTTATTATGGAAGCTGTCACTTAACTTTTCTCTCATCCTGACCATATAAAGTCACACAAAAATGAAGACACTTAAACCAAAATTGAACAACATAAAAGGTATTTACTACTCGTTCGGTCATCCTCTGCCATCCAACAATTATCCATTCTTAAAAATAGTAAAAAATATAACATTTATGAGTAAGGCTGTCTTACAAACAACATAATTATAATAAGGATAAAAGTAGAACATCACTTTGAGGCAATCCTCAAAGAAAAACATCACTCAAAACCACACTAGAGAAAAACATTTGCAAGCCATCATCAAGATCACATTGGGTACCTTAAATTCACAGTATTTGATTGATTACTTATGTTCATTTAGTAATATAACACACATTACAATTTTTGATTATTTCCTATTTTAAAAGTTAAAAAAACTCATCAACAATTGTGACGGCCGTTATGACTGTGACGTGTCAATTTTGTTGATGATGTTGTGTCAAGGATGGATTCGCTTGTAGACGAATCCGAACTGATGGTTATGGGGTACAAGGCGGTACCAACGGGCAAGGATTGCACCTCAGGCATGCCAAATTCATCGAATGATGTATCCTCAGATACGGTAGATCTTGGCTCGTGCATATGCCATCTCAGGTGAGAAGTCAAACTATTGTTGTAATTATGTATATAAGCTTGTATGGTATTGTTGCCAATCGGACGAAGCAAAACCCGATTCGTACGACCAATTCCCATTCTCCCAATCCACCCATGCCAACTGGTTGTAGATACCAGATTGCCATCACCATCATACTAAACCTCGATTACATTTGTCGAGTTCCCAAACTTTAAGGTCATTTGACCATCCGTGTAGCGTCTTCCGTCCAGATGACGCCAATGTCTGTGAATGGTGAGTTGTGCAAGTACACGATCGTCTAGGGTGATGTCCAGCTTTTTTGCTTTAGGGAAAAGGAGCGGGGGGGTGTAGACGCCCAGGCCATAGTGACTGTTGTGGGTGAATAGAGACTGCAAAATATTAGTACTAACAATTGTAAGTATATATAACGATATTATAAATTTTCAGAAAAAGTAGTATAAATTTACAAAATATAGAGCAATATATTTTTTAAAGTGAAGCAATTAGTCCATAAACATATGCACCATGGTTTCTATCAACACTGTCAGGAATGAACCCATTAGAGAACAGGCAACATCATTATCTAGTTTGATGAAACCTGGTCAGGGACCATACAAGTGTACAACTTGTATAAGATCTGAGTGTAGAAGACCTAGAACTTGGAGGAACTGGTGTGCCATCCAACTGATGGTTCCTGGTCTAAGGCAAGAGGTTGGAGTACATATATAGTAAAGATGTATAATTGGCTATAAACTTCTTGAGTAACAGAACATGCCATCAAAAGACAACAATTGATTTAGGATATGGAACTGAAGTAACCATAATGCAATGTGTTTACATTAAAGCAGTATTGAGATAAGACGTACACTCCAAAAAAAATATGAATCAACCATTATGTAAACATCACTGCATAGAAGCCATGCAATTCGTTCAATATAGAAATCAAGAGGGCAAACCATACTTCCTATGGCAGAGAAAAAAATTATTATTGTTCCACAATGGAACCCCTGCATTTTATGCAATCATTGCTTAGTGTTAATAGCAACTTGTCTGCATGCCCTTGGTATCTTGCTTCATTGTTTCTTAAAGACCCTAATTTTCAGGGATGGTGAAGGTTTTTGTCAATTGGTAGTGCAGAAGAATATATACCATTCAAGTTTATGGTAATCAAAGGAAAATTGAAGAAACCACACCCAAAAAACATGTATACTATAAGTAATTATACAAAGGTCTTATTCTTCCTTAGACATTTTTGAATCCTAGAACATTACACAAGAAATGACCATCTCATAAACTTTGTTCTCTCCTTAGCCTCTTCCTACATACGTAAAGATGAGTATCTCTCTCCTTCATTAGCCCAGTGGTGGGAACCCCTATTCTCATTAGAGAGTGCCAACCCACCAAAGATGGTGGCCTAGGTAAGGATACTTTACTTGCCTATTCGTCAATGATTTACAAACAAAGATACAGGAGATGTGCAGACATCACGAGCACCTAAGCGACCACTTTTTAAAAAGTGGATGCTTCATTTTCCTTACAATTTAATACAACTATACACACATTTTTATATGAATACACTAGCATTTAGCAAACTTGTATACATAACCAAAACCAATACGACACTTTAAAATAAAACAACAGAATCATCATATTTCAAGACTGTAAAATAATCCAAGTTTAAATCTAACAAAGAAGGATGGTAGATGGCTTGATATAAACGATTAAGGAAGTGATTGCTGGATATAAAACAACAGAATCATCATATTTCAAGACTATCTTCATAAATTGATTATCATATATACCTTGATAGAATGGAAACTATGAGAATGGATGGGAAAGACCATGTGTGTTTATTGTTTCATAGGGTGTACTTACCTGTCGCGCGCCGAAGCAGCAGGGTGGAAAACCGCCGCAGTCCTCGCCGATAAGTTGGGAGACTGATCTCTTCCTTGGCGTCCCCTCCAACCCTTGGCAACGTCGCCGACACCTTGGAGAAGGGCAGAGAGCGTTATAGTAGGTAGCGTCCACGGCCTGGAAGATTAGGGCGAAAAGGCTAGGTCGACTTTGCGGGTTCTACGAGCAGAGAAAATGTCGGGAGTAAATGTCTCCGCCCAACGCGTGGAGAAGAGGAACCGTTTTGCAGGCCGGGGAAGCTGTGCGGGAATAGAATTTTTTTACTAATTGTGGTCCGCTCATTTGATTTTGCAATTTTGAAATGCCACTGATTAATTATAAAAATGCCTTAATTGGTAAGTCTTTTCTATAAACTCCATAATACGTGGTTTAGAGGCATTTAAATTACAAATGCCACTGCATTACATAGATAGTGGCATTTTTTTAGAAAAGCCACTGGAATAAAAGCCACTAATGGGTATTTTTGCTATAGTGTATGTAAATGTTTAGTGGCATGATTGGATAGTTTAATTGATTATATTTTTGTGCTTTTTATGGCAATGTGTTTAATTGGCGCTTGTTTGGAATTTTGATTTTGAGTATTATCATTTAGCATGGAGGGTTGCCTAGTTTTGTGGTATCAAAGCTTTAGGTTTGCCGAGTCTACATGGACATATGAATTAGGTTGCTGTGTTCGTTCTTACATATCCAACATAGCTAACCATGGGTTATGATTGTGTAGATATGTCTCAAGAACGTGAAGAACATGTTGAGAGTAACTTCATGGCACATAAGAGATGAGTACCAGGAGGAGGGGTACATGAGATGGGCCTAGAATATCCCGTTCCACCACCATTTGGCCCTTGAACCATAGCTGATCCAATTTTTCAATCTTTTTGGATAGTTGTTGGTGACGATCATGCACTCGGTAGATATTGTTCATGCACCTAAACTAAGGGCTCCTATCCCAAATACTGAATCTCAAGGTCCAAGGAAGACCTTTTAGAGGATGAAGCGTGTGGGAGACACCGAGTATGTGGGCATAGCTAACCAGAAAACGCACTATATGTGGTTGACGGAGTTGGAGAATGCATTCAAGATCTTGAACATCTCTGAGGAGGACATGGTGAAGCATGCAATATACCTTGTGAAGGGTCGTGTTGACCACTGGTGGGCCATTGAAAAAGAGAAGAGACCATATGAGGTGGTTAGTTGGGAAGAGTTTTGGTAGAAGTTTGTTAGCTATTACTTCTGTGAGACATATCTGGAAGCGAAGATGACTCAGTTTGAGCGCCTATGCCAAGGGTCATGGATAGTGAATGACTACTAGGTGAAGTTTTTGGAGTATTTGAGGTTTTGTCCTCACAAGGCAACCTTCAATAAGGAGCGGATTAGAAGGTTCCAGAAGGGCTTGAACAACGAGTTGGAAAGGACTGCATCTGCCTTGGAGTCCTGAAAGAAGTTCTCCACCTTTATGGATTCTATTAGGATGATAGAGAGGATAGCTGTAGAGAAATCAGAAGCTAATGCTAGAAAGAGGTCATCCTAGTTTCAGGGACAATCATCAGGTAGTTTCAAGAAGTCGAGGTTTTTTTCACCGTAATGCGAACTGTCACATTAGAGATCAATCATTTCTAAGCCAAGGATACAAGCAAAATCACAATGGTCTCCTAGCAAAGGGGGAGGTCACAGTTTTTTTCCAGGTGGGGTGAACATTTCTGGGTCGATGTTTGTGGCAAGGCCATCTAGGCTACAATACGATAGAAAGACGTGCTTCAAGTGCATTAAGGTTGAAGATGTGAGATAGTTTTACCCCATGAAGAACTAGGATGTTACACAACAACTAAGATAGAGCCAACAAGTCTCAAAATAACTACTATATGGTAGGAAAGGTAGCAAAGTCATGGACATGCATAGTAGGTAGGGTCCAACTAGTAGAGGTCGAGGATGACAATAGGCAAGGACTAGATTCTACGCCATGAGTCAGATGGCAGGAGTGGTCAGCCCATGGGTCATGATAGGTCAGATGGAACTTTTTCATTCTGACTTATCCACATCAATCTTTGTATCTATTTTAGTTGACCCTGGTGTGACATACTCATTTGTCATCAGAGAAATGATAAATAGTTGTAAATTTCCTATTTGTATTAGAATTGATAATCTTTTGTTAGAAATCCCTTTGATTGGTCCTGTGGTGTTGCACAAGGTGTGTCCATCATGTGTTCCTTATTTCTTAGGATACAACATTTAAGTGGATCCAATGACACTTGATATGCATGAATTTGATGTGATCCTAGGGATGGATTCCTTGGAAAAGTATAAGGCTGTTGGATTGTGGTTCCAAAGTTGTGACATTTTGTGATGGCAATGTCTCTTTGAGTTTCCATGGAGTTAGGAAGATTCTTCCTACCTGTCTAGTATTAGTTGTGATAGCAGAGAAGTTGATGAGACAAGTATGTGAAGCTTTCTTAGCTCATGTGGTGTATACGAAGATGAGAAGTCCTAGTATCCAGGATGTTCCTGTAGTGAGTAAGTTTGAGGATGTTTTCCTTGATGAGTTTCCAACTGCTCCACCCCTGAGGGAGATTGATTTTGAAATCAATCTAGTTCATGGCATGCAAGCCATAACACAAACACCCTATAGCATGGCTCTAGCTGAGTTGTAGGTATTGAAAATTGTGGGAGTTGTTGAAGGGTTTCATACGATCAAACACTTCCCCTTGGGTTGCTTTTGTGTTGTTTGTGAAGAAGAAGGATGGTTCTATGAGTCTTTCCATAGACTACCGACAGTTGAACAAGAAGTTGCCAAGGCTAGATGATCTATTTGACCAGTTGAGAGGTGCTATAGTGTTTTCCAAGATAAATGGTCAACATATCACCAACTTAGGATCAAGGAAGATGACATACCTAAGACTGCTTTTAGGACTAGGTATGGTGATTATGAGTTTGTGATTATGTTGTTTGGGCTAACCAATGCACCAACAATATTCATGGACCTGATGATAGACTTTTTAAACCATATCTTAACTAGTTCATGGCGGTGTTCATAGATGACATCTTGGTATACTCTAGGGACAATTAGCAACATGAGAAACATCTTCATCAGGTGTTGGAGTTGTTGAGGCAACACATGCTCTATTCCAAGTTTCATAAGAGAAATTTTTGACTGACCAGGGTGTACTTTATTGGTCACATCATATCTACAAATGGTGTTTGTGTAGATACAAAGAAGGTAGAGTTTGTGCTAAAATGGGAGCAACCCAAGACACTGACTAAGGTTTGAATCTCTCTAGGTTTAGCTGATTACTACATGAGGTTCATTAAGAAGTTAAGTACGATAGCTCTACTCCTAACCAAGCTAACAAAGAAGGGTGATACTTTTGTATGGGATGACAACTGTCAATGTTCTTTCCATATATTGAAGGAGAAGTTGACGAGTTCTCTAGTGTTGGTGTTTTTAGATCCTAGGATAGGATACATCATTTTCTATGATGCCTCAAAGAATGGGTTGGGATATGTGTTGATGCAGGACAAGAATGTGATTTATTTTGCTTCTTGATAGCTTAAGAAACAAGAGGAGAACTACCCAACTCATGATCTAGAGTTAGCAACAATGGTTCTTGAATTGGATTTGGAGACACTATATGTATGAAGAGAAGTGTCAAATATTCACAAATCACTAGAATCTATAGTACATCTTTTCAAAGTAGGAGTTGAATAGGAGGCAGAGGAGATGGACGGAGCTGATCAAGGACTATGACTGTGCAATAGACTATCATTCAGGAAAGGTAAATTTGGTGGTTGATGCATTGAGTAGAAAGTCAATCCTAGTCTTCATCATTGTATATAAATATAGTACAGTTGCACTGTGACGTGTCACAAGTGGTACATTCTAGTATCACTTAGAAAGATGAATGTACAATTGAAGGTCTCCTTGTTGGTAGGTTTCCTAGAATAATTAAAGGTGAAGTTGAATATGATACAACAGATTAGAGATGCATAGAAAGATGATATTATGATACATGACATTAAGTCTATGTTTGAGAGTGGAAAGCATGATGGGTTTCTTGAGACAAATCATGGAGCACTATGTTTTTACAAGTAGTTGGTGGTTCTTGATGTTAGTGGTATGATAGAGATGTTACTTGAGGTGGCTCATTCCTCAATGTATGATATGAATCTAGGTAGTACGAAGATACGTTACAACCTCAAGGACTAGTATTGGTGGCCATATTTGAAGCATAATATGGAAGAGTTTGTGGCCAAGTGCACAGTTTGTCAGTAGGTCAAGGTAGAGCATCAGAAGCCTATAGGAACATTGCATCCTTTGTTAATTCCACAATGAAAATGAGATCACATAAATGTGGAATATATGTCAGTCTTCCAAGGACAACCAAGGGTCATGATTCCATTTGGGTGATAGTTGATCAGTTGACAAAGTTAGCTCACTTTTTGTTAGTTAATACCGCCTATATTGCAGATAAGTTAGCATAGATCAATGTTAATGAGAAAGTTCATCTACATAGCATGTCAGTTACCATAGTGTCTGACTGACGTCCTCAATTTATGAGCTAGTTTTAGGGATGTTTACATATCACTATATTTGAGGTTTAGTACAACCTTTTACCCATAGATAGATGGATAGTCAGAAAGTACCATTCAGGTGTTAGAGGATCTGTTGAGAGCATGAGTGCTTTAGTTTCTTAGCAGTTAGGATATTCACATGAGTTTTATTGAGTTTGCCTACAACAACAGTTATCAGAGGAGTATAGACATGTTACTATACAAGGCTATGTATGGTAGGTGTTGTAGGTCACCTCTTTGTTGGTATGAAGTAGGTGAGTATCAGTTGTTCCATCCTGAGTTGGTGTAGCAGACTACAAAGAAGATCTAGGTGATACATCAATAGTTCAAAGCAACACAGGAATAGGAAAAAGTTATATGTTGATAATTGTCATAGAACATTGGAATTCCAAGTTGGTGACCTTCTATATCTTATGGTTTCCCCTTGGAAAGGTATGTTGAGGTTTTGAAAGAAGGGCAAGCTAGATCCTAGATTTATGGGACCATACCCTATCATAGCATGAGTTGGAAAGGTGGCATATAGGTTGGAGTTTCTACCAGAGTTGCACAGGTTGCACAATGTGTTCCATGTTTGGAAGTTGAGGAAGTGCCATCCCGATATGGAGAAGATGATACACACCATAGAGGTAGAGCTACAGTAGGAAGTTACCTACGTTGAAGTCTAATTTTTTATCTTAGATAGGCGGGTGCAGAAGCTTAAGAACAAGGGCATAGTTTTTTGTAGAGGTGTTGTGGCATCACTGTGGTGTAGAGGAAGCCATGTGGGAGTTAGAGGATGGTGTGCCTAGGAAGTACCCATCCTTGTTTTATTAGGATTTTGGGCGCAAAATCCTTGTTAGGAGTTTATGGTTGTAAGACCCCAAACCCTGCTTAACCTATAGACATAGTTTTCTTGGCCCAATCAGATTTACTTGATGCTTAAACTTGAGCTTTAAATCTGATTTGTGATGTCACACTGGATGATGAGACTATGTTTATATTTTGAGTCAAAATAGACATTTTCTTGCTCAAATATTTAAAAATTCATGTAATTTGTGTACCTTTATGTAAATTACTTTTTTGGTGTGAACATAATTGCGATATTTTCTTGAGTTGCTTCATGATGTGCATACTAATTATGTAATTCTACTTCTCCTTTTGATGCTTTTGAGTTTGCTTTGTTGGAATTCATATAAGCTTGGTGAGATGATAAGTGTAGTGTTTTTCATCAATCAATGGTTTGTTAGTGAGCATTTGTCTATCGGTGACCGATGGTTTTCCCTTTTCTAGATGGAGTTCCTGAGAAGACAAATTTTATGACGTGTTGATCGACAAATTTTTATGATGGGTTGATTGATGCTCTCGGTGACCACTGAGATTTGACTAATATGGTATTGTTATTGACGGTCTGGCAGTGATCGATAGATTTTTGTTGCTCAATGCGATCTAAGTGATTTGGCTGATAATTTCCAACTAGTTCCTGGTTCCTGATGAACCTGCTCAGCGACTGCTTGATGGATCTACTAACCAATAGGAAATCAGTCTCTTGACCTACCCACCTATAAATACCCATCTTCTCTCTTTCCTTTCACTCTTTTATGGAGATCTAGTTGCAACCAAAGGAGCCCGACAAGACTTTTGGAGGAAAGATGAAGGTTCATCATGGCTCATATAGGGGTGGTTTGTGGATGCATTTGCTTGAATCGAGGTTCCCATGACTGATCTAGGATCGTTGATCATTCTCCTTGCTCCATTCATGTAAGATTCGTTCTCTTTCACTTGCTTTGTTTTTGTTCTTCACCCTGATTCGTCATGCAGCCAAGATCTATGATTTTCTTGGTATTTTTTTGCTAGAACCTTACTCATATGGGTTAAGAACTCTGTCTTTCTTCTTTCTTGCTCTAGTTCCACCCTGTTCATGGAAAGAGGATACATTCTTAGATATTTGGTGTGCAAATCTTGATGTTTGGGTTATGATTTTAGGGTTTGCCACCTTGGATTCAGATTTCTTCTCTCTACCAGGAAAATTATATAACTTTGAATGCATCTCTTGCCTACTTTCAACATGCATGTTGTTAATCATATTTCATGACTCTTAAAATGCTAAAAGATGGTCTTTTTTGTACTATTTTATATCACAAAATGATGATGATACAAATTCTTAAGCCTTACTTAGTCTTCATGAACATTCTCTCATAGTATAATGAACTTTCCTTGAGTATGAAATATCTGATATTCTCGAATTGTAATTGCTTGAACTTCCAAAATACCATGTGTGTGACGTTTTGGTGCCCAAGAGACCAACAATTTGACCTCCATGCTATGCCTTGCAATTAGTTAAACATTTTATGCAATGGAGGGACCAACAATTCCTATTATGATGATGTAATATATGTTGGATGAAACCCTAATATTGAAAGTAACTCTTTTATTATAAGTTTGAGTGCATAGACACTTATGATTAGAGACATGAAATTGTTGAATATGTTTTATATACTCTAAGGTTGCAAAACATAATAAATTTTGTAAGAACCTTCTTTATGTTCATACAGAACTTGATTGATGTAGTCAAAAATGAAATATATTAACTTAAGTAATCAAGTGTAACCCTAAACAAGTAGTTCTTTGAATCTGTAGAGATATTCTAGTTTCAAGATTTGTTGGATAGCGAAATGAGTACTCTGAAAGGATCTTGTAGTCATATACTGTTGAGTATAAGTAGGTGCAGGGAGGGTGTATCCTTGTCATCCTGATCCCAAGGTTTTTGGAGATCCGATGATGCTGTCTTGGATGATGATGTAATTGTGAGTGTTTGCAGCTGAAACTTGAATATGAGGGTCATATACCTTAGTTTCTAGTGTCATGTCTTGTGTACCCAAGCCATACAAGGTTTTTTAGTAGTTGGGCTAATGTGCCACTACAGTTGTCACTCGTATTGATCGAAGGGAAGATATCTTTAGGATTTTGGTCATCCTATAATTTGTACGAGGAAGATTTCAACTTTACAGTGGTCATCTAATAGTTTTAGTGGTATGCGACCTAGGGCTTAATAAATATGTAATTCAGGCATTTGGCATAACTATTAGGGTTATTTGACAAATTACATTGGATAATGATTATTTCTATATTTTTTTGATTTGTAGAAGGTTAAATATGTAGTAAGAGAAATGCATTTTACTTATAACTCTGACTGTGTTTGATCTTTATGCAAGTTATATAGTCTTTCAACTCTATAATGCTATCTACTTTAATTGCTTAAAATACATATCCCTGGTCAACAATAGTTGTTTTTGGAGTTATATCTCTTGATGGAACATGATCCCAGATTGTGGGTTACTACATCATTTTAGGTGACCTACAGTGCCATCAAATGCAGTTTGATGAGGAGGCAGAATTTGAGATCAATAACGATGAGAGGGTGGTGTGGTTAGTATAGAGTCCTAGAGTCATCCCTGTACTCTCAGGTCTAGGTGGGGAGTTTTATAAAAGATATATATCTATTCATGATTTTGGTCATATATCTTATGCTATGTAAATATTGTAAATATGTGTGCGATGTATTTTGTTTACAGGCTGTGGATAAGGCCACAGGACAAATTTAAAGGGACATTGTATTGTTAAATATATATTTAGAAGAAGTTGGACCTCTATGTAGATATTCTCTAGCATGATTGGAAAGTTTAATTGGTTTAAATTTTATGCCATTTTTTAGGTCACATGTTTAATAAGTGTTTGTTTGACTTTTGATTTTGAGTAATCTCATTTAGTGCAGCAAGTTGCCAAACTTTTAGTCTTCTTATTCATGAACATATATGAAGTGATAGAATCTATAACTGCCTTCCACATAGGTAACACATTTGATGATTGCTTCAGTGCTGTATCTAGAGTTGGCTTCCTTCAGATTGTGCACATCTAGTACCATTTTATCCAACTTAGATTTTCAAACAACTTTGATTCAGAAGTGGTATTGAAAGGTGACAAAGTAGTGATGATGTCTGATGTTGTTCTAATAGATTTTCTATCATAGTTCCTACCACCTTATAGTGCAGTGATGTTATTAACGTTTTCCCTATAATGTTGAGTGTTATGTTTCATGAAATCGCTCTAAGTCGCTATGCCGAGAGATGTTCTTTCTGCCGAGGTAAGCTCTTCATAGAATGGTTGCAAGGAAGCTTTCTTTGAACTTGTGATGTGGGAAATCTCTGAGATATTATTGGCATCTATCCCAAGATCCATACAAATTCTCATTAGGATTTTGTTTAAGACCAATGATTTTGTGTTTGCACGAAGCATCTTCTCAATTGGGAATTTTTTTAACAAAGTCTTCGTCTAGCTGTTTCCAAGTGGTAGCTCCCTTTAGTGATAAATCCTAAGCTAGAGGCTTGTCTCTTAGGGGAAATGAAAACCCTTAAGGTAGATGATGTATTGAGGGACCTATTTATTTTAAGGGAATCACAAAGATTTCTTAAGGGATCAATATGATGGTAGGGATTTTCTTCAAAAGTCTAGTGCTAAAGGATATTAAGAAAAGTGGTCTTTAGTTCAAAGTTGGCCACCAACATGTGAGGTATTACTATTGGATGCATATTGTTATTGGAATGGGCCATGGCTAACAATCATAGAGGCAGATGATTCTTTAGAGACTATCCTATGGCTGGTTGATCATCCATTGGATCATCAAAAAGTTTCTTGATTTTTGGAAATTCACAAAAAATCTCTAGGATTGGAAGAAAAGGGGGTATCGAATACCTAAAAAGATAATCAAATGGGTCAGAATCAAAGATTGGAAAGATAAATGAAACTAAAGGTAGGTGTAATGAAATGAAGATAAAAGGGTGTAATTAATTCTATTGCTAAACTTAAGGACACAAACTAATTCTAAGTAGAATTCAAGTTCTTAATGGTTGCTTGTTGCCTTATCCCAGGAAACATATCCAAATGTTGGTTTCTCTTTTTTGTGGGCCAACAGTGTAAACATGATTGCCTCGTCAAAGATATCAGACTTCAGAATGTATACCTGACTTCAAGAGACGTCTTCAACTTAGTACATAGTATATTGTAGTAACACGGGGTCGAACACAAGGATAAGGAAAAACAACAGAATAAGAACATGAAAAATTGGCTTTTTCTAGTGGATCAAAAGGAGTGAATTTGGTATTCCAATTAAGGAATGATATAATCTAATTAAATTGGTAAATATAAGTTATGAAAGATCAAATGAAAGGAAGATAATTTTGAAAAATGATAAAAGGGGACATGGATTGGGTTTAACTAATCAAACCATTATGAAAATGATAAAAAAGGGGATAGGGATTGGGACTAACCAATAAAATCATACTCAACCATGCAAAACCTTCTCTTCCAATTTATATATGTTCTTGACATGCTTTGCAAACAGTCATAAAAGATATATGCACTTTCCTTCTCTCGAGATCCATATATAATTCTACCTAAAAGTATCTTTTTCTCTCGAGTTGATAAGCAACAGATTAATGATAAATGTATGAATCTTTGTTATAGTAACTCCTCACTCTCATGTCCTATTACTAATCCATACTGTATATCATACTGAACTCATTATCTCAAATTAATCCAGATCAAACATTGCAAGAAGTTAGCTAATCAAACAAGCCACACATTAAAATAGGAGAACAAAGCTATAAGAACACATGTATTAAACATAAGGTGGAAAGATACATGGTTGTGAGGGACTAACGACTACTCCCAACTCAAGTTATGAGTTTAGCCACTCATGGAGGAAGAAGGAAACATATATAACTTGAACAAGTCATAGTTGTTGAATGAAATGAGACAATAAGAAATATGGGGAAAAAGTCACTACAAGGTGAATCTAAATAGCAGGCACGAGAGTGAGGAGTTACTAGGAGACCCATTTCCCTGTAAGGGATCAATGGTCCCCATTTCTCTTATTGGTAGAACTTGGTCAAGTAGGTATGTCGATATGTTAATGGAAGTGGTTGGTCAACAAGTCTAGAGGTCGATGGGTCTCACTAGGTTGATAGATATTGATTAGTCAACTGTTCTAGACTTGGACTTGGTCTTGGTCTCCATAACAACCCTTCAACTTGTTTATAGAATAATAGGATGCCTTGAACTGATGCTTTTGGGCTATTTATAAGGTTTGACTTGTGCCTTGTCAATTTGTAATTGGTCTACATGGCACTGACCCTTGGGTTCCTTCTCATCAACCTAGAGGTTGATGGTTTCCTTATAATGGACTATATATAAGAAAGATAAACAGTGGTCTGTATAATAGCTTGATGGGTCTTTTTTTTTGTCATCAATCTGAAGTTCGATGGTATTCTACAAGGCTTCAGATCAATGGGTCTTTATTGATCTTGAATCCACCATTTTGAGTGTCGATCTTGGATCCATCATTCTAAATGTTGATGTTCCTCTTGACGTAGAAGCTAGATAGATTCGTATATCAAACTCTTGATAATGGTTCAATTGCCATCCTAAAAGATTGATGGGTAGGTGATTCCTTGTTGAGGTTGACATATTTTTCATAAGTAATAATCACTTGGAGGTCGATGGGTAGGCCATCGATCTTCATGATTTTGAGTTCACTTTCTAATATTTGCAAGAGAGCTTAGTTAGAACTAAGTATTTGATGACTAAGTGTAAAATGGAGGAATTTATGATCATGAAGAAGTAAATGAGATGATCTTATATTATAAAAGAGTTATGAAATATGCATAAAAACTGATGTTATCAGCTATAGATGGCCAAGGAGAAACCCGGGAATCAGTTTACATAAAGAGTCATATTTGTACCAAAAATTGCATTAGAAAAGTGAGTGAAATATTAATACAAATAAAATTATGTATTAAAACCTATAACTTCATTTTTTTCTTCTAAAAACCAACTCTACTTGTATCCATGAAGCAAATGGCATAAATTTAAGTTCATTCAAAATCTCCTATAGTGTCACTTTTTGTATAAAAAGTGACTCTAGAAGTTTGTTCCGCTTCACATCATATAACATTGTTTCTTTTGGAAAATCTGACACCTATAGGGTCATTTTTTGTATTAAAGGGATTCAAGAAGTTTGGGTAGCTTTACATCATATGATGTCACTTATTTTGAAAACCTAACATTGTATCTTTGGTAAATGGGGTCACTTTTTGTGAAAAATGAGGTCGTATTGCAAATTTAGGCACCACTAATGTTTTCTAACATTTTTCCTTAAAAATGATAGAAAAGGCCATCCTATTTCTCTAATCGTGAAATACAATTTTAAATCCACATCACAAAAAACCATGATCTAGATAATGTATTCTTCCTCATTGGCATCATTTGGGATTATTCAATGCCGCCACCTTCGCTGGCCCATTGGACCTGCATTTTGGATGTTGTTGCTTCTCCTTGCTCTTTGCATAACTGAAGATATTTTTTGTGATTGCCTCATGCTTTTCCGTCCACTCAAGATCTAAACAATTGAAATCAACATATAACAATAACATCATCCTTGTGACACCCCACCAGTCGGGAAAGGAACACAACCTGTAGTTTTGAATCTGAAGTACACATAAGATATGTCTACAAAACATGACTATTCAAATGACAAGTAAATCCAAATCATATTCATAGTGGATATTAAATCCCAACATCAACCACTTGTAAACATTTAAGATTGTATTCCAAACAAGACAAATATGAATATGTAAATAAATTGTACCTATAAGAGAATGACTATTTTCTACATCAAGAAACATATTCAACAAGAATAGATTTATCAATTAGCACTAAAAAGAATGTAACAAACATTCAATTCCTATTCTACACAACTTGTCATATTTTATTCATTTTCCCTACAACTACTTAGCTTGTAACTCACTAACTAGAAGTCACCATGCCTGATTCTTGTATCAACAACTCACTATCACTATCTTAGGGTTTAGTCAGCCACCCTAAGATATCAACAACAAACTCTGGTCCACCTCATGGTTGCCTTGTGAGGCTCACGTCCTCATCTCAGGTACACGAAATAACAACCAACATAACACCATATGCCATATCTTCATATTTTCATAGTTCACAAATTTCATTTCATCAAAATCTATTTTCATGGACATAGACTTCCACATTAAATGATATAGGGCCAGAATAACACCATATGACTTCCTCCAAAATGTTGGTTTTTTAACCTTTAAATTCTCGATCCACACTCCAAAAATCCGTCTCATAATTCTCTGATTACTATAAGGAGATTTGTTTCATTTTCTCAGTATGGACCCCAGGGAAAACTTATGATGTTCAGGGAATCTAACTAGATGTGTCATCATTTCACTTGTTATTTAATCCATTTGTTCATGTTTAAGAGAATTCAAATAATCATTTTTCAAGTGTGTGTATTCTTAAGCAACTAGAATGACATAAAGCATATTAAGGTTAACAAGAAAGATGATGATTAAAATAAGAGGCACAACAATATGTAGTTTACAACATATATTTTCCTTTCCATTCCTACACCATTTCATATCAATCATTATTAGTGGGCCATTAGGCCGAGACATAATATTATTATCCAACATTTACCCTAAAATTGGGTTTATCAAAAGTAATTAGTGCTTATTAATTCAAACCCACTGTATTTCTAATCAATCCATTCCATATATTGTTCTCATCAAATATCCAGACACATTAGGACTAGAAACAATATATATATACATATATATATATATATCTATATATATATAGATATACATCTTATGTCATTCATGGTTCTCAAAATAGGTTTACCATACAACATGTGCATATTTCCTCTGAGTTCTATATATCTAAATAAATATCAAAGACAAAACATGTATGGTTCATATAATTCTCCTCTTTTACTTTTTACCATTCTTTAGGTAGTGTTACTATTCAACATACTTGTGATCCCATTTGAAATCTATAAGTTAAGATCATTCCCAGAATAGAAGTATTCTCACATATAATTTAAATTCAAGAACATATTCTTATAAATCAATTCACATCCTTAAAGTTCATCTTATAACTGAATTAAACTATACTTATATGCATGACTTAATCCCTTATTTGAGATCATTATTCGTTAGAATCACCTTATCATATTAGGGTTAGAGTTAGATTCTTAGACCTTTCTACTAATATTCATCACTTCTCTTTAATTTCATGTTCATTAGTCTCAATTTCTTTCATTTTACGTTTTCTACTACTATTGGAACAAATCATTCTAAATTTACTTAATGCATCGACTTTCTCTCTCATTAGTATCCTTTATAGTATGATTTTAGTGCATTTTATTCAATTTATATCAATACGTAAATAGTTAAATTAAATAGATAAAAGACTTCCTCATGCTAGATTTATTAATATATCATTCATGACTTATCATAAAAATTCCATTCATCCTTATCCATTTCTTATATTGCATTTATATGCATATACCATGCCATTTGACCTACAATGGCATTTTGATGAATAAAAGCAATCCTTCTATTCCTTATCAAATTCTCAATTTAGAAAGTACCACGAAACAATGTTACTTCTTCTTACCTCTTAATCTCTAGTCATGACTTTTTTTTACTGCAACAAGCATGGGTCTCCCTTTCTATTATGAAGCTCCTCAAAGAACAAAGAAGTTACAGATTACATATCAAGAAAATAATAGTAAAGAAAGAAGAGAAAAACTAATTGTACATAAGTAGAGAATTATTATAAGTGCCCAACCAAACAACTTCAATGGGTAGTTTCTTATTACAAAAAATCCTTCTATTTCTTTCAAGCCAGATGTGGTATAAAGTAAATCAAACATTGACTTCATCTTACCTTTTCGAATTCAACAAATCTTTGATCTAACGAGGCCTCACCCTAGAAGCTTCGGCAAAGAGGCCCCAAATCCTCATGCTAAAATCACAAAAGAAGAGTAAATTCTATAAAGAATCCTCTTGGGTATCACATAGACATCACTTCAGTATAACATGAAAACCAAAATGCTTCAGCACGTCAAGAGTAGGGATTTTCATAAGAGAAGTTTTCCACAGTATAACAGAGATCCTCCTAGGTACATTCATAGACCAAATCCATTATGCCTAGGATACCTTAGCATGTTTAACTCTACATAGATTCTAGGCATACTTCATAGAAAGAGAAGATTTACTATTGATAAGAACTCTATCAACATTTTTTGTAGAAGGATGAGGCAAAGTAGTAAAGTAATCATTAGCAAGGCTACTACTTCTTACATTTGGGAAAACCCTATCACCATTAATAGTAAATTGATTAACCTTACATGATTAACCTTTCCATGTCCTTCCCATGAGTTGATCACCAATATGGCTAAAAAGAGGACATACCTGGGCACTAAGGGTCTTTACGAAGAAAGAAATTTTAACTATCCCCAAAAACAAATTGAACATGTTTTATTATGTGACTTGAATAAAAGCCTTCGATTCATGTAGAGTTTACTCATTATTCCATATATTATACTAGAATAGGTGTATTAGGTTCAAATAACCTTAGTATGAATCATTATCTTCAACTTAAGTAACAATACCTACAATCAAGCATTTCTTCACATTTACAAAGTTACATACAAGTTCTATCTATATTCCTCATACTTGTCTTAATATTAAATTTCTAAGGATTCAAGAAGTCATCTTAGTTCAATACATCAAAAGAACATTGTTACTCCTTAATCTCATCACAGTGTATAGGTGTTCATTAGGGCTACTCACACACATGGAAACCCTTGTTTCCACTTTCACACAATTTATGCATCAATGAATAAGTATGCATTTATTCATTGGATCATTTGACTGAATCTCTCGTCATGTACCCTAAAAAGGGAATAGTTTTATTTCAAACACTTGGACTGATCTTTATGTACATGCCATGTGCAATTCATGAAAATTTCTAGATATACAATTGAGGAACTCATTCTTATTAAGTTCGACCATGATTTTATCCTTGTCAAGTCAACTTTTGATCTTAACACTCATTAGGCATTTTAGGAAACATATGCATAAAGAAACATGTTCATTTTGTGGATCTGAATAAACAAACCAGGAACAAGACAAATACAATTAAAAAAGAAATAATCTAAATCATTTAAAATCATTTCCTCAAAGCTTCCAAATTGATTACCCAATCAAATACAAATACACACAAGGATCTTGTTTGGTTTAGTTGGATGGAATTAGGCTTTAAACATGACTACGAAAAGTAATAGGGAGATAAACACTCACCTAAGGTGCCAAGAACCTTGATAATGTTGCATGTAATATGAATTTCTAGAAATTCATGACGTTTCTAACCATCAACTCCTTTTTTCCTCCTTTCAACTCAAAACCCCTAGAAAAGGATAATACGAGAGAAAGAAAGAGAAAATATGGTGATTTACTATATTTTTGGTTGAAATTAGAGGGAGGACGGAATATAGATACATGACAGAAAATTCACCATGAAATTATATTGTCTGTTGATGAACTTACATGAATTCACAATCTACAGGAAGCTAACACCCTAACTTTGCATATCTAATTTTTTTTCTCTATCAAAGCCCTAATCCACTTCTTCCCCCTTTCTATATCTATATATAACTTCATATTTGGATAGGGGCCACAATTATGGGAGCGACTAAAGTTTAATTTGATGATATAGATTTATTGAGGTGCTTGGAAAATTTATAAATAAGTCTAAAAACTACTTTTTTTTCTAGATTGGTTGGTTAGCTATGTTGTTACTGATAAGAAACTTAACCAACACCACTTTCAGATCACTCCAACATCATCCAAAAATTATGAAAATCTGATGGAATGTCTGATATTGAGCAATTAAGCTCATTTTGATATACCAATAAATAAATAAAAATCAAATATCAGACTTCTACATTTCAGCCTGAATGCTCAGTAAGATGAGTTTGTCCTAGGGAAACTCGACTGACAAACTGTTCATGAAACATTAAAAAATTCTGATATTTTGCTAAAACACTTATATTCGAGTTACCCAAAATATATAAAAGTTTCTCTAAATTAGATTATAGATAAAATAATAAAATTTATTTCCTACAATAGTGCACTTATCATATATTGTATTCATAACTATAAAACCCTACTTTAGACCGTCTATGGTTTCAACTTCTCCAACCCTAATTATTTTGAAAAAACATACTTATATTTTTTCAATAGGTTTAAAACATCATAATAAAATTGTGATCATGAATTGAGCTTAACCAATGATCTTCTAGTGAAGCATGTGATCGTCCAAATACAACCTTATTAAAAGGCTAATTTGAAAATGGGTCATTACAAATTCTTCTCTCCTTTTGATATTTCCTTCCAAAATTAAAAAAAGACATAGAATAAGATCATATCATGTAATTATGATTCTCTATCAGTGTCTTGTTATAATTATTTACATATTATATTTCTTTCATATTTCATCATTTTATTGCTTCTTGGATATTTTACATTGGAACTTTGAATTTACTGGTATTAGATGGATATTTATCCCCTATCATAATCATGTATCTCTTTAAGTATCACAAATCTGTATCTCACAAATCTTTTTAATACATCACTATCATGACATGATTCATATTTCCTTTTATATTTTTTTAAATATTGTTACTATATATCATGGATCACAATTATAGTTCATTCTATATTATCACCCACATCCATCATTTTCCTTCATAAAGAATATTAACTCAATGGACATAATTCTAAATTCTCATATTTTTCTTAAATTTTAGATATGTACTCATGCTCAAATTTATTAGGGATTATCTTCATAATCAATGAAATTCATTCATCATGCTAATAAGAAATTTCCAACTTGTCTTAGGTTCCATATTTAATTGTGTAATCTTTCTCTTTCTCCATTTTTCATTCATTATTTTTTTATCATCATGTATATTATTATAAACCAAACTATCTTCATCTAGAATCTTGGTTTAGACAGCTAGAAGAAGTACACTAAACAACTCACTACCAACTTATCCCAATAATCAAACACTTGACCAGAGTAGTTGAATACTGAGTTCAGTCAGTATGTATATCATTACAGTTTTATTCAACACCATGTTATCATTTTATCCCAGATCCTATTGTCCTTGTAGACTTATCTAACCTAAAATCCGATATCATGTTGTCGAGATGTCTCTTTTGATCAGTTAAAATGCTCGACATTAGAGAGAAACCCTAAACAAAAACCCATATTATGAAATAAAACAACTAATTATCGAAAAACATGATTGACACAGTTTACAAAAGGCACATATAAATTATCCCTTTTCCTTTCTCATTAAACCTCATAAACCAATATCACATTATAAAAAATCTTATACAAATACAATTAAACCAAAATCAAATATTATTGCTCATGTATAGTTTAATTTATATTATTCACATGTACATGAAAGATTCAACTCGATACACTACCCATCCCAATAAAGAGAGAGTAAAGCGACATTCTAATCTACATTATTCTATTTACATCTTCTTTGTCATGACCTCCCTCCAGATAGCATTATAACTAAAAATGTTTAAACAACCTCATGAGACTGATATAGAACCCCAGTGAGTGGATACCTTCCACTCAAGATGAGTACATGCATCCATATCGGATTAAGTATATTGAACCTAACTTATAGATATTTAAATATCTAATAGATAACTACAACATTTAGTCAAAACCAATTTATAATAATAATGTAATCAGTTAGTAAGGTGTTCTTTTAGTCCAATCCCAACTTCAAAAACATTCTTAAGAGTATATATCCATAAACAAGTCAATGAATGCTACTTGCTTCAAAACTCCTTTAGTATGAGTAATAATTCAAGATCTAAACAATTATAATCAATATATAACCATAACAATATCCTTGTGACACCGTACAACCGAAATAGGAACACATCATGTAGTCCTAAAGTTGAAGTACACATAAGACATGTCTACAAAATATGACTATTAAAATGATAATTAAATCCAAATCATGTTTAGAGTGAATTATAAATCCCAACATTAACCACTTATCAACATTTAGGATTATATTCTAAATCAGACAAATAAGAATATGGAAAAAGATAGTCTATATACAAAAAGGATAAATTCTTACATCAAAAAACATATTCAACAATAATAGATTTATCAGTTAGCAATAAAAGAAATGTTACAAACATTTAATTAATCTTCCACGTAGCATTTATCTTATTCTCAGTTGCCCTGAAACCACTTGTCTTGTACCTCTCCATGTAGAAGTCGCCACACCTGATTCTCATGTCAATGAATCATCGTTACTATCTTATCCTTTAGCCTGCCACCCTAAGATATCAACAACAAACCTTGATCCACCTAAATATTTCCTAAAGAGGCTCACATCCACATTTTGGGTACATGAGATAGCTAACCAACATAACAATATATCTAAATCATCACGTTTTTCATATTTCACAATTTTTATTTCATTGGAGTCTATTCCTCATGGACACAGACTTTCACAACAAAGGATTTAGGGCCAGAATCACACCATGTGACTCACTCCTACATCTTGGTGGTCTAATCTTTAAGGTATCGATCCATATACTAGAAATCCTTCTCATGATTCCCTAATTACTACAAGGAGACTCGTTTCATTTCCCCAGTATGGACCTCGGAGGAAACTCACAATGTTAAGGAAACCGAACTAGATGTGTCATCATTTCACATGCTATTTAATCAATTTTTTCATTTTAAAAGAAATCAAATCATAAATGTCAAGTGTTATTATTGTGCAACTAGAATGACATAGAGCATATCAGGGTTAACAAGAAAGATTGTGATTAAAATAAGAGGAACAACAATATGTAGTTTGCACCATATATTTTCCTTCCCATTTCTAGTTCATTTCATATCAATCATCATCAATGGGCCATCAACCTAAGACATAATCTCATTATCCAATATTTACCCTAAACAAGGTTTATCAAAGTAATTGATGCATATTAATTCAATCTCAACATATTTCTTACAAGATCATTTCATATTATAGTTCTCATCAATTATATATAGATACATTATAACCAGAAACAATACAACCATATCGACATCTTATTTCATTCATCATGCTGCATGATAGGTCTATCATTCAACATATACTTATTTCATTAGATTTCTATAGATGTAAACAAATCTAAAAGCGCAAACATGTATAGAACCATTATTTGTCCTCTTTTAGTATTACCATTATTCAATTAGGGTTACTATTCAACATACATGTGATCCCATTTGAAATTCAGAAGTTTAATTAATTCTCAAAATACAAGTATTCTAAAAGATAATTACAATTCAAGAACAAATTTCTATAAATCAATTTACATCCTTCAACTTCATCTTATAATTGAACTGAGCTATACTTATATGCATTGTGCATTCCTCATTTGAAATCATTATTCATTAGCATCACCTAGTTCATAATCTTATGGTTAGAGTTAGTTTCTTAGATGCATCTACTAGTTTTCATCATTTTCCTTCATTTAATATTCATTAGTCTCAACTTATTTAATTTCATATTCACTACTTTTCTTGGAAGAAATCATTCTAAATTTACTTAATGCATAAAGTATCTCTTTCATTTAAATTCTTAATAGTCTGATTTTAGTCTATTTCATTCAGTTTGTATCAATCTCGATATATTTTTTCTTTGCAACTCCATTCATTTAATTAACATAATGTCTTCAATGGAGTTGTTAAGCTACCATTAAAATTTCAACTTATTTGTATGTACCAATAAATAGATAAAAATAAAATACCATACTTCTATATTTCAACCTAAATGCATGGTCGACTGAGTTTATCCTAGAGAAACTCAGTCAAAAAATAGGTCATACTACACTGAAAAATCCTAATATTTTGCAATAACACTTATATTTGAGATACCCAAAATATATTCAGATTTGAAATAAATAAGCATTATAGATAAAATACTAAAAATCATTTACTACTACATTGTACTTATCATATTTTTTATTCATAACTATCAAAACCCCAATTTTATCCAAATAGGGTTTTAACTTCTAAACCCTAATTATAAAAATAAAAGCATACTGAGATTTTGCAAACAAATTTAAAACATTTAACTAAATTGTGATAATGAATCTACTTAACCAATGATAATTCTTGTTAAGCATGCAATCATCTGGATAAACCCTAGTTAGATGGCTAATTTGAAAATGGGTCATTATACTGATAGGTAGGTCTTTCTCCTATACCTCAATTTCTATACTGCATGTGTTCAATGATGTTAATTTGCTCAAATTTTATTTGTTCAATGATGATAATTGAATGATTCTAACTGAAAGATGACAAGAATATGTCCTAACATCTAGGTATAAACTTAAAATGAAATGTATAGCTAAAATTTGTATAACAATGGTACCTAATGTATATTTAATTGTTTAATTATTAATGAATTAAGGATTTATGATCTATTTTTTATAAAATTATTCTGTGTATCCTTAGTATTTAGGCCTTAACAATATAAACCAAATTATTTTAGAGTTTATGGATTAATAAATGAATCAATAGGGTGTAGGGTTTAATGCAGGGATTTTTAACCTAATATATTAATATGATAATAATATACTTTTTTTTTGCTTAGACACTCATTCAAAATATGCTTATTGGAGTAAATTTTGGCTAGTCACTAGTTTGGGACTATTTTTGACTAATTAATCTCACTTAGGATGTGTGATTAGTTTTTAAGAAAACTTCAATAAGGTACTTCTCCCATTTTTTCTCTGGGTACATATGTGGGTGGCTATTTGCCAATCTACATTAGTGTACTTATAGATATTATGGGAAATAGTGCTATATATACTCTTGGAAACTAAGCATACATTAAACATTTGATAATGAGATTAAGTGTTAAAAAATAGTATAGGTGGCGAACATTAATAAAAAGTGATTAGTTGATCTCAATTAAAAATATTTTAACCTATAACACGCATATTAAATTCTTAGTTATATAATTAATTTGTACCGAATTTTGAAAAAATGTATCAAAGTTGGATGTCCATATATAATTACTACTCCATAGTTTACAAATAGTCTTGATAATTTATGATGTTTGTTGAGGAACAAAGGAAAGTTTCCAAAGATAGGTTCTATTGTTCATGTAGGAGTTGTAGTGACAATCTAAAAGTTGACACTATTAAGGAAACTAAAAATAACATCATATATAATGGAATATTACAAGGCTACATGAATGCTATTGGGATGGAGAGAATCCTAATTGGAGATCAAGAAATAAAGATACTAACAATTGTGTTAAAGAACATATGGGAAAGGATGATGATATCAATAAAAAATCAATTCAAATGATATGGTTGATGCGATGCTAGGTAGTTTTGGGGACAATCTTTCTGATCCGCCTTCTAAATTTACAAACATTGCCCATAATTTTGAGAAACCATTGTATTTTCATCATGCTAAGTTCACGGGGTTGAGTGTTGTAATGAGATAATATACTCTAAAAGCTAACAATAGGTGGAGTGACAAATGTTTCAAATCTATATTGTCTCAGTTGAAAGAAATTCTTCCTGAAGGGAATGAGCTTCCAATTTTGTTACATGAAGCAACAAAATGATGTGCCCAATAGAAATGGAGGATCATAAGAGACGTTCATGCTCGAGTGATTGTGTATTATTTTAAAAGGAATACAGTAATTTGAAATATTGTCCAAAATACGGTGCATCAAGGTACAAAATAACAACTTGGAGTGAAGTCAAGAATGTCTCTCCTCTGAAGGTGACAAGGTATCTACCTATAATCCCATGACTTTAGCACTTATTTGTGAATTATGATGATGTAATTCATGAGATTTTTTGAGATTACATTTTTTGTTAAGTCTAATTTATTGAAGGAAGTCCATGTAACCTTCGTTTGTACATGGTCAAATGGTCTCTACTACCAATGACTTGTTAGTACATTGTTAGTTGACTAAAAAGATGATAGACACACATGCATTGCCCTAATTAAAGCTTCCCCCTTGATTGATACCATTTCAAATAACTTTAGAGCGTGCCATACATGCTCCCACATCACCACACAAAATGTCTATAAATATGGAGCAGCTTGTGAGACAAATTACCATCATTTTTTACTTTTGTATTTGACACTTTTGGAGTGTTTTTTTGATGACATAACTTCAATTGTTACATGCCTTTTGACATGTAACCAATAAAAATATTATGACACCTCCGTCGACATCCAATAATCTTGTATTGGATCAATCAGTTTGTCATAAAGTATTGGTACCTCAATTGTTGTCCATGCTTCTATAAAAGTATCCTATAAATTTCTTACGAAAATTAATTTAAACATGTTTATGATCCACGTCCTAGTTGAGATTTAAACTGATGAATTGATATGTTGAGATGGTTGTGGAAGGATAATTGTTGGTTGCTAAATGTGGTCATGGACAGTATAATGAGTGTGGGTAGGGGGAGGGTTTCTTTCTACCATTATGTGACTGACTTCATGCATAGACCATGAAATGTTTTCTTGATTACTTGCAAGATCATCATGCATTTGTTGTTGGTGGTGGAGAATATGTGCACATGTATTATGAAACCATGATGCGATGAAAAAAATCCCAGCAAAAGCATAACCGACAAGCATATAAACTCAAGATGAGACCACAAGTAGATAGATGGAAGAATATTAGATTTTACGTGTAAATCTCTTACCGTGTGTGAGGGAAAAACCATGGGACTATCTGATAGACAAATCCACCAAGAAGCAAAGATACATTTTCTTCTTGGGTATTGACCCTAAATCCCATATAATACGCCAGAATGAGATACTAGGAAGATACCAATGTAGAGAGAGATCCCTACAATCTACAACCCAAAACTCCCAAGAAGACACCCTTCTCCACAAAGTTCACAATAGTAGATCGACTGAAGAAGAACATCCAGAAGCCTTGGCAGTCTGTCCTTGTTTCTTTTCTTCTTTCCTTCCTTTTCTCTCTTCTCTTCCTTTACTTTTCTCCCATCACAGACGAACAACAACAATGATTGCTTTGTTTTTTTCCTCTGTTTCTTGACTTTAATAATTGCTTTATGCCTTGGATGCATGTTCTATTTAACGATTATAAAGGCAGTGATTTATAATCCTTGTATCAGTAGCAATTGTTGAAGTCAAGCCCTAACATGGTTTGACTTCTTGGGCTGGAAACATTGGCCAGGCAATCTCCCCCTCCAGCATAAAGGAGGAAATTTTCATCACAATATCATCATTGAGAATGTATGCCACTGAGCTCTTCGCAAAGCTCCATCTTGTCTCTTGTAACCACCTTGGTCATCAAATTAGAAGCATTCTTCTTAGTATGGATCTTCTTCAGTGTCAACAATTTCTTACCAATCACATCATGAAGTCAGTGATATCTCACATCAATGTATTTTATTCGTCCATGATGCATTGTGATCTTGCTCAAATCAGTAGCACCCTAACTATGAAAGAAAATAGTTAGGTCAACCCGATTCATTCCCAACTTCCCCAAAAATCTCACAATTTAGAGTATTTCTTTTCCTACTTATGTTATTTCAATGTGCTCTACCCCTATTGTTGAAAGTACAACACATCTCTACAACCTAGCGTTCCAAGATATGTCTCCCCTTACAAAAAATTTATGGAGGTAGAATTTCTAAGATCAATATCACCTACTATGTCAACATCAATGAAGCCTTTCAGAATTGCTTCAAAATCATCAAACATCAAACACATGTTGTAGTGACTCGTATATATCTGAAGATCCACTTGACTGCCTCCCAGTGACCTTTCCTAGGGTTTGAGAGAAACCGACACACAATGCCAATTGCATGAGCTATCTTAGAATGAGTACACACCATTGTGTACATCAAACTCCCTGCAATAGAAGAATAGGGAACCCTTCCCATCTCATCCTTATCCTCATCAGTAGATGGCCATGTATTCCTACTAAGGTTGTATATGACCTGATAATGGATTACTCATGACTCTGGATTTTTGAGCCACTCTAGAATTTGTTCAACATAGCTATCTTGTGATAACATAACCTTTGTTGCTTTTGATCATATATGATTTGCATCCCAAAATATATTGTGACAAACCCAAATCCTTCATATCAAAGGCTATGGAAAGATCTATCTTCAGTTTCTTGATCAAACTATGATCATGTCCCACTATTAACATGTCATTGACATAGACTAGGAGAATAAGGGACTTGTCATTAGAAAACCTCCTGATGAAGACACATGGATATGCACTTGTCTTCTAGTATTTGTGACTTTGTGTGAAAGAACTAAATTTATTGTACCACTGTCTGGGAGCCAGTTTCAAACCATGAAAAATCTTTTTCAACATGCATACTAAGTGCTCCCCCCTTGACTTAGAATCCTTTTGGTTGCTCGATGATATCTCCTTATCTAGGTTACTATGAAGAAATGTTGTATTCACATCTCTCTTCTCAAGCTATAGATCTTGGATAGCAACTAAGACTAGAACCAATCTAACAAAAGTCATCTTCACAACAAGAGAAAATATCTCATCAAAATCCACCCCTGATCTTTGACCAAATCCCTTGACAATATCCCTACTATTGTTATCTCTCTTCGTCTTGTAGACCCACTTATTCTTTAAAGCTCTCCAGTCTTTGCGAAGCACCACAGGCTCATAGGTATCATTCTTCTACAAAGAATACATCTCCTCCTACATGATATGATGCCACTATGCTCCTTCTTTATGAGTATGTGCCTCTTGAAAAGACTTTGCCCCCTTGATCAGTAAGAAGAATGAACTGAGATGTAAGATATCTGGATGAAGGATGATTAACTTTTTCATACCTCCTCAACTGTTGCTATACATAGTGATGATCTTCCCCCTCCCAAAAGTTTCTTACTATGAATCTAAATCACTCAACTACACATCTGGAACATGACCACTTGATGATATGCTATCACTTTGTTGCTCAAAAGTGATCATGTTTCCCTTCTTCATCATCTAAAGACTATACACATGAAGATGTTGAAGCATCCTCATAGTCATCTTCAGAATAATTGTCACCTGACCTTGCAACCTTTGCATCATCACTCTCAGGCTCTATCACTATCTGACTCTCATAAGAGTCACATCTCTATATTTCTCATGGTTTTTTTTTCATAGGATCCCATAACATGTAACCAAAATGTTGATCTCCATATCTAAGAAAGATGCATGGTTCCACTTTATCATATGGCTTTTGACGCTTTCCTTTAGAACAGGTGCCTATGACTTGCACCAAATATTCACAGATGAGTACATGATGCATCCTTGCCTTTCCATACCTTCTCAATATCTCAAACCCCAAAGGTACTGATGGAGAACAATTAATCAAATAGTAAGCAATACTCATTGTCTTGCCCTAGAGCATCTTTGGTAACTATGCAGTCTTCAACATGCATCCAACTTTCTCCACTTTGGTATGGTTCATCCTCTCAACTCTAAAATTGTTCTATAGGATGTTGGGATCTCCTCTCATGTTGTATGTCGTATTTCATGCGATAGTGCTAGAACTCTATGGAGGCACTGGCGGTCCAAAGTTGGGGCCACATGAGGTCGCAACCTCACCCAATGCTAGTCAATATTTCAATTTCCACAAATGAATTAATTATGGGCAACATATTGGCCGCAACCAAAAATAATTATTTGCAGTCTTAAGTCACCATGATGGGTAATTAATACACAACCTTACCTAGGAATAATTATTAGTGAAGTCCCAATTTCTGAGAGTAATCAATACATGAGTATTTTTTGGCACGTTGAAGTCAGATACAAGGAGCATACACAAGACTAATTCTCTATGGTACATTAAAGTCAGATAGAGAGAGATGTGATATTAACACACAAGTGAAGTTTAGGTAGTAGCCTCAAATAAACATCCACATTAAAATGGGATATAAATAAAGTAGTCACTACATGTAAGAATTGAGAAGGCACCAACTATAGTGAGTAAAACGTACAATTTGCCTCTTTCTTCTTAATAATTTGAACCATATATATCTAAACAAAAAAAAGAGGCATATTGCACATATATCTATATAAAATCAAAGCAATAATGTACAAGAAACAAAATTTAACTGATTAGGGAAACTAATAGAAAGAGTGAAATTAGATAAGAAGAGATGACATACTCCACATATATTTATATAAAATCAAAGAATTCAATTAGGTACGGGTGTATTAAATAGATATCTTGGTTTGACTAAAAACACCATACAAGTTCTAATATTTTATTCTTACCATAGTATATGAAACATATTAAAACTTAGACTACATTGACCTTATAAATTAAATAACAATGGAACCTTTACTTATTATAGATTGACTTGATTCTTTTCATTGTATTAGCTAGACCTTTTTCTCTTTGTCTTTCTTTGCTTGTTGTTATATAATATTTCTTAAAGTATGTGATCAATTTTGGTAACCGACATTCCATAAACAACAAGCGATGGAGATATTTCAAAATTAATATAATGTACAACGAAATGTTGTAATATCAAACATTGTAGGTTTTCTATTTAGTTTCTATTTTCAACTTTATAAGTTTTCTTATAATATAATTTGTAATTATATATTTTAACATTTTTAATGCTAGAAATTTATAATTTCTTCATATATATATAGATCAACCTGCATTCATATGATATGGACAAGTACATAACCCACATAAAACATACTCTGAAGTCCTCAATTGGGAGAAAAGTAAACTCAATCTCGTTGTCAAAGATTAAGTGATAATAGTTTGTAATTGATCATTTTTTTGTAAAACTTTAGAGCTTTTATAATGCTTCATTTGATAAAGAGATGGTGATTTTTTGGGAAGTGATTAAATATTTTCGAGCAAGGGCGGTCACTACAATCACTGTTACCAGACACTAGGTCAACCACACTAGCTGTAACATCCCAAATTTCATAGTTGATTTAAACCTTAAAGGTGATTTTTCCTAATAAGAGTCCACTAAGGGGCCAATCAAACCTAACCATGGTTAAGTATGTAAATGGGTTCATAAAAGATGTATCATATGTCACTTGACTCATTAATACACACATAATGGCTTAAATGTGTACAATTAGTAATCAAGGATGTATGAATGTGAATGCATGTTTCATATGGATAATGATGTGACTAATAGATATTCTATGATAATTTGAGACATTAAATAGATTTCTAATAGGGTCCAAGTATATTTTTACAACAGAGAATAATTAAAATATTGAAGATAATTAATAAAGATAATTTTGTTGATATATCAAAATATAGATTGTTTGACTTCAAACGTAGGAGAAACATGTATAATAGAAAGATTTGTTAAATTGTCAAATTTGACAAAGATATGAGATTTCTATGATTTATTATAGTTGGTTTAATGGTTTGTAATACTGAAGTTGGAAGTATAAACCAATGGAAATTCTCTAGACACAATGTTGAGCATATGATTAAATTTTGGTTGAAGTTGGATATATAATCATGACTATCCTAATAAATTTGAAGTAAAAAAGGAACATGTAAGCATTGCTTGACTTAGTTATCCAATTTTAATAGTCGATTTATCAATTTTTCCTAACTAAGTCTGGATTATCCCAATGTCATATGTCCCGCATTTTTCTCGATCATTTTCCCTATCTTCAGTTATGTGGACCACCTTGACTGTGAGATGGCTATCTAAGGGCCGCTCTTCATCTCCTGCCTCCTGCAAAAGAACGACTCCAGTAGGATTGAAAACTAGAAGGCCCCAGTCCTGATCACCTCCAAACTTCTCGTAATCAAGTTGAGGGTATCGACAACCAAGAAGTCCATTATGATCAAGACCCCTTTGTGATCCTGTTATGACCCCACCTCCCGATAACCCCCAATTAAGGGAGACCAAGAGGTCGATGCCGCACCCATGAATTCCGGATCAAAGGTTCGGCAATTAACCAAGAATAATTATCAAATTTTAACATACTAAACTGAAAACCTGTAAGAAAATAAACTTTGCATACCTTTTGAAACTTTGGATTTCTAACTTCTATCCACATAATGATTCTACGCTAACTAATCCTCCTTGTATATTTTTTTCTTCATGTATTTCACATTGTGACGATTTACTGTTTGTCCTTTTGGCTTGTACCTAAAACGCCGACAAACAAAACGTCGGTCAGCCGAAGCTGGTATGTGGGGGAAACAATAATCATTCAATTATCTATAACTATGTATCGCATTCAATTATCATTTAACAAAAAAGTTTACATTTTAAGTATAACTACGTGATCCATGTGTACCCTATCCCCTGCGCTGTCCCTGCAGTGGACCTGGATACTACCTCCCATGTGGTAGATTCCCATTTTACCCCTCATGACTTCACCTAATAGGTGAATCAATTTCTAGGGCTAAGTCACATGGCACTACCCATAGGTAGCCCACTCCTTAACTCATGGTATGCTAAGAGTCTCATGGAACTACTCAGGTGTAGCCCAGTTTCTAACTCATGATACCCTAGACCTTGCTCTAGGTTATCCTTAGCCTTTGCATAGCCACAGGGGTGGACTCGGATCTAGCTAGTTATACATGTATACTCATAGTGATAGCCATAGTCACTTTATAGTTGCATGAATTAAAACATTCAACAGTTATTTCATGCATTGAGGGAAACGTCGATACAAACCTCGGAAAACTAATCGGTATAGTCATAAGCGCAACCACATACCTGTTCAGAGCAACTTGAAGTCCAAATATTTAATATTCAGGAACAAACAATCAAGCAATCATCAATATCTTGAAATTAATACATAACATCCAAGTGTCATTGTTTTATTCAAAACATCCTCAAGATCTACTTGGATTCCACTTTAAGATTTCTAGGTCATCCTTTAGAGTTTTAGCTTTCATTAGGCATTTATTACTGTTAATGTTAGTTTAGTCCACAAACCCTAATTTCAACATTATAGACACCATTAAAAGTCAACTAAGTCTAATATGTTTCTTTTATACTATAACTATTATCTTTATCCTTTTAGATCATATCCAAAACATTAAGACTAATTATCATCTTCAATTTCTTCCAAATTGACAAATCATATTTCATTATAGTTCAACTCACATATATGAACCTTATTTATCACTATTTCCACTTTTATACACTAGGAAACACTAATTATCCAAATAATTCACATTAAAGATCTTTGGTGCTCAATTATCATCATATTTCTATTTTATACGTCGATTTGTACAATTAAAACCATTAGAATTCATATCAACATAAATTAGGGTTTCTAATCCCATTAAGGCATATTCATGTACATAGAACCCTAAATTAAACCAACTATATAAAAAGATCATCTTTTAAATCCTATTTTCACTTTTATTAACAACATGTTAATATCAGCTTGAATTATCCATCTATCATCAAATCTAAGGGTTTTTCCTTAGTTAAATCATTAAAGAGGGTAACTTTATGTACTTTTCCAATTTCAAGCATATAAACTCTAAATTAGACTAATCATGTGCAAAGCTCTTCATTTTTGAACATAATGTATCTTTTTGTTTTTAACAGGTTAATATCAACTCTAAAGATCCATTAAACCCTATTAAACACATTAATCATATCAGATTAGGGTTCTTTAATCTTTAAAGTACTAAATATGATTACTTCCATTAATTTTCAGATTGCAAATAGAATCAGACTTCAAACACAATTTATTTAGATTCCTCTCGTTCTGAGGATCCACTTTCATATATAATGTTTTGTCATCCGAACTACGAATCTTAAGTTACGAATTTTGCAAGAAAAATACTTACTTGGCCAATAGCATGCTTACACGTCAGCATAGCCATGCAACGCACCCCTTTGGGAAATATAACCCAATCACGATTCTGCCCTCCGTTAAGTGTAGGGTTTTGTAGCCCGCGAAGGGGCATTCTCGTCTACAAGACCCTGTCATCGTCTTCCTCGCGTCTTCCAGCCGCGGACGCCCTAGAGGCCAAAGGTGGAGCTCGCCCCCCCATCCGGTCCTCATCGGACATCACGGAGGACCTCCTCGCCTCCGACGGCCTCCTCCGCACCCGCCCATGCTGCGGTCGGAGTCCAGATGGTCGGGGGAGGGTGTGGCACTTGGGCCTGCAACCTGCAACCACGCTGCAGCCCTCCGACAAACTCACACAGATCAGGAGCAACGGAAAGCTGCTCAAACGTCCACAGGTCGACATTGGGACTTCATGCTTCCATTAGAACGACACCATGGCCCCTCGTGGCTGTAGGGTTAAAACCATACCCTTATGGTTAGGGTTTCAGTGAAGAGAAACAAGAAGAAGATAGGGAAGACAGTGGGAGGGGTGGAAACTCGCTGGAACTCGTCCCAAAGTCTTACCCTTTATATAGGGGAAGTCAACTAAGCCCTAGGAATACTTTCCTTAAAGAAACGTAGTCCCTCTTCTAATAGGATTCATTTTCCTTCAAAGAGAAGCTATTCTTCTCTCTCTCTCTCCTTTGATATATCCTATTACTTGGATATTAGGACTTCGAAATTTCTCCTCTCTTATTTACTTTATAGTTGCTTTTTAATGCTTTGGCACAAATTCCTATTTTACTTTATAGAAAACATCATCTTTTTAAACAATTCCCTATAATTCATTAAAGAAGCAACACATTATCCTCTTATTTTGCCTTTTTAGTATTTTCTCTTTCTTTCCTCTTCATTGGGACTCCTTGGATCCCAAGATACTCCATTATTTCGAAATTCATTTTATTGGAATACTCATTATCTTTCTTAATGCATCTATATGCATTATTTTGCATTATCATGTTCATTTCTTATTAAGATATCTCTTTTTGAGAATTTCTCTTTATTTCTCTTTTATTTCCCTCATTGGTATTCCTTTTATCATTAGAAATCCTTGGGATACGAAATTGCCCCAATAAATCTCATTTATGCCTCTTTCAACTTATTTTCCACATTTTATCATTATTTTCTAATTTCTTCCTTCATAAAGAAATACTTAATTAATCTTTTCTTTTCTTATTGCTTTCTTTATGCCACTTTGTACTCCTTGGAACCCAAGGAACCCAATAGGCATGAAATCCTCTTTGGATTTGCCTTCTAGAGGTTTCCACATATTTCTTTTCTCGAATATTCAGTTATCCATTTACTAATTGAATTTCCTTTGTTATTTTCCCTTTTTATTGGGCCCAATAGCCAATAAAGCCCACAAATCAAATAACAAGGCTATTTTAAACGAAATCCAATTATTCTCAACCAAATATATGATTATTTGTTCAAACATCTTTAATATGAGAAATTATATTTCTCAGCACTTGAACCCAAAAATTGGGGTTATAACATCCTTCCCCCCTTATAGGAATTTTGTCCTCAAAATTCAGGCAAGCAAACAAACAATTCAGGATAAGACTTTTCCATGTCCATCATTGGCCCCTATGTGGCTTTACCGTACTCATGGCATTTCCAAAGAACCTTTATCATCACATATTCTTTTCTCTGAGTTCTTTCATCCTGGCGTCTATAAACTACACAGGTGACTCAGGCCATTTCAGCCTCCTTTGGGGCTCACTAGGTTCATTGCTCAGCACATGGTCGGGGTACCTCACATAGTTCTCTAAATTGGACACATGGAAAACATCTCCCATTACTCTATCCTGAGGGGTAGAGTCAAACCTAACCTTCTCCACCCATCCATCTCTAATGGACCCATGTATCAGGGACTCAGCTCTCTTAGTTATAACTTAGAGGGGTCGGATTTTCATATCACATAATCTCCCACAGTGAACTGCATGTCAGTCTACTTTGCATCTGCTCATGACTCTCATCATCTCTAGGCTCCTTTCAGCCCTTGCACAATCAAAGTGACTTCATCTACACGCACTGGGTCCTTTTTTTCCATCATGAGGTCCTTTTCACCAACATCACCTTACTGAAGTGGTGACCGACACAACCTCCCTTACAGAGCTTCATATAAAACCCGATACTAGCTATGGTGGTCATTGTCACATCTTTCATAGGACAAGAACTGTCTCTAGATATCATCCTGAACGAGCACACATGCCCTCATCAGACCCTTTAGTATGGATCATACTAACCATAGTTAGGGGTGATAAACTATACTAACATTGAGTTCTTTATGTACCTACTTCCACTTTATGGAAGTGAACCTTTAGGTCAAACTCAAGAACCTTTGAACTCACTTCATGGTGTAGTTGAACCATCTCTCTCATGGGTAGTTCAACTAGATCTGTCCCTTGACAGAACTCTTTATTTCTTATGTCATCTAGGTAAGGCGATCTACCATAACCCATATTGCATCTCGACCTTCCTCGATCCAGGGAAGACCTATCACAACATCCATAGGGTTGAGCTCTCATTCCATCTCAGAGATTCTTTTGTCTTCTATCTTGATACACTGGGTTACTGGGGTTCGTCCTTTACCTCCTGGATTGCATGACCATAAACTACATACAACCTCATCTTAAGCATCCAAAGTGCTATTGTCATTTTCCACGGTGTGTGATGATCTTCCACCATGATTTCCTGTATGTCATGATTCTTTCAAGATCAAATCCTCGGAAACCCTAAACCACTCTAGTCAGGGTTTCATCACCTTCTCTTCCAAAGAAGTACATCTGAGGTTTTGCCACCATCCTTTCATTGCATCCAGGACTAGACTGGCTAACCAAACAACCATAACTTTTCGATGTATCTTGTCATCTGAGTGCTATCCAAACACCTCTCTTTTTTGAACTTAAGGTTAGCCAATCAACCCTTTCTAGCTTCTGGTCAAGCAATTCAGATGTATCTCAACCAGAGCAGCCATGACTACTTCACATCCTTAGGTATAAGGTAACATTACACTTCCATGTATTTCACTTATCATGTCACCTCAAACTATATGTTCATCTTTATAAGAACACTCTCTGATTCCATCATCATGGTGATCAAACTCAACCTGGTATAACTTGTAAGTTCCACATATCTCATGATAAAAACATCCTCATAAGGGAACTACCTCATTCCTCTTAGTGTTTGCAAGCCATCCCTGTATCATTCACTTTACCAAGATAGGCTATCTTCTCTATCCCCATCTCTCGTGGCAACGTTCCAACCTACATCATCTCTTATCCTTGGTGTATGGCATGCGTAATATCCTATCTCTCACCCCCATAACAAGAGGAAATAAGCATTTGGCTGCAGTCCGAATACAGAGTTCTTCTTGTTCCAAGAGTAGAGATGGTACATCCCACCTTGCCAGTACACCTTTATATCTAAGTTGCAACGTGCCACATATGTCTCTACATCACAGACATCATGATATCAAACAAGTCTTGAACCTACTGAGGTTTATATCCTTGGTCATCTCCTCTAGGTCTATAGGGCTCCGACTCTTTTGGGGTCATCCCTCTTCCCTCATGCATCAAGAGAGTGCCCTACTCATCTTCCCTTTGGGTCCCATGAGTTCATGAAGGTGATCAATCTCCTAACCCATGGCCCTCAGACAATGATAGTTGTTACCTCCCGACCCTATGGTAATGCGCAACTGGGGAATTAGGCAACTCCTACTTTCATCGGTCTTATCCCTACCTGACCCTAGGATAGACTTAGGATTCTCCATTACAGTACATGTTCACTTAGAACCTTACCCAAGTCTTCATCATCTCTCTTTCTGTATTCATGGGCTGACTCTCATCCGTTTATAGGCATCATGACAACCTGCCTTCCTTGGTCAAGCCCATACTGGTAACACATTCACATGTAATAGAGATGGATATCTATGGGTCTATAGATTCATTCTCATACTATGTACCTTTCACTTAGCTTCTCAAGATCCTATGAGACCTCTTTAGGTTACCTTGAACCAACAAAACTGATATACACCCTTCCAAAGGGGTCCCTCTCCCAGGATGGGAGGAAAACTATCTCTAAGGTCACAAAAGCTCTTAGGTCCAGGGTTTACATCCACCCGAGCCTACTTAACCCTAGCAAGCCATTAAGGCACAACAGATCACTTACGGTACCATGCTAGGTCATACTTGTCCTCTTTCCTCAATACCGGATCAAGATCATTCTTTCCCTTATCATCAACTTAGCTGTGAGGGGTTCATTAAACACACCTTTAACTTCAGGGGCTCCTCTTTTCCTCTATTCATGAGGATTACTATGCTCGCTTCTATAGGAACTCAACTTCTCATTATGAGCCTTTGGTACACCACTTCCCCTCTTAGGCCTAAGAACCCTAGGTTCACTGCATGCTCTGTCTCTTAACTACAAACCAAGCATGAAAAAGGCATGACACACACTCCTTGTCATCCTTCAACTCAAGCAACACTTAGTGTTGGGTCCTCCTCAAGGACAACCAACAAGGTACAAGGCCTCATAACCTGCTACTAAACCTTTCTAGGTCTAAGGACCTTTTTTTCCTACCTCAGAAGGTAAGCACCTATACTGTAGGCACATAGGTACCAGAAGCTTCATATTTTCTCAAGGGTTTGGTCCCTCTAAAGACAACCAAGGTATCAAAAACTTTCAGGGATCGATCATGAGGCAACCACTATCATCCATTGTTCAAGGTTTTAGGCTTCCAACCTTCTTGCTGGGTTTCCTGCTCTCTCTAGAGCTAACCCTACATCCAACCTCACCAATAGAGGTCCTCTCTTCATGAAGGATCAACCTCCAAAGCATTCTCTACATGGGTGAAGCCTAGGTTTGCACTTATGGTTGCTCAAGATCATCCACAACCCTTTATGCTCCATCATAATTCCTTATCCGGGGTTTCATCCTACCGTCAGCACTATGACGTGCCCTAGGTTCCAGCTATGCCCTATTGGTACAAACCCATAGGGTTTCTATGGTCCTTCACTAATATCATCATCTAAAGAGCTATCCTTTACCCTAACATGCACGACCCTTCCCAGAGTTGGGTTGCCAAAGGTGCTAGGTCACCCATGGATCGTATGGCATCCCAAAGGCATGTCCTTTCAAACACCTGGTCCTACTCATCTCTCTCTAACCTTTACTTAGGGTTAGGGTTAGCATCATCCTCAGAGTATGTGCTAGGTCTCAACTTGCAATGGAGATCTCTATCTCCAAGACTAACTTATCCTCCAGGGAAGAAGGTCTAGCCTCAGGTCGCTTCTGAGGACATGACAACTTATGTCATATGACCTAAGCATGTATCTATTATTTATTTTGCGCTTAATCTATTAAGTTTATGCCCATGACATCTTATTTACATGCCTTTCATTAATTTAGTGGAGGATTCCTTAAACCTTATTAACCTTACCCCTACCTTAAGAGGGTGAGGAGAAGAACGGAAACCCTAATCCTTTATGTCCTTATCGGAATTTTGTGATGAGAAGGGATGAATAAGATGAGAAGTCCTAAAGGTATCTTATTTCGATTCATACCCTAAGACTTTGGCCAGGCGGTCACACGGGTCCGGGAGTCCTCGTATTCTGACTAGCGATGCGGAGGAAAATCTTTCCAGCCCCCAGTTGTGATCCCTTTCTAGACACCTCCATCTTTCGAATACTCCTCTAATAACTCCCTTGGGTTCTATGGAGTTCGTAAAATTTAATAATTATTAATGGTTAAATGAGGAACCTACGCTCTGATACCAAATGTTACGACCCCACCTCCCGATAACCCCCAATTAAGGGAGACCGAGAGGTCGAAGCCGCACCCATGAATTCCGGATCAAAGGTTCGACAATTAACCAAGAAAAATTATCAAATTTTGACATACTAAACTGAAAAGCTGTAAGAAAATAAACTTTTCATACCTTTTGAAACTTTGGATTTCTAACTTCTATCCACATAATGATTCTACGCTAACTAATCCTCCTTGTATATTTTTTTTCTTCATGTATTTCATAATGTGACGATTTACTGTTTGTCCTTTTGGCTTGTACCTAAAATGATGACAAACAACACGTCGGTCAGCCGAAGCTGGTATGTGGGGGAAACAATAATCATTCGATTATCTATAACAATGTATCGCATTCAATTATCATTTAACAAACAAGTTTACGTTTTAAGTATAACTACGCGATCCATGTGTACCCTATCCCCTGCGCTGTCCCTGCAGTGGACCTGGATACTACCTCCCATGTGGTAGATTCCCATTTTACCCCTCATGACTTCACCTAATAGGTGAATAAATTTCTAGGGCTGAGTCACATGGAACTACCCGTAGGTATCCCACTCCTTAACTCATGGTATGCTAAGAGTCTCATGGAACTACTCAGGTGTAGCCCAGTTTCTAACTCATGATACCCTAGACCTTGCTCTAGGTTATCCTTAGCCTTTGCATAGCCACAGGGGTGGACTCGGATCTAGCTAGTTATACATGTATACTCATAGTGATAGCCATAGTCACTTTATAGTTGCATGAATTAAAACATCCAATAGTTATTTCATGCATTGAGGGAAACGTCGATACAAACCTCGGAAAACTAATCGGTATAGTCATAAGCGTAACCACATACCTGTTCAGAGCAACTTGAAGTCCAAATATTTAATATTCAGGAACAAACAATCAAGCAATCATCAATATCCTGAAATTAATGCATAACATCCAAGTGTCATTATTTTATTCAAAACATCCTCAAGATCTACTTGGATTCCACTTTAAGATTTCTAGGTCATCCTTTAGAGTTTTAGCTTTCATTAGGCATTTATTACTGTTAATGTTAGTTTAGTCCACAAACCCTAATTTCAACATTATAGACACCATTAAAAGTCAATTAAGTCTAATATGTTTCTTTTATACTATAACTATTATCTTTATCCTTTTAGATCATATCCAAAACATTAAGACTAATTATCATCTTCAATTTCTTCCAAATTGACAAATCATATTTCATTATTGTTCAACTCACATATATGAACCTTATTTATCACTATTTCCACTTTTATACACTAGGAAACACTAATTATCCAAATAATTCACATTAAAGATCTTTGGTGCTCAATTATCATCATATTTCTATTTTATACGTCGATTTGTATAATTAAAACCATTAGAATTCATATCAACATAAATTAGGGTTTCTAATCCCATTAAGGCATATTCATGTACATAGAACCCTAAATTAAACCAACGACATAAAAAGATCATCTTTTAAATCCTATTTTCACTTTTATTAACAACAGGTTAATATCAGCTTGAATTATCCATCTATCATCAAATCTAAGGGTTTTTCCTTAGTTAAATCATTAAAGAGGGTAACTTTATGTACTTTTCCAATTTCAAGCATATAAACTCTAAATTAGACTAATCATGTGCAAAGCTCTTCATTTTTGAACATAATGTATCTTTTTGTATTTAACAGGTTAATATCAACTCTAAAGATCCATTAAACCCTATTAAACACATTAATCATATCAGATTAGGGTTCTTTAATCTTTAAAGTACTAAAGATGATTACTTCCATTAATTTTCGGATTGCAAATAGAATCAGACTTCAAACATAATTTATTTGGATTCCTCTCGTTCTGAGGATCCACTTTCATATATAACTTTTTGTCATCTGAACTACGAATATTAAGTTACGAATTTTGCAAGAAAAATACTTACTTGGCCAATAGCATGCTGACACGTCAGCATCGCCATTCAACACGCCCCTTTGGGAAATATAACCCAATCACGATTCTGCCCTCCGTTAAGTGTAGGGTTCTGTAGCCCGCGAAGGGGCATTCTCGTCCACGAGACCCTGTCATCGTCTTCCTCGCGTCTTCCAGCCGCGGACGCCCTAGCGGCCAAAGGTGGAGCTCGCCCCCCCCCTCATCCGGTCCTCATCGGACATCATGGAGGACCTCCCCGCCTCCGACGGCCTCCTCCGCACCCGCCCATGCTGCGGTCGGAGTCCAGATGGTTGGGGGAGGGTGCGGCGCTTGGGCCTGCAACCTGCAACCACGCTGCAGCCCTCCGGCAAACTCACGCAGATCAGGAGCAACGGAACGCTGCTCGAACATCCACAGGTCGATGGTGGGACTTCATGCTTCCATTAGAATGACACCATGGCCCCTCGTGGATGTAGGGTTAAAACCATACCCTTATGGTTAGGGTTTCGGTGAAGAGAAACAAGAAGAAGATAGGGAAGATAGTGGGAGGGGTGGAAACTCGCTGGAACTCGTCCCAAAGTCTTACCCTTTATATAGGGGAAGTCAACGAAGCCCTAGGAATACTTTCCTTAAAGAAACGTAGTCCCTCTTCTAATAGGATTCGTTTTCCTACAAAGAGAAGCTATTCTTCTCTCTCTCTCTCTCCTTTGATATATCCTATTACTTGGATATTAGGACTTCGAAATTCCTCCTCTCTTATTTACTTTATAGTTGCTTTTTAATGCTTTGGCACAAATTCCTATTTTACTTTATAGAAAATATCATCTTTTTAAACAATTCCCTATAATTCATTAAAGAAGCAACACATTATCCTCTTATTTTGCCTTTTTAGTATTTCCTCTTTCTTTCCTCTTCATTGGGACTCCTTGGATCCCAAGATACTCCATTATTTCGAAATTCATTTTATTGGAATACTCATTATCTTTCTTAATGCATCTATATGCATTATTTTGCATTATCATGTTCATTTCTTATTAAGATATCTCTTTTTGAGAATTTCTCTTTATTTCTCTTTTATTTCCCTCATTGGTATTCCTATTATAATTAGAAATCCTTGGGATGCGATATTGCCCCAAGAAATCTCATTTATGCCTCTTTCAACTTATTTTCCACATTTTATCATTATTTTCTAATTTCTTCCTTCATAAAGAAATACTTAATTAATCTTTTCTTTTCTTATTGCTTTCTTTATGCCACTTTGTACTCCTTGGAACCCAAGGAACCCAATAGGCACGAAATCCTCTTTGGATTTGCCATCTAGAGGTTTCCACATATTTCTTTTCTCGAATATTCAATTATCCATTTACTAATTGAATTTCCTTTGTTATTTTCCCTTTTTATTGGGCCCAATAGCCAATAAAGCCCACAAATCAAATAACAAGGCTATTTTAAACGAAATCCAATTATCCTCAACCAAATATATGATTATTTGTTCAAACATCTTTAATATGAGAAATTATATTTCTCAGCACTTGAACCCAAAAATTGGGGTTATAACAGATCCTTCCAACCCCAACCAGGTACCTAAGATACAAAGAACACCCAATAGAGCTCCTTCACCTCCCGACATTTTTTTAGAGCAAGTCCCAGACCATGAGACTGACGTCTAGTGCGCCAAAGAACATCTTTTGATTCCGTCACTCCGCTCTCACTTTATTTATATCCAATGGATAATCCCAAAAGCTAATGATCCTGTTAGATTCCTTGGAGACTCACGATCTCTCTGACCCTAGCCTATGGCATTGTTTGGTTCGCAACCCAGTCCAGATTTGGTGTTGTCTTTTTGTGCCAGCGCTAATCTCGACTAACCCAGTTGGGATCCAATCTTGTTTTGTTTGAAAAAATTAGGACTGACGGAGTCTATTTTAGATTCGTAATCCTCTAATTTAGACCAAGTCAGTGCTGCTATTAGCAGGATTTCAGAATCCCAGTCCAGATTTGACTTTGTCTTTTATATTATTTTGTTTTATTTGCCAAACTGAAAAACACAACTTACAAGTCCAGTCCAATTTAATAAGTCCTTGCAATGGGATTGGGTTGCCAAATAAAAACAAGATCAAATCCAGCCAAATAAAAGCTATAAGACCGGCCTTTCCAAATAAACTGGAGGATCTCCAGTAAACGTCTCCTCGAGGATGATACTCTCAACTACCCTGGTGAGATCTCAGCGAACCCCTTCTCCGCCGACATGCAAGCAAACTGAAGCCATGGATTCCTTTATGGTAACCACGCACACCCTCCACCATGTCCTAGGATGGCCTCTATCCTCTCTTGTGGTGGCGCTCGGGTTCAAGAAAGCAGAAGATAGATGAAGGAGCTGGGTCGATCCGGTTGGGTGGAAGATCGGGCATCTTGGCGGCCAGAGGAGACCGTACATGAAGCGCCAGTGAGATGCCCATGACGTGGTACTCTGTAAAGTAGAGGAAACAAGGGAGCGCGCCCCCTTCTGCCACCAACTGAGACAAAAAGAGGACTGGATCTAGCAGATCTCGCCCAAGGCAGACCCCGCCCTATCCTATTAGTATCCACTAGTGAAAGCACACGTGCACATGCACGTGACATATAAAATTTGTTGGAAATGTGTGGGGAGAGGACTCGTCCATGAAATGGTCCCTACGGTAAAAGATATTTGTGTTGGTCGTTTGAAAGGAGAGAATCAAGGAACCGTTTCAGTGAGGAGATGGAGAGAGAAAAACAGAATTAAAGATAATAAAAGTTAATAGGAGAGTGTGGGAATAAATATTTATAAGAGAAAAATTCCTTGAAAAAAGGAGAGAAGAGAGTGAATCAAGGAGAGTGCAGCATCAAACTCGCTCTTTTTATAGTAGTATAGATATGAGGTAAATAAATGTTAATTTTATTTAAGTAAGTCTATTAGTTGTGTAAATCATAGAAATAAATCTATACGTCAGATAATGTCAAGTTATATATGGATTTTGATTAATTCTTTGAGATCTAGATGATGGACTAGGGTTTAGAACCTAATTGGGTTCCATGTTCCCTTATCTTAGCCAAGAACCATAAAACCCTAAAAACTAAGGTGAATACAATTATTAATGAATGATTATCAATTAACATCATAATTAAGGTTCAACCGACCCAAGAATGTGATTAGGACTTATTCAACCTAAGAAGAGTAATAAAGTTTTCTTCAAGAAAGGTAAGTGGTCCATGCCTATGAGTGTTCATATTTTAAACTTAGAATATTTTCATGTTCCTTAAATGAGACTTTCATGATTTATGTGATTCAATGTTCTAAGATTTTAAAGTTAAGATATGCAAGTAAGATCTTCCCATACTTCTATGATTATGATATTTCATATACTCAAAATCTCGAGTAGAGATATGTTTCTCAAAATGATTAGGATTCATGGACCAGATGCATGAGAAAATTAAAGGATAATGTTGCTATAAGATTTCTTACTAATGATTCATATTAATGAATAAGGCTACAAGATAAATTATATAGTCATAATTTGGGATAACTTTGTGTTTAAGGTTTCAAGTAGAAATATGCTATTAAGATTCCTTATATAGACTGGTATCTGAGAACTGGGAAGTTATTTAGATTTATTAAAATGATTAATATCTAAAAGTTAAGTACAATGTGAGAATATAAGTTTTGAACATATTAAGACATGCCATAGTTTTTAGGAAAATGGTACTATTGGGATCATAATTTATTTAAAATTGAGTTTATGATAATATTATAAGATTATGATGCATTATGTTATGATTAAGTTGCAGGATAAGATTTTATAAGATTCTTATTTTAAGATTTAAGGTTTAAGATGTAAGCTCATATGAATACAATAAGATCATACTTAATGAGATTTTATAGAGGCCAATTGATCTTGTCAAAATCTATATTTTAGATATCTGATACTTAAAACACCTTCATTCTGTATTTATATATATAGATCAATTTATTTTCTTATGTCTTTAAACTCAGATATTATAAATCTAATATCTAGAATAAAGTCATCTATTAAAAAGAGTTTCAAATTAAGATTTATCTAGATAATAAGAATATCAAATCAGATTCAAATTTAGGTTACTCATTGTGTGAGTAGCCAAATATTGATTAAAGATGCATGATAAGGGTTTTAGACCCAATCTCAGTCATGTAGTAATTGAGATTCATATTTATATATAGATGTAGATACAGTTCAGAATTCAAGAACAGAGATTCAGATTAAGAATTCAATACATGCTAAATAAGTATTCAATTTCAGATAAGTTGAGATTCATAATTTAGTGAGCTTAGACTTACGATAATTAATTCAAAACCTTTACATAATAAATTATATGATAATTCATCATTCAGAGAGTCCCATGACGATTCACAGGCATTTGTTGCCAATTTATAGGAGTGATTACTCCATTTCAGAGGTACTTCAGTACCAACACATGGTATGTAGCACCATAGAAGACAATTTTGTGTCAACAGAGGGCACATTGTGCTAATATAGGGTGTGTTGCACAGTAGAGGACACTTTAGTGTCAACAGAGGAAGACTTACTGTATAATGGTGGCAAAAATCAGATAAAAATTATAAGTAAAAGATAATTTAGTTTATAGCATGTCTATAATCTCATCAATGAGTATGATGAGAGGAATTCAGATAAGATACTTGTGATCTAGATACTTTGGTGCAGGTCATGAACCCCAGGTACCTGAGTACATGTTTCTAGAAAAAGATAAAGTAGAAAGATACAAATCAAGTTAAAGGAATAAGAGATAATATATTTTCAGATTATACGCATAGTTTAATGTTAGTTTTGTGTTTATAATGTTCAAGAACATTTTTCACTATGTTATTACTTTAGTTTTGTACATACTCATGCCACTTACGCTAACAATTATTTTTCAAATGTATGGTTGGGGATGAGATGTCCACAGGTGAGGAACAGGAGCAGAGCAGATTCGAGAGATATGGAGAACAAAGATAGAACATGATAAGATCTGGTGGAGTGCTAACTATAAGATGATCCTCATATTTATAGTCTCACCTATATGTTCTAATGCTTAGAACTCTAGAGTAGGGACCATGTGTCAAGATGTTAAGTTAGTTTTCCATGTGATAACCTTTATGTTTTCTTTTGTAAGAACAATGATGAGAATGTTTATCATTTAAAGTTTGTGTGATATATTATATTGTTGTTATTAATACCAGTTTTATGTAATGCCCCCTAAAGTACACGAGTTATGGATAACACATTGTTGCTTCCGCTACGTGCATGTGTGTGCTTAGGGAGGGTATTACACTAGCTATTTGTACTATTTTTGCATTTAATGTAGTGATGGGCATCACTTATAGATGCCCTTTTTTCATAGAGAAAAATCACATGGTGATCTATCTCATCACACTAGAGTAATGGCTAACCAAACACTTTGCCAAAGGTTGTGTTAATTATTTTTAGCTGTCATAGTGTTGCTTCTCATTTTTTTAATATTGACATTATGATTGATATTTTTTTAATTATTTGGCCTCACAGACTACTATTTTCTGAACCCCCCACTGTCTGAAGGTGTAATCCCCCCCATTGTCTATGTGATGACACTTGGATTTTCTCTATCTCCCACTCCATCATGGCATGGAATTTTAAAAATATTAAAAGACATGATCCTTGTTCTTCAACAAGTAGACCCACACCTTCCTAGATGCATTATCAACAAATGTGAAAAAATACCTATTTCCACCTAGTGAGTCCACCTCAATAGACAAACATTTGAATGAACCAACTATAGAACATTTTACTTCACATTTGATCTTGTCTTAAAAAAACTCATTGATGCTTTCCCATTTGACATGAATCACATGGGTGTCCTTGCCATGAGGAATCAATATCTTCTTTGATTGGAGTTGGATGCCTTTCTCACTCATGTATCCTAGCCATCTATGTTATATATCTACTTGGTGATCCTCATTTGCTTGTATTCCACTGCCTCTAAGAACTATAAATTAGGTCTTCTAAAATGTGAGACAAAATTTACCTCATACAATAACCAAAGACACATTTGTCACTGTCAAGTTCCAAACAACAACCTTCTCTATCAAAGAAATAATCATATATCATACTCAACTACAAACTTAGAACATGATGAACATCCTTGAGTGTGAATGTACAATCAACACTTGTTTAAATACAAATGTCTCCAATCTTGATAATTTAAGAGAAGTTGGAATTTTCTATATTCACCCATGAAGCGAAGAACTCCTTAGTAGGTGAAGCATGATAATAAGATGTGATATCCTCCACCCACTCTGAATCGTCCTCATCAACATGCATACACTGCTCCTAAATTGTAAAGACTACAACATCATCATGGTTCCTATCATCTAAAGTGTCGATGTAGTGTTCTTATAGTCATCCTTCTTGTCTTTCGCTTTAAACCCGTGTTTTTTTCAAACCTTGCAATTCTTTTCGAAGTGACCTGACTTGTTGCAATGGAAGCACTCTCTACTCTTCTACTTGGATCTACCATGATCCTTCCCGTGGTAATGGGACTCACCACGACACTAATAACTACCATGATCTCTCACTCTGTTAGTGTTCCTATTCTTAGTGAAGTGCACCTATGACTAACTTTTACCTAAGGTTTGTAGCCGAGTCTCTTCATTCATTAGGTGTTCTTCACTTGATCAAGTGTCAACTTTTCTTCTTGTATAGATATGTTGATTGTCAATATGAGCGTCTCCCAACTATCAGGTGATGATCCCAAAAGAAATGGCGCATGGAGTTCATCATCAAGAATCATCTTCATGAACCCCAATTGATTTACAAGACTTCAAAATTGATTCATGTTCTCAGTGATTCTAGTATGTCATCTTGGTGCTTCAGGTTCATCAGTTACTTAATCAAGAAAGCTTCATTTGTGGTAGTCTTCCTATGGTATAATTTTTTGAACTTTTTTCACAGATCTTTGACATTTGTCTCCTTTAAGACGCGACATAACATGGAAATATCAAGAAATTTTTGCATTGTTTCCACGATCTTCCTATTTAGTTTATTCCGATCTGCATCAGACATACTCCCTAGATTTTGTACCTCTATTTGATCATATAAACCTTACAATATAAAATATCTTCTATCTTGGGTTTCTAGATCTATCAATTTGTGTTAATCAACTTTATCATTGTTACATCATCATCTTTTTGATCTATATGCCAACCTACACTTAGCACTTGTTGTTGGTGGGGAATATGTGTATATATATTATACAGCCTGAGACAATGAAAGAAGAGTCTGTTTTGCAAAGAATAACTGACAGGAATGTAGATCCAAGATAAGACTACAAGCAGATAGAGGAAAGAATACCATATTTTTAGGTTGAAATACTCATGATGCATGAGACAAAAACTATAAAACCATCCAAAAAATATAATAAGAAATAAAAATATAAATTTTCTTCTTAGATTTTGACTTTAAACCCAAGATAATACAACTAAATATATATATAATTATGACACTACCTTAGGGAGAGATTCCTGCAATATATTACCCCAAAATTCCCATAAAACACCTTCTTCCACAAAATTCACAATAGTAGATGTCTCAAAAAAACATTAGTAGTTTACACCCACTTCTTTTCTTCTCTCCTTTCCTTCTCTCTTCTCTTTCTTTGCTTTTCTCTCATTGTAGATGAGCATCAGCAATGTCTTCTTTCTTTTATTTCCGCCATTTCTTGACTTTGGCAGTTTCTTTTTGCCTTGGCTGCATGTTCTATTTAGTGGCTATGGTGGATGGGATTTATAATCCTTACGACTAAAGCAATTTCCAAGTCAATCCCTAATGGGCTTTGACATCCTGAGCTGGAAACACATGCCCAACATCATTGTCATGACTTCTAGTGCACCGATACTTCTTGTATCTACATGTTAGTACTATAAATTCAATGCAGGTGCAATGATGACTGCAATGCTACCCAACTATCCCCCACGATTAGTGTTTAGGCTTCTACACAAGAGAAAAAAGAGAATTGTTGATTGAGAGTGGATTTGATGCTCCAAGCTTTTTATAGGAGCACACTACTTTGGGGATTATGTGCATGTAAGTGCAGTGGTGGCTAGATATCAAGAAGTAGAATTAGATACATACCATTATCTAGCATAAGGAGAAGTATTGTATATGTAGAAAATTTGTAAGCAACAAAGTCCTATATATGTAAAACAAGGACCAATAGATCTTTGATATTGATGGTCATATCATTGATCTTCCTTTCTATACTGCAATTTGTTAGGACAAGTCTAATTTCAGTCTAATCTTGGACAATGGAACCGTTTTGTTTTGTAGCAATCCAGTCTTGGTAGAATTTCACTGATAATATCATTATAGAAAGATTGGCCTCATCCGTGCTTCTTATAGCATTCCATACTAGAAAGATACTAAGGAGTGCAACACTTGTATTGTACTCCTGTTGAAGGAGTTTTTGGGAATTCATCAATTAGTATATCGACAAAAACACCAACACAAAAACTATATATAACAGAAACAACCAAATGCCTTACTAGAATCTTCAAACTAAATATCATATATGATTTTTGTTTGTGTCTTTTGCTCCTTTCATTTTAGGGTTATATCATTAAATTAGAAAAAATTGGAATACATTTCTATCTACAACGTCCATGGTGGTTTTTGCTTTAGTTGAGATGCACTTTTCATTGGTCTACTTATTTAGCAAATTTTATGACTTATTTATGAAAACCCATGTTCATGTTGTTTTCACTTATTTTATTGGAGTGTAAGACTTTACTTTGTCATTCTTTTTGTGCTTGTTATAATCTTATGACTTTAGAGCTCTAATATGTGGGTTCCCTTCCTAAAGCAGTCATTGCCGCTCGACCTTAGCTTCTTTTTAGAAATGGAGTCTTTGTTTATCTTATGAGACCAGTTACGTCTTTACCTCTTGACAAACTTCACATCTAAGTAGAACTGGACGCACTTCACACATGGTTTGTAACAAAAAGTTAAGAGATGTGCTATACAGAGGGATGAACAGGACAAGAATGCATGTGTCTTTTGTCTTCTAGCTTTAACACTGCCAATGCAACATGTCATTCTTCCCAAGACGTGTGGGCTGAGGGGAAAGGTGGAGAGAGAGAAAGTGACTGACAGAAGAGAGGAAACATGAAGAATGAGATGTTTATTTTGCTAACAATTTTAAACTTTAATAATTTTTGACGAAAGAAAATATTTACATTTCTTAAGTAAGTGCATTCCAACAAGACCAACCTCGAAATGCTTTTGAAAATTATAATAAAAAATTTAAAAGATGAGAGGGAAGTGGCTAAAAGGAAAGAGAAAAAGTCGAGACAAAATTTATTTTGTTTATAACTTCCAACTTGTTCGAATTTTTTTTGACACAATAAAAATCATTCAATTGGTTAAAAAATTCTTCCTGACAAGACCAATGTCGAAAAACTTTTGAGGAAATAATTACAACACAAGAGACTAGAGATAACAACACACAAGACTAGATATTATAATTGAATTATAAAAGAAAATAAATTAGTGGCACTACTTCTCTCATCTTCCTAGACTATAAAAGAAAACAAATTAATGAGTGAAACTAGGAGGAGGGAGAAAAATAAAATAGTGGAATAACGATAACAACACAAAAAACAAAAGATAATAACACACTAGATCAGAGACAACAACACAACAAATTAAAGATAACAACATACTAGAAAAAAGATAATAAGTCCGTTAAAAAATTATGGCACTACTTTCCTCCTCTTCCTTATATTTTCTCTCCTTAAAAAACAAAATATTGGACAGATGATAACAACACAATGGATCAAAGATAACTACAAAATAGATTAGAGATAACAACTATACTACAAAAAAAATAAATTCATGACAATACTTTCCTCCTCTTTATCATATTTTCTCTCTCTTTGTGATGAGTGAAATGAGGAGCAGAGAGGAAAACAAAATGATGGACCAACGATAACAACACAACAAAGCAAGATACAACAACACAATAGACCAATAATAATCCACAACAGACAGAGATAACAACATACCGGATCGAAGATAACAACTCCATCATAAAAGACAAAAAAATAATGACACTACTTCCCTTATCTTTCTTAAAATAAAATATTGGACCAACGATAATAACACAAAGTATTAGAGATAACAACACATTAGACCACAAATAACAATACAATTATAAAAGATAATGAATAAATAACAGTACTTCCCTCCTATTTCTCATATTTTCTCTCTCTTTATGACAAGTGAAATGCGGAGGATGGAGAGAAATAAGATACTAGCTTAATGATAACAATACAATGGACTGGAGATAACAACACACTGGACCAACAGTAGCAACACAACAAACCAAAGCCAACACACATGTCAAGAGATAATTATATTTTTAGCACTACCTCTCTCCTCTTCATATTTTATCTCTTTCTAAAAATAAGATATCGGTCCAAGGATGATAATACAATGGACCAGAGATAACGATTCAATTACAAAAAGAAAAATGGTGTTACTTTCCTCTCATTCCTTATACTGTCTTTCTCTTTAAAAGATAATACACTGGATCGGAGATAACAACATAACAGACCAGAGATAATAACACATTGGACCAAAAATAACATCTGGACTACAAAAATAATAATTAATAGCACTTTCCTCCTCTTCATATCTTCTCTCAGTTTATGATGAATGAAATGAGGAGGATAGAGGAAAAACAAAATAATGGACTAATGATAACAACACAAAGGACCAATGCTAACAACATAATTTTTCAAATGTATCTCAACATTGGCCTTGTTGGAATATTTTTTCAAAGAACCTAACGGTTTTTATTTCATCAAAAAATCATTATTGAATGGAAGTTATAAACAAAATAAATATCTCTCTCCTCTTTTTTCTAATTCATTTTATCCACTCCTCTCTTCTCTTTTAAATTATGTATTATATTTCTCAAAAGTATGTTGATATTGGCTTTGTTGGATTTTTTTTAAAGAAATCTAGTAGTTTTAATTTCGTCAAGAAATTTATTATGGATTGAAAGTCACAAGCAAAATAAATATTTCTCTCTTCTTTTTTCCCTTTTTACCACTCGCTCTCTCCTGCATTTGGGGGCGGGTCACTAGAGATAGAAGTGCCTGACTTTATCTTTTGTATTACCTTTGCATAACATTTCCCAAAGATATCGGTAAGAAGTCAAGTTTCTCAATGTACCTAGTCCTTGTCTATGTTAATATAGTACAAGATACTAGTACATGCACCACTGGTTTTTTAATATATATTTTGAAGTAGGAGTTGAGGTTCAGTGGAAACGAGACTTTAGTTTATTTACTTATATCTGATTATTTAACGTGCATTACATTATTGTATTATTTTTCTGCGGACTGGGCCAGCATAATAAGTCTTTTAACACAACCGCCGCCGGCTAGCCCATGTTCGCATGTTGGGGCTCTCTGGTCCTACTAAGGAGATGTCAACTTATGGAAGCTGATGATACAAGTAGGCGGAGGTGGTGAACTCCAATGAAATAGCACAAAGCCGGAGGAACTGAAGTGGGTGTATCGCATGAAGCGAGCATCCATCTTGGTTTCATTCATCACATATGTATCGTATTGTAGACCCACAATCATTCTGTTGGTTTTCCTCTTCCGTTTTGTCTTTACTCGTTGGTGTATAGCTCCTACCATTGCTCACATGGCATCAGTCAGTACGTAGTTTGTCTTCATAGAGTGAGTGTTTAGAGATACTAGGACTAAATGGGCTTAGTAAGGGCTGTCTAGGGGTCCGATTTTGTAGAGTACAAAACCTTGATGGGTTGGTTGCTAGGGCTCCTGTTTTGTGCAGAAGTTTAAATTTTGATGGAGTTGTTTTTTCAGGACGTGCTGAACTTTGTTTTAGTTGTTCGGCTTATTATATTTTGATCGAGTAGTTGGATTTGTAGGGGATTATTTTGAGTATCTTATTTTTTAATTGGATTTTGCGTTTAACGTTTTGGGTAGATGGAATGTCTCCACTTCGGGATCTACTCTATTAGAGCTATATGAGTATATCAATTCCTCTTTCCATATAGGTTTATGTATGTCTCTTTCTAAAAATTTAGATGCGTAGATTTCTTACCAAAGTTCTGACTTTCAACTAAGCATCTTTCTGTATTTAGACGAACTGATCTTCGGCCATAAAACACTGACCAACATTGTCTTCCGACAAGAAAATCTCCGACTATAAAACAACCTCATAAATGTTTTCAAATGAGAAAATCATCGACTAGAATAAAAAAAGTCCTAATTTTTATTGTTCTAACAAAAAGATATCATACTAGTAAATACTTGCTCAGGTGCCGACGCTTACATTGTCTTCACAATAAATGTAGAGATCTGCTTTGCAGAGGGAAAATGAGACACTATTTAAGACATTGGAGTTGAAAATTCATCCCAAATTGTGTCCCATTTTGTCTCTGTGCAGCATAATTGTACAACATGGTTGTAAATGCCAACCCACCTATTCCCAAGCTTTGACTAAAGCAGGCATCAAACAGCACACCTTTTCCTCTTGTCATGTCGGGCTATGCCGCTAGGGCGAACCTACCAAAAGTCATACGCCCACTTGATTGCTTTGGAGGCACTTGCTTTTAATTAAGGAAAATGATACATATCACCTTATAAAAGTAAAATGATACATTGTGCCCACTTTACCAGTTTTACTTCTGAAAGTACACTTAGTCTTGTGTGGCATGCACCTTGTATGGACACGATACATATGTGCATAGTTGATGATGATGCTATAAAGTTTCTAATAAATTGTTGATTGTCAATGTATATTGTTGGGTCGGTACGGCAGGTCGCAGGATTAAAATTCAGGTTCCGCTGGATCACTACAAAAGGACAATCATAAACATCTATACGTACTCCAAATAGGCTACAATGTATCATGGAAAATAAAAATATTATCAAAAACGTATACCATATTGTAGTAACGCACATCTATAAGAAAGTTTAATTATATGTGCAGATAGTACAAAAAAGGGTCAAATTGTACTACATAAAAAAGAGCATAAGAGTTGTTAGCTCATAACGATTATATCTTAATTATTACGGTGAACGTTTTTACAAACAACGTCACACAGAAAGTATATAAAGTCGGTACAAAAAATTACTACTTCATGGTATGCAAAAACCTGAAACAAATCATTCTAAATTTACTTAATGCATCGACTTTCAATCTCATTAGTATCCTTTATAGTATGATTTTAGTGCATTTTATTCAATTTATATCAATACATAAATAGTTAAATTAAATAGATAAAAGACTTCCTCATGCTAGATTTATTAATATATCATTCATTACTTATAATAAAAATTCCATTCACCCTTATCCATTTCTTATATTGCATTTATATGCATATACCATGCCATTTGACCTACAATGGCATTTTGATGAATAAAAGCAATCCTTCTATTCCTTATCATTGTGCCCACTTTACCAGTTTTACTTCTGAAAGTACACTTAGTCTTGTGTGGCATACACCTTGTATGGACACGATACATAAGTGCATAGTTGATGATGATGCTATAAAGTTTCTAATAAATTGTTGATTGTCAATGTATATTGTTGGGTCGGTACGGCAGGTCGCAGGATTAAAATTCAGGTTCCGCTGGATCACTACAAAAGGACAATCATAAACATCTATACGTACTCCAAATAGGCTACAATGTATCATGGAAAATAAAAATATTATCAAAAACGTATACCATATTGTAGTAACGCACATCTATAAGAAAGTTTAATTATATGTGCAGATAGTACAAAAAAAGGTCAAATTGTACTACATAAAAAAGAGCATAAGAGTTGTTAGCTCATAACGGTTATATCTTAATTATTACGGTGAACGTTTTTACAAACAACGTCACACAGAAAGTATATAAAGTCGGTACAAAAAATTACTACTTCATGGTATGCAAAAACCTGAAACCTGAACCATGATAAATCACTGATGGACGAGTAATAAAGTCCCAAGTCTCGGACTCCATTTCATTCTTTGGTCTATTCTTATGAGCGTTGACTCTCAACGAACGCTATGCATACTATGTTTCTTGTTTCTAGTCCTTCTTCTACGTATTCATATATAAGAAAAATATATTGTATTTAATATTTCAAATATTAAGCAACAATTCGGCTGATAGAAGGAATCGTAAACAGCTAAGATTTGAGGTATTACAAAAATAATCCCAGCCACTCATATGACTGACAAGGTGTGCCTCGCTTTCATACTCGTGCGGGCGGAGTGGGGCTTGCAATCATAGAGAAATCCTCAACTATGCACACTCGACTTAGAATAGAACTCAGATGGATGCCCCATTAAAATGCTATCATGAGGGAACAAAACATAGAGAGGAGGATAGTATCGTGCTGTAAGGTCATCCGTCGTTGTGATGTAGGCCCATGCATCACAACATGGGCTTAGAGTAAAAACCCCTGTTTGTAAGTGGAAGCCATTTGGGTACGTGTCACCCTAGTCACTAACTTAATTTGGATTCGTGGATGTCGAAAAAGGTTATCGTATGATAGTGGCGAGATAAAGTGGCATTTGCATCCATTTATCCTTAGGAAAGGACTATGCATAGTTAGGAGTGAGATGAATCTTCCATGCACATGTAGCTATGTTTGGAAGTTGATTTCACATGGACCTTCCACACCTTTTGTTCTTGAGCTTGGTGAAGTTTATGGAAGCATATCAAAATAATTTGAGGATTATGTCAAGAAGCTAAGTGGGGTATGTTGCAATATCTCATGATCATGTACCTAAATTAAAGTGATGTTAAATACAATGATCAAGATTGTGTATACCAAGACAGAGTGTCTTCTTTCCTAGAGAGCAATACTAGACCTCCAACGTTAAGAAAGATTAAGTTGAAGTAGTATTGAAATTGGAGTGGCTTACCAAGAAGTATTTTATGGGGTGTGTGACATTGGGTAAAACAAAATTAGGATATTAATTTTGATTTTGGGGGCAATTTTCACTTCTAGAAAGTTAGTTGCACATTGATCTTAGGCCTTTGGAATTAGAAATCTGATTTTCATAGTTATCATTGTGATTTTATCCGCTCATAGTCCTTCAAGAATGAATAGAGAAATATTGGCCACACCTATGTTGAGTGGAGTTTAAGTGTGAAACTTAGGTCCTAAGAGCCCATACTTGTCACTCATTTCTCATTAGCACCAACGTTATACTAATAATTTGACTTTGACGTAACTTAATTTATGTTGGAATGTTGAAAAGCTTCACTTTTATTCCAACTCGTTAATTTCACTAATAAAAGTTCGTTTTTCACTGACATAAAAATAAAATGAATAAGTGAAAGTTAAAATGTTATAAACCATTCAAAATCACGTGTACCTAGGAGGCTATCAACAAGTTTAAGAATAAAATATCATGTCAAAAGCAATGAAATCGTATCAAGAATGTGCACCCATACAAAAGGGAAACATGTTGTGAGACCATGTTTCCTATTTGAACCCTAATTGTGTTTCATTGCCTTTAGTTCATGGTTTTCTCTTGTTTATTATTGAATGATGATATTCCTTATAATGTTTCACATAACTACTTAACATGATTGAGATATGCTTAGATAGGATTTAGAGTTATTTGAGCCACAACTATGAGTTATCTTGGTTGTAGGAGTTCTTTGGTCTTTCTACCAACATTTACCATATTAATAGCCAATGATATTGCATATGTTTCAGTCCTCGTGTGCTTACCATGTGTCATCCACTAGTTTTCTCAATTTCTAAAATCTTGTGCTATTTTTGAATAATAGTGTTTGGTTCCTATACAAACCCTAGGTTCCTTGTGAACTTTCAAACCATGTATTTTGTCTCAACACTAGGAAATCCTTCCTCTCAATATCTATTGTTGCATATGCCAACCCCAACAAGTGACATCTCCACTTGGAGATCTATATGCCTTCCAAATCTATGGTATCACCTTTAGTTCCTATAAGATCCACAATTAGACCGTCCAACTTGGAGTAGCCCACAGGGGATGGGTCCTTCCTTCCAGAATGCCCGTACTTTGGCTTCCTTAGGCAAAAGAAAGAAAAAACTTTGTTACTTGCCCTGCCCAACATGACCTATCGACAAGCTTATTAATTCAATGCCAAGAAGAAATTTGATGATAAAATAGTAGTAAAATTCTATGTCATTAGTACTTAGTTTCTTGAAGCAATGTAACACTCTATAATTCCCTTGACAAGCGAAAATGACATACCTATCATCTCATTGTGGATTTCTCTAAGCCATTGTAGGTGTTACAAATGTCATCTAATGAGAATTGTCAGGATGCCTAATAGAATCCTAATCACATAAAGAAAGGAACAATAGAGGCCTACACTTTGTCTAGCTCAAGGGCACCAAATAAATGAGCTAGACAATCATCGTGAATGTTGTGTTTAAATATGATTGATTCTCCAAGAAATATCCAAACCACTGACCCCAAAAATATCTTTGGAAGCGTTAATTCATCATTAGGAAAACTTTGTAACTTGTCCCTTTGTTCATATGCCAAAAAATGGTCGTAGAAAACACATGAATATTATACTAGCAATCTTGACTTTTGATTACTTCTCCTAGTTACATATTTGTCAATAAATCAAAAAGCACGACACATGTGTGAACTGTCACAATGAATACCATTAGATTTTGATTGAAGTCAAGTTGACACTCTTGACAGAATACAAAATTATGCACTCAATTGTGGTGTGAAGCCTCAAATTTTTGAACCAATCACATAATATTTGAAACTTGCAAGTGTACATGTGTTTTGTAGTGGAATCAGGACCATTACCATGATCTTGATATGATCTATAGACTTCTATAAACTTTATATTCACTATTTTGTTTTCAAGATATTAAGAATTTGATTTTAATATACAAACTATATATAAGATAAGGGAAAGAGTAAAAAACTAAACATTTTGTTTGAAACCAATTAGGTGTCACTTAAAATTAATATCCATCCAAAGTAGAACTTTTTGCCTCCCAAGAAGACTTCCTCATCCATTAGTGACAATCACAAACATAGAAATCAAGTTTTAATGAGTCAATTCTAAAAATATCCATAGTCATCCTTCTTTTAAGTTTGAGTAACGTTTGCAGATTTAGTAGATAACACCTCTCTTGTGGATAAATGTTACATATGTGTTTTTTGTAAGACTAACAAAAAAACTCAACACATGTAAGGCCCCTAATATTGATTTATACATACACATAATTATTTGACTTAAATTTATGTTTAGTTTTGAAATTAAACTTTGGATTATAATGTAAATCAGTTGATAAAGCTATGTTTAAAATTTAGGCAATTTTAACTTTGTTTGTTATGTTTTTTTGGTGATATGCCCTAAGAGCCAATCATATTATGATTGTAATGGTACGTTTTGTTGGTGATATTAATAAAGACAATTTCAGTTTTCGTGTTTATTTCAGTATGGCGTAACGAATAAATATAATAATGTCCTAAGAATGTATGACTTAACGACATGTGAGTTCAGGTTGAGGAGCTAAATATGAGATCATGCGTATGTTAAGAGTATTCATTCTTGTCTTAGTCCCTATTCAAACATTATTGTGGATATTAGGACAACAATAATACATAAAGACTAGTATGTGTATTGATTGATGACTATGTCTCATTAGTCATGATGTTGGATATCAAATCAAACACATATGTACTTGTTATGAACAAGTGTACTGGAAAAACCCAATTTGAGTGTGATATATGGAAGCCAATTATAGAGGTCATAATCACATCTCGATGTGACAACGATGCTTGTGGTTCTTAGACCTGAAGTGTGGGCTCCGATCTCCAAACCACGAAATAATCACGATTTAAACATAAGCGGAAGTAATCGATAATCAGCGGAAGACAAAATCACGGGAAATTAAAACTTTTCGAGATAAGAGCTTGAAACCACAAACCTTTTCCATAGAAAAAGGATTTAAACTGTATACATCTCTGTCAAATTACTTCTTGAGTAATTATATACAACATGATACAAAATCTCAAGAACTCATAACCAAAACACTCCAAGACCTGAGAGTACAGAGGACACATAGGACTGACTCTAACTACACCACATAGCAGGCTGAATCTCCACCTGAGATTTACTACTGCTCCTGGTGCTGCTGCTCCTGGGATTGGTCACCTTTAGACCGGTTCCTCCGTCTTTGACGACCACCTAAAAAGTTGAAGTCTACGGGGTGAGACAATTATACATAATTGCCCCAACGAGAGTTATAACTCTCTACTAGAAGCTTTATAAGCAAAACAAAGAATAACTTAAGCAGTAAAAGCTTTCAAAGTATTCATTTGCAGATTTGATAATAAGTAAAAGTTCAACATTTCTGAAATATGAAGAACATCTACATTATTCAATGTAACATCAATCAAGTAACTTGTAGATAACTCTAACAGATATGCTACGTTGTTGATTATGTTTTTCAAACATTATTATGCCCTGTGGAGATGAGGCATACCACTCATACTCCAACTGATCGCTAAGAAGTCACATCAGTATCATACATAGGTCATTAAAAGAGCCGGATTCTTATGACCTCATCTTCCTCAGTCAGTTAGAGGATTGTTTGCAATACATCTGGCAGGACGTCTGCTATTTATAGCTCACCAGGGTAAACTGGACCTTCGCTATTTTAGAGTTACAGTGGCGTTCTGTACTCTCTTCGTCATCGAAAGATTTCTTGTTTATCTTTCAACGATGCGGTGTTTGTGTTTACTTTGGGAGAATAGTGATACATCTCACCTTTTGGGTTTGATAGTGAAGGTTTGACGGACTATAAAAATCTACATCAACTCCTACACTAGGATGTAAGGTTCTACACATCCATGTACCCCACATACTCAAGAGTATGTGATCCAGGAGTTCCCTTGGGAAAACCTATTTCACCATCATTTAGACTCTGACAATGATGGATCTATGATCAGGGCTCTACATTACACTTGATTAGTTAGGTACATTCAGTATTCTTTTAACATCATACATTGTTCTTCAAACAATAACATTAGCATAACAACTATAAATGAGAATACTAAAATGTAGCAGGCCTAACTCTTTTCAATCATCAGTTCTTAATCATCTCATCACAAGTCATCTGTTAAGCATGACCTTGATGGTATTTATGGCTCTTACAGCCCATAAATCTCAATAGATGTCACTAACAGTGCATCAAGATATTTCACTTATTCATAAAGCTTAAGACATGCTTTCAATGAATATAGTATTGTAATCCATACTTGGATATGATCATCATCTCATGACAACCTGCATGGTTAATTCAACTGATACTAGTAAACAATTCATCAATCAGGGTTTAATATTCATCTTTCATGTCATCACCCTAGAATTAGGGTTTACTATTCACCCCATGGTGAATTGTACTCATTACATCATCATGTATGAGAAAAATCATCATTAAAGCTCTTAAATAAGATTAAGATTCACTAGACATCATAATTAGGGTTTCCATGATCTCACATAGGTGGATCATTCCCTAATCATGCACATTCATGTGTATTGAAAGTATCTTAATTGAGTTTCCACCATTAAAGGGTACTTTCTCTCTCTTAGGACACTTTCTCTCTCCTCTTACTGGTAGATGGTGATAACACCACTCTAGATCAGGTTGGGTTAAGTCCTCATTGACTAACATAAGCCAAGACATCACTATCATGTGATTAGGGTTTGATTAGAACAAGGTTTTACTCAATTAAACCCCTCAAGGGTATTTTGGTAATTTACCTCATGATCATCATCATGGGTCAACTCATTCATCACTTAGTCCCTTAATGACCTAGGTTACCATTAGGGTTTAGATTAGATCACCATTGAACCAATTACACCATCAATTGATTAAGTACAAACCACATTGATCACCTTCAAACGGTTTCAACTTTCAACCACCAAACGGTCTTGAGACCGTTTGGCCTCAAACGGTCTTGAGACCGTTTGGATGTGTTGACCGTTTATAAAGGTTGACTTTCCAAACCATTTGAAACTCATGCGGTTTGAAACCGTTTGATCAAAACGACTTAAGATCGATTGGACCAAACGATCTTGAGATCGTTTGAGCCCAAACGGTCTTGAGACCGTTTGGCCCCAAACGGTCTTGAGACCGTTTGGCCCCAAACGGTCTTGAGACCGTTTGGCCCCAAACGGTCTTGAGACCGTTTGCCCCCAAACGGTCTTGAGACCGTTTGGCCCCAAACGGTCTTGAGACCGTTTGGCCCCAAACGGTCTTGAGACCATTTGGCCTCAAACGGTCTTGAGACCGTTTGGTCCAAATGGGCTCAATCCGTTTGGACCTCCAAAGTGGTTCAAAAGTTACAATTGGTCATGGATATGTGTGTTGAACCCCTCAATTAACCAAATCCATGATAACCACTTTTAGATTGAGTTAACTAAGATTAGCCTTAATCAATTGGACATCAAATTGACCCTCAATTGAAAGCCAATTAGGGTTAAATCCTTCTCAATTAGGGTTTCAAATCGGATGATCATCAATATTCAACAATGTGAATCAATTCAAGGTTGAACCTATAAATTGACCTCCAATTGGGCCCAAAATTGTCCCAAACGGTCTTGAGGTCGTTTGGACATCATTCAAATGGTCTTGAGACCGTTTGCCCAAAGTTTGACCAAAAACCAAGTCGGTTAGATTAGGGTTGAACTCCAATTAGGTCAAAAATCAGCATTTTTATCAATTCATCAACTTATTGCAATTGGACCTTCAAACCATTAGATTAACTCAACCCTAGACCTTCAAACGGTCTTGGGTTGTGCCCAAACGGTCTTGAGACCGTTTGGAGGAACCCCCAAACTGTCTTGAGACCGTTTGGGTCCTTCAACCCAAAACTGAACAAGATCTATGTTTTAAAACAGCAATTTTGACCCGATTAGGGTTTGGATGTTGAAGTGCCTTCAACTCTCAATTGGTTAAGAATTAAACTTTGATTCTTTGCAGGAATGAAATTCAATATATAAACAACAGACCCTCAAACGGTCGTCCCTTGGTCAACCCTTTCAAACGGTCTTGAGACCGTTTCAATCCAAACGGTCTTGAGACCGTTTCAATCCAAACGGTCTTGCAAGACCGTTTGAGATCAAACGGTTTGAAACCGTTTGACCCCAAACGGTTTGCAACCGTTTGGACAAAAAGGGTCCAAGGTCGTTTGAAAAAGTAGCATAGGGATTCACGTCCCTCATCTTCAACCTCTGTCAAGGTCGGTTCTTCCACCTTTTTGCTTGCAAAAGTGCAAGGAAGAAGGGAGGTAGAAGAAGAACTAACATGCTAAATTGCAAGAACAAAGTATGCATATAAAGCAAGAGTTTAGAGTTATAAAACCCGCCTAAAGGTTGTTCCTAGAGCTCCAAGCCTTCAAGCTCCAAGCTTTAATGGCGTCCTTGAGCTCCACAACTCGATCAGAGGTGAATTCTCCAAGGAAAGGTAGGGTTGATCGGCTAGAACAAGAAGACTAAGTGAGCTATCCACAAAACCAACCTTAAAGGAAGAATTCCTCCATGAATTCGAGCTAAAAGGTGGTGTTCTCTTACCTAGAACAGGTTGGTTGTCCCCCTGAGCTCCAGAGCTATCCTTGGTCGTTTGAGAAAGAAGAGAGGAGAAGTGAAGGAAATGAAGGATCGTTCACTTATTTGCAAAGAAAAGGCTTATATACTTTAGCCCTTTTTACACCATAAGGACCTCTCAAGTTATGGAATTACATCTAAGTCCCTCTTTGCTCAAGGGTACGTCCAAACCCATCTAACCTTATGCAAAACTCATGAAATCTCAAGATCTAAGGGTAAAGAAAGCCAATCTACAACTAGGGTACATACATGAAAGGTCTCCATACCCATTTAGGTGATTTTTATCAAAAAGATCACTTTTCTTATCTGATTATTCATTAATGTGTCCCTTTCATCATCTCTACTCTAAATGATGACAAGAGTTATAAAAGATGTTTTAGAAAGTGAAAATTACAAGTTGCACCCTTCAATTTGGGTAAATTGCACTTTACTCCAAATTAGGGTTTTTAAGCATAAGGATTGCTTCCACAGCTGCACCTTGGTGCTCAAGCTTGGGAAATCCCTCAAACTTCATCATAAACATCCTCATGATGTCTCAACATCAAAGAAACATCTTAACCTATGAATTTGCAAGTTGAACCCTTAAACTGGGTAATTTGCACATAGGTCCCTGCATACAACACAATGCTACAACTTTGTTTAAAAAGGAGCAAGAATTGAAAATATATGTTCCTGAGGAACTTAATTACATGCCAGGGAGTATTCACAAGTATATAATTACATATTTAGGCAAAACTTCCAGGGTTAGGTTATAACCCAGGTCAGGGATGTTACAAATTCTCCACCCCTTCACAAGGATTTCGTCCCCGAAATCGATAAAGCGTATTATGAGAAAACAACAGGGTATTTCCTTCTCATCTCATCCTCTAGTTCCCAAGTGGCTTCTTCAACTCTACGGTGGTTCCATAGGACTATCACAAGACTTATATCCTTCTTCTTTAACTTTTTAGTTCTGTTATCAAGGATTGACACTGGTCCCTCCTCATATGTTATATCTTCATTCAATTCTACTTCCATAGGTTGTAGAACTGACTCGGTGTCTGGGTGACATTTCCTCAACATGGAAATGTAAAACACAGGGTGTAGCTTCTGCAACTCCTGAGGTAACTCTAGTTTATAGGCCACCTTTCCAATTCTTTCAACAATTGGATAAGGTCCCATAAATCTAGGAGCTAACTTCCCTTTCCTTCCAAAACGAAGGACTCCTTTCCAAGGTTAGACCTTGAGGTACACTCTGTCTCCAACCTGGAACTCTAGGGGTCTACGACGTTTATCAGCATACGACTTCTGTCTATCCTGTGTAGTCTTAAGTTGTTGCTGTATAACTTTAATCTTCTCCGTAGTTTGCTGCACAAGATCAGGACCTAACAATTGGTGTTCACCAGTCTCATACCAACACAAGGGTGATCTACAACGTCTACCATATAAGGCTTCATATGGTGCCATATCAATGTTATGCTGATAGCTATTGTTATAGGCGAACTCTATCAAGTTCAGATGTAGATCCCAACTCCCAGTAAACTGGAGAACACATGCTCTCAACAGATCTTCCAAGGTCTGTATAGTCCTTTCTGACTGTCCATCAGTCTATGGATGAAAGGCTGTACTAAACCTTAAATTGGTGCCTAGGGCTCTGTGTAACTGTTCCCAGAAACGACTTGTAAACTGGGGACCTCTGTCAGAAACTATTTGACAGGAACTCCGTGCAAATGCACTATTTCTTGAACATACAACTGGGATAACCTTTCAGCAGAATAGGTTGTTTTGACAGGTAAGAAATGTGCTGTCTTTGTCAACCTATCAACAACTACCCAAATGGAATCATGTCCTTTGTTTGTCCTGGGTAGGCCAACAACAAAGTCCATGGTCACATGATCCCACTTCCACTGTGGTATGGGTAAAGGTTGCATTGTTCCTGCAGGTTTCTGGTGCTCAGCCTTGACCTGTTGACACACAGGACACCTCAGAACAAACTCAGCTACATCCTTCTTCATCCCAGGCCACCAATACATATCTTTCAAGTTTCGATACATCTTGGTGCTCCCTGGATGCATAGCATACATTGAAGAATGAGCTTCCTCCAGAACTAACTTCCTCAGGTTATCCACATCTGGCACTATCATCCTCCCATGATAGCATGCCACCTGGTCAGCTGACTCATGAAAACCTTCTCCCTTCTCATCACTAAACTCAGATCTAATCTGCTGAACTGCAACATCAACTTGTTGTGCCTCCTTTATCTGTTTTCTTAGAGTAGGTTTAATCTGCATCTCATCTAACAAACCAGCTAACAATGATACCTTCAACTGCACATTGTTTTGCCTTAAAGAGATAAGCATATCTCTCCTTGAGCATACTAAGGAACTTAGTTGTGCTCTATCCATGGTTGATGTTGCTGATTTCCTACTCAAGGCATCTGCAACCACATTGGCCTTGCCCGGATGGTAATCAATTGTACAGTCGTAGTCCTTGATTAACTCCATCCAGCGACGTTGCCTCATGTTAAGCTCATGCTGAGAGAAGATATACTTAAGGTTCTTGTGGTCTGTGAAAATCTGGAAGGTTTCTCCGTAGAGATAATGTCTCCAGATCTTCAAGGCATGGACCACAACAACTAACTCCAGATCGTGTGTTGGATAATTCTCCTCGTGTTTCTTAAGATGTCGGGAAGCAAAAGAAATCACTTGTTTATCCTGCATCAACACACATCCAAGTCCATTCTTGGAGGCATCACAGAAGACTACATATACTTTTCCTTGCTCAGGTAGCACAAGCACAGGTGCACTTGTCAACCTCTCCTTCAACAGCTGAAAAGACTGTTGACACTTATCACTCCAAGCAAAAGGAACATCTTTTCGGGTTAACTTGGTCAGAGGTAAGGCTATAGAGCTGAAATTATTAATAAACCTTCGATAATAGCCAGCTAACCCCAAGAAACTTCTAATCTCCGTCGGTGTTTTCGGTTGTTCCCACTGTAGAACAGATTCTACCTTTGCAGGTTCAACACGAATTCCCGAGGTAGATACCACATGTCCAAGAAAAGACACTTCAGATAACCAGAACTCGCATTTGCTAAACTTAGCGTATAACTTATGTTCTCTTAGCAAAGTCAAAGTTTGGCGAAGATGCTGCTCATGCTGCTGAGGATCTTTACTATAAATCAGTATGTCATCTATGAAGACGACAACACACTGATCAAGGAAGGGTCGAAAAACTCTATTCATGAGTTCCATGAATGCAGCTGGTGCATTGGTTAGTCCAAACGACATAACCGTGAACTCATAGTGACCATATCTTGTCCTAAAGGCAGACTTGGATATGTCACTGTCCTTAATGCGGAGTTGATGATATCCAGACCTTAAGTCTATCTTGGAGAAGACTGTTGCACCACGCAACTGGTCAAAAAGATCATCAATCCTCGGCAAAGGATACTTGTTCTTTATTGTTACTTTATTGAGTTGTCTATAGTCAATGCACAACCACATTGATCCATCTTTCTTTTTAACAAACAAAACCGGAGCACACCAAGGTGAGGTACTCGGTCGGATGAAACCCTTCTCAAGTAACTCTTGAAGCTGTTTCTTGAGTTCTGCCATCTCGGCAGGCGCCATCCTATACGGAGTCTGGGCTATGGGTTTCGTATCTGGGACCAAATTGATCTCAAAATCAATCTCCCGAGGTGGTGGTATACCAGGAAGTTCTTCAGGAAACACATCCTCGAATTCCCTGACTATAGGAACTTTAGCAGGGTTGGGACTCTCCTTGGTAACATCTACCACATGGGCCATGAATGCATAACATCCTTGCCTCATCAACTTATCAGCAACCATAGCTGATACAAGACAGGTGGGCAGAATCTTTCTTTCTCCTTGAAAGATCCATGTGTTGCTTTCATCAGCAAACACTGCCAACTTGGACTCACAATCCAAGACAACTCGATACCTTTCCAAGGTATCCATCCCTAGGATTACATCGAATCCTTGCATATCAAGCGGTATAAGGTCCACTTGAATGCGATGCTTAGAAAAGAAGAGTACGCAGGGAGAGCATACTTCTTGCAGAACGGCAGACCCACTCAACGGAGTCTCCAACAACAAACTATCTACCCTATGACTAGCTGTCATATTGCAGTCGCGAATCACTCTTCGAGTGATAAAAGAGTGCGTAGCACCCGGGTCAATCAGAACAGATACTACACAAGATTTAGACATATCAGAATATAAAAGTTCCATCTGACCTGTCACCACTTGTGGATCGACCACTGCCTCTGGTGGGTTCATAGCATAGAACCTCGCTGTAGCCTGTTGTTGAGGTGGTGCTGATGATCCAGCTTGAGACGCTTGCCCGCGTCCTCGAGCTGCTCCTTGAGATTGCCCTCTTTGTAATCCCTGTTGACCTTGTCTCGGAGGCTGTGTCACACTGACAGGCTTAGATCGGCAGTCCTTCATCAAATGTCCCACCTTACCACAGTTGTAGCAGCTTCTCTCTTGTGGTCTTGGCGGTCCAGTAACGGACATTGATGCAGAACTCTGAGTCTCCTGAGGTGGTTGTCTTCGTCCTCTACCTCTACTTGGAGACCACTGAGTCTGAGAACTAGATCTAGGTGGTGGAGGGTTAGGTGCAGAGGATCTAGGCTTCTTAAAGTCCTTAGATGAAGAACCCTGGAACTGTGGATATCTTTTCTGAGTTTGCCTCTTCTCAACCACAAATCTCTCTATCCTTCGGACTGACTCAACGAAGGTAGAGAATCTCTCTTGATTTTCTAAGGCAGACACAGGGGTAGACATGTCAGCATTCAACCCCCTCTCGAATCTCCTGATTCTCTCTTCTTCTGTGGTAGCCATGCGCGGACAAAACCGCAACAACTCCATGAACTTAGCTTCATACTCGCTAATGTTCATTATGCCCTGCCTCAGTCTCTCAAACTGAGAGATCTTCTCGTCTAGGAAGGTCTTTGGAAAATATCTATGAACAAATTCCCACCGAAAGTCTTCCCACGAGATCTCCATTCCAGGTCTCTTCTGCTCTTCCATTGTCCACCAATGACCAACGCTTCCTTTGAGAAGATAGACAGCATGTCTGACCTTCTCAGCTTCAGGGATATTGAGAATCCTGAAAGCCTTCTCCAACTCTGTCAACCACAGATCAGCATCTCCGGGGTCAGCAGTCCCAAGATACTCGGTAGCTCCGACACGATGTAGTCACTCGAACGTCTTCCCGATACCTTGACCTTCTGGTTGGACAGGTGCCCTGGGTACAGACATAGGCATCCTGTCGGTTATGTGTGTCATGGCAGTCATAAACTGCCCGAACATCGTCTGAACTGCTGGGTTACCCATGTCGGCTGGGTCGAACTAGGGTGGCTCTCTGGGTTGCTCAGGTACAGGCTGTTCTATCTCTGGTACTCCTGCACCGCCTTGAGGTGCACTAGCACTACTTTCTACCATGTTCTCATCATGTGGCTCTGACATTCTTATGTATCTTCTTCTCCTGAGGAGCAGAAGATTCTATTAGATAAGGAAGGAATACTAAAGATAGACTCGACTTCCTAAGTCCTATGCCTCAGTAGACTCGGCGAACCTAGAGCTCTGATACCACTTAATTGTGGGCTCCGATCTCCAAACCACGAAATAATCACGATTTAAACTTAAGCGGAAGTAATCGATAATCAACGGAAGACAAAAATCATGGGAAATTAAAACTTTTCGAGATAAGAGCTTGAAACCACAAACCTTTTCCATAGAAAAAGGATTTAAACTGTATACATCTCTGTCAAATAACTTCTTGAGTAATTATATACAACATGATACAAAATCTCAAGAACTCATAACCAAAACACTCCAAGACCTGAGAGTACAGAGGACACATAGGACTGACTCTAACTACACCACATAGCAGGCTGAATCTCCACCTGAGATTTACTGCTGCTCCTGGTGCTGCTGCTCCTGGGATTGGTCACCTTTAGACCGGTTCCTCCGTCTTCGACGACCACCTAAAAAGTTGAAGTCTACGGGGTGAGAAAATTATACATAATTGCCCCATCGAGAGTTATAACTCTCTACTAGAAGCTTTATAAGCAAAACAAAGAATAACTTAAGCAGTAAAAGCTTTCAAAGTATTCATTTGCAGATTTGATAATAAGCAAAAGTTCAACATTTATGAAATATGAAGAACATCTACATTATTCAATGTAACATCAATCAAGTAACTTGTAGATAACTCTAACAGATATGCTACGTTGTTGATTATGTTTTTCAAACATTATTATGTCCTGTGGAGATGAGGCATACCACTCATACTCCAACTGATCGCTAAGAAGTCACATCAGTATCATACATAGGTCATTAAAAGAGCCGGATTCTTATGACCTCATCTTCCTCAATCAGTTAGAGGATTGTTTGCAGTACATCTGGCAGGACGTCTGCTATTTATACACCAGGGTAAACTGGACCTTCGCTATTTTAGAGTTACAGTGGCGTTCTGTACTCTCTTCATCATCGGAAGATTTCTTGTTTATCTTTCAATGATGTGGTGTTTGTGTTTACTTTGGGAGAATAGTGATACATCTCACCTTTTGGGTTTGATAGTGAAGGTTTGACGGACTATAAAAATCTACATCAACTCCTACACTAGGATGTAAGGTTCTACACATCCATGTACCCCACATACTCAAGAGTATGTGATCCAGGAGTTCCCTTGGGAAAACCTGTTTCACCATCATTTAGACTCTGACAATGATGGATCTATGATCAGGGCTCTACATTACACTTGATTAGTTAGGTACATTCAGTATTCTTTTAACATCATACATTGTTCTTCAAACAATAACATTAGCATAACAGCTATAAATGAGAATACTAAAATGTAGCAGGCCTAACTCTTTTCAATCATCAGTTCTTAATCATCTCATCACAAGTCATCTGTTAAGCATGACCTTGATGGTATTTATGGCTCTTACAACCCATAAATCTCAATAGATGTCACTAACAGTGCATCAAGATATTTCACTTATTCATAAAGCTTAAGACATGATTTCAATGAATATAGTATTGTAATCCATACCTGGATATGATCATCATCTCATGACAACATGCATGGTTAATTCAACTGATAACAGTAAACAATTCATCAATCAGGGTTTACTATTCATCTTTCATGTCATCACCCTAGAATTAGGGTTTACTATTTACCCCATGGTGAATTGTACTCATTACATCATCATGTAAGAGAAACATCATCATTAAATCTCTTAAATAAGATTAAGATTAACTAGACATCATAATTAGGGTTTCCATGATCTCACATAGGTGGATCATTCCCTAATCATGCACATTCATGTGTATTGAAAGTATCTTAATTGAGTTTCCACCATTAAAGGGTACTTTCTCTCTCTTAGGATACTTTCTCTCTCCTTTTACTAGTAGATGGTGATAACACCACTCTAGATCAGGTTGGGTTAAGTCCTCATTGACTAACATAAGCCAAGACATCACTATCATGTGATTAGGGTTTGATTAGAACAAGGTTTTACTCAATTAAACCCCTCAAGGGTATTTTGGTAATTTACCTCATGATCATCATCATGGGTCAACTCATTCATCACTTAGTCCCTTAATGACCTAGGTTACCATTAGGGTTTAGATTAGATCACCATTGAACCAATTACACCATCAATTGATTAAGTACAAACCACATTGATCACCTTCAAACGGTTTCAACTTTCAACCACCAAACGGTCTTGAGACCGTTTGGCCTCAAACGGTCTTGAGACTGTTTGGATGTGTTGACCGTTTAGAAAGGTTGACTTTCCAAACCGTTTGAAGCTCATGCAGTTTGAAACCGTTTGATCAAAATGACTTGAGATCGATTGGACCAAACGATCTTGAGATCGTTTGAGCCCAAACGGTCTTGAGACCGTTTGGCCCCAAACGGTCTTGAGACCATTTGGCCCCAAACGGTCTTGAGACCGTTTGGATCCAAACGGTCTTGAGACCATTTGGTCCAAATGGGCTCAAACCGTTTGGACCTCCAAAGTGGTTCAAAAGTTACAATTGGTCATGGATATGTGTGTTGAACCCCTCAATTAACCAAATCCATGATAACCACTTTTAGATTGAGTTAATTAAGATTAGCCTTAATCAATTGGACATCAAATTGACCCTCAATTGAAAGCCAATTAGGGTTAAATCCTTCTCAATTAGGGTTTCAAATCGGATGATCATCAATATTCAACAATGTGAATCAATTCAAGGTTGAACCTATCAATTGACCTGCAATTGGGCCCAAACTTGGCCCAAACGGTCTTGAGGTCGTTTGGACATCATCCAAACGGTCTTGAGACCGTTTGCCCAAAGTTTGACAAAAAAACAAGTCGGTTAGATTAGGGTTGAACTCCAATTAGGTCAAAAATCAGCATTTTTATCAATTCATCAACTTATTGCAATTGGACCTTCAAACCATTAGATTAACTCAACCCTAGACCTTCAAACGGTCTTGGGTTGTGCCCAAACAGTCTTGAGACCGTTTGGAGGAACCCCCAAACGGTCTTGAGACCGTTTGGGTCCTTCAACCCAAAACTCAACAAGATCTATGTTTTAAAACAACAATTTTGACCCGATTAGGGTTTGGATGTTGAAGTGCCTTCAACTCTCAATTGGTTAAGAATTAAACTTTGATTCTTTGCAGGAATGAAATTCAATATATAACCAACAAACCCTCAAACGGTCATCCCTTGGTCAACCCTTTCAAACAGTCTTGAGACCGTTTCAATCCAAACGGTCTTGCAAGACCGTTTGCGATCAAACGGTTTGAAACCGTTTGACCCCAAACGGTTTGAAACCGTTTGACCCCAAACGGTTTGCAATCGTTTGGACCAAAAGGGTCCAAGGTCGTTTGAAAAAGTAGCATAGGGATTCACGTCCCTCATCTTCAACCTCTTTCAAGGTCGGTTCTTCCACCGTTTTGCTTGCAAAAGTGCAAGGAAGAAGGGAGGTAGAAGAAGAACTAACATGCTAAATTGCAAGAACAAAGTATGCATATAAAGCAAGAGTTTAGAGTTATAAAACCCGCCTAAAGGTTGTTCCTAGAGATCCAAGCCTTCAATCTCCAAGATTTAATGGCATCCTTGAGCTCCACAACTCGGTCAGAGGTGAATTCTCCAAGGAAAGGTAGGGTTGATCGGCTAGAACAAGAAGACTAAGTGAGCTATCCACAAAACCAACCTTAAAGGAAGAATTCCTCCATGAATTCGAGCTAAAAGGTGGTGTTCTCTTACCTAGAACAGGTTGGTCATCCCCCTGAGCTCCAGAGCTATCCTTGGTCGTTTGAGAAAGAAGAGAGGAGAAGTGAAGGAAATGAAGGATCGTTCACTTATTTGCAAAGAAAAGGCTTATATACTTTAGCCCTTTTTACACCATAAGGACCTCTCAAGTTATGGAATTACATCTAAGTCCCTCTTTGCTCAAGGGTACGTCCAAACCCATCTAACCTTATGCAAAACTCATGAAATCTCAAGATCTAAGGGTAAAGAAAGCCAATCTACAACTAGGGTACATACATGAAAGGTCTCCATACCCATTTAGGTGATTTTTATCAAAAAGATCACTTTTCTTATCTGATTATTCATTAATGTGTCCCTTTCATCATCTCTACTCTAAATGATGACAAGAGTTATAAAAGATGTTTTAGAAAGTGAAAAATACAAGTTGCACCCCTCAATTTGGGTAAATTGCACTTTACTCCAAATTAGGGTTTTTAAGCATAGGGATTGCTTCCACAGCTGCACCTTGGTGCTCAAGCTTGGGAAATCCCTCAAACTTCATCATAAACATCCTCATGATGTCTCAACATCAAAGAAACATCTTAACCTGTGAATTTGCAAGTTGAACCCTTAAAATGGGTAATTTGCACATAGGTCCCTGCATACAACACAATGCTACAACTTTGTTTAAAAAGGAGCAAGAATTGAAAATATATGTTCCTGAGGAACTTAATTACATGCCAGGGAGTATTCACAAGTATATAATTACATATTTAGGCAAAACTTCCAGGGTTAGGTTATAACCCAGGTCAGGGATGTTACATGAAGTCACCACAATAAGTGCATTTTATTCAATGTACTTTGATGCTACTCAATGTGACATTAAATAAGGCTTGCTATACAAGTAGTGCTTGGGTGTACTGTGACACTTGGATTATTTTGAGTGACGTGGATGGAATTTGTCCCTCATGTTGGAGTGATATCCCAACCACTTGATGAGTGGGACTATGAAATGCATGGCCATGCTCATGTGAGTCAATATATGATATTGAGCTCATGCGTATCTCAATAATTTACTCTAGATCAAGGAAAAGAAATTAAACATTGAGAGGATGACGTTTCCATGCCTCAGATTCAATCTGGATATTAGTGATAAAGGGATTATACAATCACTAAAGCATTGGTCATAATACTAGCTTAAGTGTTCTCCAAATTCTCCAATTACTTGGGTAGCAATGAAATATTGCTAGATACCAATCTTTGCTTGTGAAATCATAATTTAATTATGAATATGATAACCAACGTAATTTAGAGCCTACAAGGTCACACACATAGGATGTATTGAAATAGGAGTATAATTATGGACATGATTAGAAATGTTATGAGTCAAATTGATTACTAAAACGTTTAAGTAATCTACAAAAATATTAATGAAATATAATCAAAGTTATTTGGTTATAATTTTTAAGGCAATTTGTTGGATTTAAATTGTTAAGTCGATCGAATAATCTTGAACGATTGACTAGAGTCAGATGACGGAAAATTAGTTAGTCAAATAATATGATTAATTGTAAAATAAATTGATTTTAGGATATTCTAATTATTTTTTTGACAATCCAGGAGAGGCCCAGTTTAAACGTATCCACATCCTTTCCTTTCCCAAGGTTTCAGGAAACTCTGCTTCCTTTCATCTCCTAATTATAGAGGCATGATGATTGAATTTTACATGCACTCTTGTGCGAGAATGCTATCCATCATAATCCCCAAGAGAGTGATAGAGAGAGAAGGAGAGCGACGACGACACTAGAACATCATTAGGCGAAGGTTGCTCCTTTCTGTGGGCTCAGGCAGCATGACAAGGAGTTCCATTCCATCCTCATAAACTACATATAGATATAGATGTTGAGTGACTACGTTCAGAGAACGTCGATGAGGACCATCTGTGCACATGAGGAACACTGGACACCACCGTGTGAGGAGGACATCATTGGACCTACTTTACAACAAAGGTATACCTCACACACCCTCTTTCTGAATACATTGTGGTCGACAAGAACCCCCTATAGGATACACATAGAAATTTTGCTTATTTTTCTAGTATGCTTGAAGCCTCCATGATTCATAACATGATTAATAAGTATATGTGCATATTGAGGGCTTATATGCAAAAATTCCCATTCTTGGGGGGTTTAAGTGTAACTTTATGCGTGAATATCTTGGCATGTGTTTTCTTCTTGAACAAACTTGTTTTGACCATCTTGAAACCTTGAACATCTTTCTCTTTGGTTGATGACATAGTTTTGGGGCTCCTTTGGTTGCTGAACAATGGGAGTTCTAGGTCAATGGGAGGTTGATGGGAGTTTTGGGTTGATGGGAGTTTTGGTTCGATGGAAGTTTGTGTCTTTAGTTAAGGACAGTTTGTCCTTTTTCACCCTTTGTATCCTATATAAACCTATCTGCATCAACCTAGAGGATCATTCGGCACCCAAGTGATGTTGGAAAATGTGTAGGAAGCCCCCTAGGTAGACAAAAAGCTCCTAGATGACCCTTGTGCTTGATGAAGTTTGCATGTCAATGCAAGTTGATATCAAGCTTCTCAGAGGTGTTTTCTAGCTTGGGAACTTCATTTGAAACCCTAAACATGTAAGATCCATCCTTAATAGATATTTTTCTTGTTGTTTTCTTGGTGCTATAATTTAGAAACTTTTCATGTGATTAAGGAACCTTCTTTTCCTTCCCTCTTTGGGCTAGATTCACCCTGTTAGTGGAGAAAAATAGCTTTCTTGGAGTTTGAGTGCACATAACTAGGATCTTTGTCGCTATTTTTGGAGTTTACCCTCTTGGACTTTGTTTTTGTCTTGTAAGAGATGATTGATATAACTTTTAATGCATTTTCTTTCCTACTTATGACATGCATATTTTTAATCTTATTCTGAAAATCTATAACATGCTAAGATATGGACATTATGCATTGATCACATAAGTAAGGTGATAATATGAGTTCTTAAGAATCCCTTAATATCTACAAACATTGTATTATGTAGAGTGAGCATTTCTTTGAACATGCAAAGTCTAAAATTTTAAATACAAGTGTAGTGTCTCCTATTTTTTTTAATTCTTATGGTGTTTTTGTATCCAATAAAAGGAATTCCGACTCACATATTATTTCTCATTGTATGATGGCCATATCAGAAACATTTAAAAGTTTGTGATTAATGTTATATTATTGTAGTGATATATGGACGAAATTCTATTTATCAAGGTTGCTTATCCATGCTAGGTTTAAGTTTATATTTGCCTAAATTTTCTATGAAATAGCATATCTCTAGCATCCTTTGAAGTTTTTAAGCTCAATTTTTTGGTGCTACCTTGTTTATGATGCATTAAGTTCTCTAAAAGAATTCAGGAGTTAGTGAGATCCCTGCATGAAGTTATTACTATTAGTCAGAAAAATAATTTGGGCTTTTATGTGCCCTAGTTTGAGGTTTGGCCCTCTTTACGGATGAGAATGGATAAACATGCCATGATTGTGTAACATGGATTTTTTAATCTATATTTTATATTTTTTGAAGTTGTAATGTGTGATTTATTTTATAAGATTCCTTTAAGAGCTCGTACATAACTTGATTAATGTAGTAAAAAATACATAATTGCTTTAATTAACCAAGTGAAACTTTAATCATGTAGTGCCCTATGGTCGTAGAACTATCTTATTGTCATTTTTTTTAGCAATATCGGGGGACCGGTTACACCATTACATTGAACAGTACATAGTGCTAAAAGTAGAGCGATCCAAAATGTAAATATCATGACCTAATAAAGGGCAAGAACTCCAGTTGTCCTTGAGGTCAGTCTGGTTTAGACGTGATTTGTCTAGCAGGTCAGCCGGTTTGTTTTGATCTCTCTTTATGTGCACCACGTCTTCTATGTTGGCTTGCTGGAAGGATTCCCGAATCGTTTGAACCAGTGTGAGGAATTTTCCCGACGATTCAATGATACCTTTCACCCAATGGATTTAGTTTCGTGAGTCTGAGAAGATGATACCCTTAGTTAGGTTGAAATGGATTTCTAGCTCTGCCCCATGAAGAAGAGCTTTGATCTCCCCTTCCATTGCATCAGTCCCTGGGATGAGTGTAGTCAACCCCGCGACCCAATCTCCTGAGTAATTCCTGGCTATAACACAGGTGCATGACATGTTCCAAGTAGTCGAGGTAGCCACATCTACATGTAGAATGGTGGATGATACTTGCAAGTGCAGAGTTTGCTGATTGGGAAACAGAGTGGCTAGGACAACTAGCATACTAGTCATTCCATGGATGGATGACCTTGCATCCGCTTGGCATTGGGATGCTAGGATTCATGAAGGGATTGATTGTTGTTAGAAGATGTAGCATATGTGCCAACAAGTGATGGTGAACAAAGTTGTCCATCCTTAAACCTTCCTGAGATCCTTTATATTATATTCCATCCAGTCCTGAGCGTTATGTTTCAGGAAGAATTGGGTAGATTCGATAGGAAGAATGAGGGACCAGGTCTTCTTTGCTTCGACGGAATCTTGCAGAGCATGGAGGCCGTCTTCTAGAAGACCATTGCACCTGTGGAAGTTGGGTTCCTCAGTTATCTTCCGCTGACCACAAAGTTCGTTAGTGAGCAGGTGATTGTGCAACATCAACCAGAGATGTGTCTTGACCCTGTGGGGTATAGCGAGAGACCAGATGATAGTGAAGAGAGAATGGGCTTCAAATGTTGAATGCTGACAGAGGAGAGAGTAGGCAGACTAGGTAGTAAATCTCCTGTATGCTTCAGGCTTCCAGACCCTAGTGTTGTCACCATAGTGTAGCCTAGGGGTAGGCATGTGACAAATGATATCCACATTGTCCTGCATAAACCAGTGATTGAGAAACCCGAAGTCCCAGGTGCCCTCATCTTGTACTAGACTCGAGACTTTGAGATCATGTAGATCGTCTGGGATTAGGAGACCTGGCTTCATGATAGGTAGTAGTCCAGGTCCCACACATTCATCAGTCCATATAGAAGTATCGACACCCGAAATGGCATGACATTCGGAGTTGTCATATAGAAAAGGGAGGAAGCTCTTTATACTATGCCATAGATGTGATCCAGTTGCTTTGGGGTGTTCATTAGGTATATATTTTACTTCCATAATGTCTACCCAGGGTATTCACCTCTTCTATATCAGATCCCAGGCCATTTTCATAAGTAGAGCAGAGTTGAATTCCTTCAACTTTTTTATTCCCAAACCTCCTTTATGTTTGGGTTTCGTGAGGCTCTTTCAAGCTACCAGATTAATGCGTCTATTTGAGCCTCCATTCTATATGAAGTTTCTGATAGTAAGATCAATTTTGTTACAGGTAGAGATAGGAAGTTGGATTTCCTACATTATGTAGCATGCTTGAGACTGAAGAACTGACTTCCCGAGTGTAGTCCTTCCTGCCAGGGTAAGAAGATTATTCTTCCATTGATGAATATGTTTTTGGAATTTCTCCAATAGTGAGTGAAAAAGCTCTTTGCTCTTCCTTCTGTGCACAATAGGAACACCTAAATGTTTGCACAAATTATTTGTTTCCTGAATTCCCAACGTTCTACAAATATAGTTCTTCGTTTCTCTAGGAGTAGTAAAGGAGAAGAAAACTAAAAACTTCTCTTGTGATAGGGATAGCCCAGATGCATAGCTAAGTGTTTTGAGGCAGCGACGGATCGTGCTAGCCTGGTGAAGAGTCACTTCTCCAGAAAGAATAATATCATCAACAAAGCTAGCATGAGTGATGGGTATCTTTGATCAAGAGATGACAAAAGGTTTCCAACCTCCCTTACTGACTTCCTCCGCGATCAGCTGACTTAACCTTTCTAATCATAGAATGAAAATATACGGGGAAAGCGAGTCTCCTTGCTTGACACCACAAGAGGGTGAGAAGGAACCAGCCAACTCGCCATTCCAAAGAATGGAAGACTTCCCAGAACATATAATTTGCATAATGATCGTGATGATCTCCTTGGGCATGGAGGTACAGATAAGAGTATCATGGATCCATGGCTAGCTTAATTTGTCAAATGCCTTGACCATATCGAGATTTAGAGCCATTGTTTTTTTTCTTGCTTGCTTTTGATTTCATCGAGTTTACAATTTCCTGTACCATGGCTATCTTGTCCCCTATCCTCCTTCCTGGTATGAAGCTAGACTAGAATGGGGAGATCTAGTCTTTCAAGAAATTCTTAATGCGAGACGCAATAACCTTTGAGAGAAGCTTGGTGCATACATTATTTATAGATATTGGCCTGAGGTGAGAGAATTGCTTAGGTTTATTTCTCTTCGGGATAAGGATGATGAGCGAGTCCGTTGCTGAGGGAGGGAGATCACCCCCTCTGAAAGGGTTCTGAATGAACTGGCATAATGGAGACCTTAGTGTGCTCCAATTCCTTTTGTAGAAACCTACGTCCACTCTGTCTGGGCCTGGTGCCTTAATAGGGGACATTGAGGTGAGAGTGTTCCATATCTCCTTCTCTGTGGTAATAGCCGTCATACTCAGTTGCTCTTCCTGAGACAGAGGCTTAAAAGCACCAGGGAAATTGATGCTTTCAGCCTTTCTTTTATCACCGTCCTATTCATGATACACATTAGAGAAGATGGTTAAAATAATGGATTTTAGCTCCTTACAGGTGCCCTCCACGTCCTTCAGTCATGAAATCTTGTTCCTCCATCTCCTAGCTTTTGTAAGAGAGTGAAAATAGCTTGTGTTATTATCACCCAACTTGATCCAGATGCATCGAGCCTTTTGTTAGCTCTCTGCTTCCTCCCTATATAAGATATCATCCAGCCGTGTTTGAAGGATGATCGTGTCCTCTGCAAGCGTATGGTTAAACCTGAGAGCCAGGTTCATTTGATTCCACCTGATTTTGTTGGAGATCTGATCCTTCTCTCATCTATCTTGTTTGTGAGTGGCCTTGTCCTAGCTGCTGTCCTTTGCCAAGAAGTCACTGTTGACTGACATCAGGTTGCAATCTTTTGGCCATGAGTTCACTATGAGGTCCTCGTAACCCGGCGTCAAGTACCATCTCACTGAGGTACAAGTCTGATAGCTTCTTATTATAGGAGGAGGGTCTTCAGTGGACACCATGATTGGGGCATGGTCAGGGTGATTTTTCTCAAGAACTTGAACACCTTTCTTGGCCGAATGATCGATCCATTCACGGTTGCCTAAAGCCCTATCGAGGCGTTTGTGTAGCAGGCCCCGTCAGAAGGTGGTACGAGCACCACTGACTCCCAAGTCAATAAGAGAGCAAGCCTCAATAGCTTCGATGAAGTCATTGCTATTCACACTGTCAAAAATGTTGCTTCCAAACTTCTCGGATGGGTACATGACATCATTGAAGTCCCCAACTACCACCCACAGATCAGTGATAGATAGGGCCAACGCGCTCAATTGGCTCCAAAGCAGCTTCCAGCCTCCTCTTGTCGTGCTTGCATAGACGAAGGTATAGAAAGTTCCATTGATCTTACAATGTACAAATTGCTTATGTGAAAAGATGATGTTCATATCGATTTGTTTATTCCAGATAATCCATATCCCCCCTGAAAAGCCAATTACTTCTACTATGTGGGAATGCATGAAGCCTAGCTTCTTGATGTTTCCCAAGGCTCTAGCTCTGCTACATCTAGTTTCTAAGAGGCACATGACTGAGATCTCGTATTTACTAACCGGATCTTTGATTGCATTTTGGGTGTCTTTTTTGCAAACACCCGGAACATTCCAAGAAGCTACCTTCATTGATCACCGTCGACAAGCGTGGACTTCCCCATAGCCTATGCTTCTTCCTCCAAGTCATGCAGTAGTGAGGTCTTGCCTCTCTTTCTGTTGGTTGCTCTTGAGCTCTCCCCCGCATTAAGAATTTTCCTATTACGCAGATGAATCCCAACAGAGTTACGACTAGGACTTCGGTAAGGATGACTTGGGATGTTATCTTTTGATGAGTCTCCAAAGGAAAATGGCGTAGTAACAAAGGGGTGGGGAGGGTTCGTCCTCCCTTGCACTAGGGAGTCACCAGTGGGATTTACTGCTGAGTGTGTCGGGCGGGCCTAGGAAGACTGTGAGAGTTCAGATGTTGCTCGAGGCTGATTGGGGATTGGTGTTTCACGAGGGTTGGCTCTGGTCATCTAATTTTGTTTCAAATTCTGTTTCCTTGCCTTCCAATCAATCCCGTTCACCACCCAATCTGCCACTTTATCCACATTGATGACCTCCATAGCTTCATCTTCTTCCTCTTGATTATGCATGTTGTGGAAGCGATTAGAAGTATTTACTTTGCATTTTTCCTATTAGTCGAGTTTGTTCTCGGGCGTCATTGGATTGGGCGTGCATAGAGGGAGTTTGTCAGTCCTTGAACAAGATGTTGAATAGGATGTCCACCCGAAGTCTCCGTGGCACCTGCAGCTATAGCAACGTTTTCATTTGTGGTTCTCTTGGAGCAGTCCATCTCCAAGTGACCCGCCATCCCACAATACATACATATGAATGGAATATTTTCATATTTGAGGCGGTAGTGGTTGTCTTCGATCATGACCAGGGGTGTAAGCAGCTTGGCCATGTCTAGTTCAACTGCTAATCTAGAAAAATGACCCCGACGCTGAGAGATGGTATTGAGATCGACCTTTATCATATTACCGATTCGGTCCCCGATATCTGCAATAAGAAGAACTTTCCTATACAGGTGAATGGGAAGGTACATAATCCTCAATCAGACAACTAGTTTTGGTGGTGTCGATTCTTCAGGGGAGAAGTTAGGTTACCATCTCTGGACTGAGAGGTATGAGCCAAATAAATGCCAAGGTACCCCTATCAAGGCATGCATGTAATCATCTTCCCTTTGAAGCTGGACAATGAAATATTTGTTTGATAGATCGATGAGGTTAAATCCTTCAGTAGGTTTCCACATTGACTGGATTCTATCCCAGAGGGTTAAGAATATGATATCCTTTGATAGTAACTTCACCACCACCGCATATTGCCAAGGTTTTAGTAGACTTTCTTTAGCTTCCTGCGTTAGGTCAAAGACTGGCACACCACGATCATAAGAGACAATGATGTCCTCCAGTGTCAAAATGATATCACAATCCTCGACATCGATACGTATGTATCCATGATCCTCAGATGAGTTTTTGCCAACCATGCCACTATAGGATGGATTAGATTGTTGAGGGGGGGGGCACTCCATTGACGTGAAGGAAGGTCAGGGAATTGGTTTGCTCCTGGTGCCCCTGCGTCTATGTCCATGGCTTGTTCGTGTTGTGCTACGTTTGATGCTTTCTCCTTGCCATGGCTGGAATAGTTCAGGCTGAGACCAGAATTACCAATCAGAATTGAGTGGTTGCAGTTGACAATCACCCCTTCTTCTTCATCGACACGGTTCTCATCGTGTGCTGTGTCGCCGCCCCTTCTGGACGGCTTAGGGTTCACCATCCCCAAGTTTTTAATTGTTTTCCTTATTGTCATTTCTTGCTAGATAGTGAAACAGATAATCCAAAAAGAAGCTCAGAGTCATAAAATGTTGAGTATATGTTGGTGTTGGGAGGCTATATCCCTACCATCATGATCCTAAGGTTTTAGAGAGTGGTCAAGGCCGTGTCTCAAATTTCATGTGATAAAGTTGGTCATGGTTGTAACTCAGATTTGAGAGTTCATACCCTATTTGTGGTGTCATGTCTTGTTTACCAAAGGTATACCATGTTTTATTTTAGTAGTTGGGCCGATGAGCCACTACCATTTATCACTTCTATTGACTAAGGGGAAGAAACCTCAAGATTCTGGTCATCCTAGATCTTAAATGTGGTTGATTACAATTTTGTATTGGTCAGCTAGTAGTTAGAGTGGTATGCCTCGAACTACCAGGCCTAATGAAATTTAAATCCATCCATGTAATATATTTGTTAGGGTTATCTGGTGTTTCACATTGGACGATAATTAGTGCTTTCCTCCTCTTCCTAGTGCCAGATGTGAATCATAATTCTTACATGTTCAATTATTTGTACATGTACCTTTAGTTATACCTATACAGATGATAGACTCTGAATTGTTTTTTCACCTGTTATAATATTTTCATAATTTATTTTATTTCATAACCTACTTGTATATAATAAATTTTATTAGAGGTTATAACATGTCAATGGGACAAGGGTCTCTCCTCATGAATTTCCAAACCTTTCTAGGTGATCAGTGACATGGTTAGACCTGTGGTGGCAAAGGAACTCATTTTGGATGCCAGTAAAGTTGAAATGATGTTGTGGTTTGTGTTAGTGTCCTAGTGTCGCCCATGTATTTTAGGCCTGGGAAGGGAGATTTGTATATGTTGTATATCGACTCAAGTTTTTTATTATACACAATGAATAATGTAAATGTTGTATGTATTGGGATACATCTTTTGTACACAAATTGTGACTGAGAACATGGAACTCATGTAAAGGTACCTAATCTGAATATATGTGAACTTAGACCATTATGTGAATGTTTCTTTTAGGATTTTTAAAGTTTTATGTGGTTGTAAATATGTTCCTTTCTGATAATATGGTTAATTAGTATTCGATCTATAGTTTTCAATAATATCATTTAGCGTGGCGGGTTGCCATATTTCCTGGTATCATATTTTTAGACTTGCTGAGTCTATAGGGACATAGGACTTAGGTTGTTGTGTCTATTATTACATATCCAACATATATAACTATAGTTTATAACTATGCAGATATGTCTAGAGAATGTGAAGAACATGCCAAGAGTAGCTATGTGGTACATTGAGGTGGTGCTAGGAGATGAGTATTGGAAAAAAGAGTACTCGAGACAGGACCAGAAAAACTTGTCCCGCTTCCTTTTACCCAACAACCATAGTTGATCCAACCTTCCTATCAATTTTTAGATAGCTAATGGCGGCATTCACACATGTGGCTGATAAGGAGCATGCACCTCAACCAAGGGCACCTACTACAAATTTTGAGTCATAGGGTCAAGGGAAGCCCTTTGAGATGCTAAAGTGTGTGAGAACCATGGATTGTACCGGAACAGATGACCCAACATATGTAGATGTATGGCTGACAGAGTTAGAAAATGCATTTAGGATCTTGAATGTCACCAAGGAGGATAAAGTTAAGCATGTGATCTACCCTCTGAAGGATAGTGTTGGTCACTAGTGGCCCATAGAGTTTTGCCTTTTTGGATATGCCACACATAAATTTTGCTGATGGAAATATTTCCCAAATTATGTTACTGATATATGTATTAAGTGTTTTAAGTGATCAAAGAACTAAGTCAAGATCCAATAATAAAGACCATGCAAAATTGTATCCTTGGATGCTTGCAGCCCTAGTTGTACCATGTATTTGATGGTGCAAGTGTGCTTTTGTATAATTTGATAGATATGACGTAAGGACAAGTTATGGTTTTTGAGAACCTATCCAAAGCTCTATCCAACACTCATATGAAGCCTTTAGGCCTGTTAGGTTTCATTACAAAAATCATTAGATTGGATTTTTCGAAATAGGGATTTTTCATTCTCAAAGAACCCTGTCAACTGAGACACACTAAGTTGAAGTTGTTGACGGCCGAAACACCCCTCGGTCAAAGAATCATGCAACTAGAAAATACTTTTACTTACATTGAGCCTAGATCATTCTCAATCAAAGAAAATCTCAACCAAGAATGTCGATCAAAGTAAAGTTCAATCAATAAAAAGCCATTAAACCAGTTGGGCCATGAAGATAGACTGACCACTGGTACAGATATGATGTTTAATGTCACTTTTGTTGACTTCAGTTCCTTAGAAAAGATGACACCAATCTACCAACAATGTCAGTTCTTCATGCCAATTGTCACCATAAGTGAAGTCCTGCTGATTTAGAAAAGACATGGATACCGCTTTCACTTTAACGTCAATTTCTTTTCATAGAAATTAACATCTTAAATTGCCGGTGATAAATATTTTTTCAGGGAAAAATATTTGCCTCCAAATTTTTAGTCCAACGTCGGTTTTTTATATAATCGACGACAAAGTGTTCGTGCCATCTCCCTGTGGAAAAAGTTATCCGCCCATTAATCGTCAGGCCTACTAGTTAACCGATGACTAAGTTCCCTTGGTGAGACACAAAATATTTTTTGAAGATGGGTCTGTATCGTCATTTTTTTAGAAGAAACCGATGATGAGGTATTTTCAAGTCATGTCCCCGTAAAAATAATTCCCCCCAAATTTCTTCTTCGTCGATGGTTTTTCTTACTAAACCAAAGACTATACCCCTAACCCGAGGGCAATTTTTTTTGTTTGGATATGTAGTTTGTTTGATTTTTTCAGACGTAAATGACGACTATGGTCCTAAATCGGTATCTTTTTCTAATTTGGTTTAGAAGTTAGTCATCGATTTTATATTCTTAACGAAAAACTATACCCCAAACCCGAGGGCATTTTTTTTGAATATGTAGTTAGTTGTCTGTTTTTTTCCAGAGGTAACTGATGACTATGGCCCTAAATCGGTGTCTATTTTTTTATTTAGTTTAGGAGTTATTTGTCAGTTTTTTATTCTTAATCAACATCGATGTACTTATTCATCAATTTTTCTGTACAACCAATGACTATGGGTAACTTAATAGCACCCACACAGAATAGACTTTCTCTCCATTCTCAATTTTATTGTGATTCACCTAGATCTCTGGAGATTTTCCCCTGCTGCTTGATCCGTCGCCGCCACCGTAGCTCTTCCTCCACTGGGTGCCGCTCCGTTTCTCACTGACCACCGCTCTTCCTCCAACCGCTACTGCCGTTGCTTGGTTGAGTAGATGCTGACCTGAGTAGTTGCTTGCTTGAGTAGCTGCTTACTTGGGAGGACGTCAGAGCTCGGGAGGATGCCAGAGGTGCTAATGCTACTCTCTTCCACTACTGCCGCCACTGCTACTACTCTTTGACACCATTGTTGCTGCTGTGGTGGCTGCCTCCAGATGTTGTGTTGACTGTCGTTGGTGCTAATATCTGCTCTACCTCCACTGCCTCCAGCTGCTATGTTGACCACCACCCAAGTCTAGTGGTTGGAAGCTCACCAACACCAATACCACCTCCTCCCTCCCCTAAAAGAGAATCTCTCTTCTCATCCCTATCACTCTACAACTTCCTTAGATTTAGGTGATTGTCTTCCCTCTCTCTATCCACACTGATACTTACAATATATTTTTCACATTTGATTGGTGATAAATATTCCTAATGATAAATCAGTTAGCTCTTAATGATACATTGATTCAAAATTCTTATTAAATTATACGAGGTCAAAAGACTTTTAAAATTGAATGATGAAATTTAACTGAGGTTTCAATTTTAAATTTTGAGAAATCATCTGGGTGCATTGTTGAATTTGGATATAAGTGCTTGTATATTTGGGTGCATTGATAATTTGAATGTTTTATGGATAAATAATTAGTGTGTTTAACTATATTGGATATCAATAAATATGTGATGTTTCTAAGATCTAACATGTCTTGATGAACCTTAAACTTGCTTTCCCTATTATCTGTTGGCCTAGAAACCCATCCCATATTTACTCATTAGGAGTAAATCTTGGATAGTCCCCATTTAGGGTCTGTTCTTGAACACTTAATCTCACTTAGGATGTAAGAGAATAATGTATATTTGGTTTTCAATATGTTTCATCAACACATTTCTATTTGTTCTCGGAGTAAATATGTTGGTGGACATTTTCCCATCTATATCGGTGTACTTGGAGAACTGTGGGGAAATACTGCTGAAATTTTCTTGAAACCGAATACACATTATACACTTATTAGTTAGATTAGGTATTCAAGAATGGGATAGATAATACACATACATATTCATTACTGAACCTTAAACCATAATCTATAAATCATAAACCCTAATCTTAAAATGCTAAACCCTAATCTATAAACCCTTATCCCTAAATATAAATAATAAACCATAATATATCTCTAAATCCTTAACCTAATCTGTAAACCCGAAACCCAAATACTTGTTTTCTCTTTGATCATAGAATGGATAGTTCATGGATGTCCATTCCAAATCGTTGCACCTGAGAGTTTATTAATGGTCTTTATCAGTTTATAAGATTTGCAGAGCAACATAGGAAACAATCGGGAGATAGGTCCAATTGTCCATGTAGGCATTGCGGTGACAACTTAAAAGTCAACACTGGTGACAAAATCAAAAGTCATTTCATGTGCAATGGGATTTTACACGGCTATACAAAATGGTACTGACATGGAGAGATTCAAAACATGAGATCAGTAGATGTCGACAACAATACTTATATTGAAGAAGAAATTTCCGCCTATTATGTAGATGTGAACGAATCGATTCTAATAGACATGGTTGATGTGATGCTAGATAGTTGTGGGGTAGAGCACACAGATCCACCTTCCTTATTTAGGAACATTATGCATCATGCTGAGAGACTGTTATAAATATGTTGTACTAAGTTTACAAAGATGAGATCTGTTTCAAGATTATATAATCTGAAGGCTAACAACAAATGGAGCGACAAAAGCTTCATGTCATTATTGTCTTTGATGAAAGATATTCTTCCTGAAGGTGATGAGCTCCCAATCTCAACATACAAATTAAAGAAAATGTTATGCCCAATGGGAATGAAGGCTAAGAAGATACATGCATGCCCGAATGATTGTGTGTTATTTCAAAAGGACTATGTTGATTTGAAAGATTGTCCATAATGTGGGGTGTCAAGGTATAAAATGATGACTTCGGGGAAGTCCAAAGTTAGTTATCCTACCAAGGTGATGTGGTATCTACCTATAACACCACAGTTTCAACACTTGTCTGCCAATATGATGGATACAAAAAATTTAAGATGGCATGCAGAGGTTAAGAAAAATAAAGATGGGATCCTACAACATGCATCTGATTCCCCACAGTGGAAGAAGATTGATTTATTATATCCTGAATTTGGTGAAGAAGTCGGGAATCTAAGACTTGGGTTTTGTACTGACGAGATCAATCCTTACGAAACATTGAGAATCCAACATAGCACTTGGCATGTTATGCTTGTTATATACAATCTTCCTCCCTGGTTGTGTATGAAAAATAAGTATGTTATGTTGTTGTTGTTGTTGATATCGGGCCCTAAACAACTTGGAAATGATATCACCGTTTATCTTGAACCTCTGATCGATGACTTAAAGAAACTCTGGGGTGAAGGTGTGATGACCTATGATGCTTTGTGTAGATAGAAATTTTGTTTGCATGCTATGTTGTTTTGCACTATTAATGACTTTCCAGCATATGGTAATTTTTCTGGATATAGTGTAGAAGGATCCAAAGCATGCCCTATATGTGAAGAGAATACTAATTCAATACGAATTAAACATGGCAAAAAGACAGTATATCTTAGTCATCAAAGGTTTCTTCCAAAAGTCAACCTTATCAAAGGTTGCACAAAACATTCAATGGATTGAATGAGGAATGAAGTTCCCCTAACCCTATGCTAGGAGAGGTTGTTTATGAAAGTGTAAAATATTTTTTCCATGAATTTGGTAAGATATCAAAATGTACCATTCCCACACAAATTGACAAATCCTTATTCAAGAAGAGGTCAATATTCTGGGATCTTCCTTATTAGAGTTCTTTGGCAGTTAGGCATTGTATCGATGTCATGCATGTTGAGAAAAATATTTGTGATAACATCATTGGTAGTTTGTTGAATATACCAAGTAAGACTACAGATGGAATCAAATTCAAAATGGACCTGTAAAGAGTGGGATAAACCACCCTCTACTTAAATACAATGGTATACAAAACACAATTGGAATAGCAGCGGAAGATAAAATTTTGACTATATTCAATTTAAAATAAAGTGTACATAGAAATTTTCCCCAATATGGGTGTACATGCTTTATAAAAAAAGAGGATCTAAGTAGAGGGAAATCTAACTACTCCACTTTTGTCTCCAAGCAACATATCCACCATCTAAGTCCAAGCCAAAGCCAAGATCTTCAAGTCCTATTCAACCACCTTGCTTCACACCTGGGTGGTTGGGAAAGCACCCAGCAAAAAGGAAGGAAAATAAAAAGTATGTGTTATAAAACTATTCTAAGATGGAAAGATAAGTAAAGCATGTGAAAATAGGCTAGGGTTCATCATAAGATGAGACATCAAGAGTATGAGGTTGTTATTAAGGAAACTTGCCAATAACAAAAGTAAATAAAGGATTTTGCATGTAAATTAATATGTCTACCTAACTAAGTAGGGTTGAGGCACCTACCGGACCTCTAACCTTAGGTGAGGGAAGAATAAAAACATTTCCAATCACCTACAATTTTTAATGGGGAGAATAATAAACATTCCCCTAGGGCGATTTTATACATGCCCTCTATGGGTGGTTGTACATAAGTACCACTACTTAAAGATTAAATAGAACATTTAATTTCATGCTAACAAGAGATTTATGGAAAGAATAAGCAAAATAATATATAACATGGCAGTGGGGTATGAATACCCAAACATGAGAATACTATATCTACATTTGAGGCAAATAAGCAATTTAGGTTTCAAGATTAAAGGCTTTGGATCAAGTTAAACCTCATAAAGAAAAATAGGTAATGGATTAAGGATTTCCCAACTGATAGGTAGATGCACAAACAAAACACATACTAAACACATACCTTAGCCACAGGTGTCCTAAATTTCCCCTTTTCAATTCTTCACACGAATTACAAACCCAAACTTCCTAATACATCATTAGATTCATAAATTAGAATTACATACATTCATTTAAAAGATTGAAAACCCTAATTTACTAACTTTTTGCACAAACTCTCGATTTAGGTCTCGAAAACATCCTCATCGTCTTAGTTAGGGTTTTCTGATCGAAATAACATATAATATTATGTATTTTGAAGATATAGACTTTTAGATGCATTTTTGGTGATTTTTAGTTAATTAAATCATCCTCAAAAACTCATACTTGAAAAACTCAAAACCATATATTGAAATTATTTTTATTAGATAGGAAATCTTTTTCCGAGTCTGGGACATATTTTTTTTTATTTTTAGACAACCAGAGAAAAAGTTATGATTTTTATAAATTCGACCAATCACAAAATTCCACATCAGCATTAAAAGTTGCGAAAGAGAAAAAGAAAGAGAAGGGCCCAGATGACATGGCCCAATCAGATACAGCCATATCACTGGGTCAAAGGTCCAGTTAACTCGTCTCAAAACAAAAGCAACAACAACGAAAAGACCATATTACCCCTAGCCGAGAACAAGGAAAGCAGAGGCGTGCGGGGTATTTTGGGAAAAACATGAGGGATCGTCTTCAACCTTCCCTGCCCGATGAACCAACCGCGAAAGCAGAGAAACCAGCTATGGTTTGAGAACCAGAACTCGTGAATCCTCCATGAAGACACCAGGGCAGAGCACCATCGGAAACACAGAGAAAAATCGGACTCAAGAGTCCCAAACTACCGAAACTGAGGTGTACAAAACCTCAGATTGGCTTGCCGCTCAGGTACAGATAGGAAGAAACACCAAAAGAGGGAAAAAGGATCCGTACCTCACATACAGAAATCAAAGGGGGCAGAAGCACCCTCGAGTCTCCCAGAACCCATCCCGCTGCTGGTAGATAGTTGTAGGAACCCACATCTCGTCGCCGAGCTCCCAGAGTCTCAAGCAGGTCATCGGAGATGGTGGGAGTCAGGTTGGCATGCTCTAATGCGAACGGGGCCAAACTGATAAGTGAAATTAGTTCCGCAAGGTTTGGAGAAGGTTGTGGATGTGTTTCTCAAAGACCCTCTCTCTCATTGGGCGAATAGACAGGGAAGAAGAAGGGTGTTGGGCGGAAACAGGGGAATGGAGAGACGGGATGTGGAAAGTAGAAATATGGCCGCGATCCTTAGGTTTTATAGGGTCAACCAAACCGCCTAAACTAGGGGAAACCCTGGGAGAAGAAATCGCGAATAAAGATGGAAGGGAGAGGGAGATCGACGAGAAAGAAAATCGAGGAGAAGGCTCGTTACTATTCACGGAACAGGAAAGGGAGGTGAAGGTAGGAGAGAAACCAGTTGCCGCACGATCAAGATCCAATGGCACAGAAAGGCCCAAAGTTTTGGAAAAATAAAAAGGCCCGCGCGACAGCTATATTAGTTTCCTAAATGGATTCCAATAAAGTGATATATTCAATTATTGATCTTTCTCTCTCTCTTCTTTTGAGAGCTCAAACAAATTCTAAAAATAATCAAAAATTACAACCTGACTGATTTTGACGCATAGAATCCAAATATGGAGTTAATTTTGCGTTTTTAGAAAGTTTGATATGTGAAATAATTAATATGTTATTTTCTCTCTCCTCCATCAAAAGAGGTGATAACATTATCTAATTTTTTTGTAACTTTACCCATAAGTCTCCTTAAGGGTTGGGAATACGTTTTTGAAATTATCTTTACAAGTTGAGATTATTTATTTATTTATTAAATAAATAGAATATTCTACACACTTTCTCTCTCCTATTTTACTCATTATTCACACATTATCCAAATTAGTTGCAAATTTGCACAGAGGCTTATTTTTATGTTTAGAATACGAATTTGGAGTTATTTTCCTGATTTGAGAACATTAAGTATTTTATTTCACTTTATTGGCCTATTTCCTATTTTCTTTTGATAATTACATTAATAATTATATTTTTGTTCCACTTTAAATGTTACTTGACCCATAAGTTACTTTTTGATCAAAGAAATGAATTTAAGTTTCAAATTATCATAATGGGTTTCTACTTTATAATTTTAGTGCAATATCTTTCTCATTATCCTTTTTCATCTATTAAACTCCCTATTATTCATTATCATTGTATTTATCTTCTCCTTTATACAAATTCGGATTTTCTTTTATTTCTCTTATTCTAGGAAGTGCTAGAAAGTTCTAAGATGAATTATTTTATTATTTTTATTGATTGGTGTACTTTTGCACTTTAGGCCCATAATCTAAAATCTAACTGAAGTATTTGTGCATAAACCCAAATATTGGAATCAAAGGTGAACAAATGTTCATTAAACCATCATATTGTCCACAAAATAAATAGAACAGACAAAGAGGATAGAAATGAGATGAAAAGATGGAAAAAGAGGACCAAAAGGCAAAATGCCCAGATTTCGGTATGTTACAGGACCTATGTGAAATGGGAATAAGGAAAAAATTTAGAGAGTAGTTAGGAGTGATAAAAAAGTATATTTACCTCCTACTTGTTATACATTGTATAAAAAGGAGAAGAAAACCTTTTGTGTCTGCTTTCATAAAGTTAAGGTACCACAGGGATACTCTTCCAGTATCCGTAGACTAATATCAATGAAATATCTAAAGTTGATAGGTCTTAAATCTCATTATTTTCACACTCTAATGCAACAAATGTTAGTCGTGACAATTCAATCTATACTACCAAATCATATAAGGTTTACAATCACCAGACTTTGTTTCTTCTTCAACACTCTATGCAACAAAGTTATTGATCCTAAGAATCTTGATAAGTTACAAAGAGATGTGGTTCTTGCCCTATGCCAACTTGAGATGTATTTTCCTCCTTCATTCTTTTATATCATGTTACATCTTGTTGTCCATTTGACTAGGGGAGTGAAAATGTTGGGACTAGTTTCCTTGCATTGGATGTATCATTTTAAACGGTGCATGGGTGTTTTTGAATGTGATGTTCGAAACCATTATCAGCCTGAAGGAGTATTATTTAGGGTTATGTGGCAAGGGAGGTCATGGACTTTTATAGTGACTTTCTGAGTTGTAATTAAGCTCCTATAAATGACAAGAATATTGAGGACTATTCTGGCAAAAGGAATTTAGGAGCACGAGTGCAAGCAATCATCTATGAGTTGTGGGGACAAGCTCACTTGTATATTTTAAACAACATCGATGAAGTGAGTGTTTATATCACCAAACATACCAATTTCATCAAGAAACAATATCCTAGAAATGATTTCATGTGGCTTTCTAGAGAGCATAACAAGAAATTTATTAGGTGGTTTGAAGATAAAGTCTTACGTCAACTATCTCAAACACCAAATAATGTTACTAAAAATATCAAATGCCTCGCCTTTAAACCAAAAAATGAATGTTATGTCTTATGAAGGATTTGACATAAATGGGTTCTCATATTACGCAAAGTGTCAAGATGATAAGAGCGTCATCCAAAAAAGTGGGGTCAACCTTCAAGCATCTTCATTGTTTTTTTCTATTGGCAAGGATAAGAGTCCTTGTGAAGCTAAAATGTCATATTATGGTGTCATTGAAGACATATTGGGAGTTTGATTACATAGATTTTAGAATTCTAGTCTTTAAGTGTAGTTGGATCAATAACTCAAAAGAAATTGTAGTGGATGAATTGGATTTCACATTACTAAATTTTGTAAAGATTGATGAGAACGGTGAACCATTCATAATGGCATCACATGTGAAGCAAGTATTTTATATCGATGATCCTTCAAAAGAAAAATGGTCGGTTGTTCTTTGTGGTAAAATATAGTTCATTGGAGATCCTATAGATGAATAAGAGTACTATGACAAGTATGATAACTATAGTGCTTTCTCAGTTGGCCTGCCAACACCAAATATTGAAACTTATATTGACTTATATGTGCATGTAGATCGCACTGAGGGAATGTTAATTGATAACATATCTCAATATTAGGGCATGATTTTATCTTTTTACATGTTAGATGCATTTTACAACCTTATATTTCATTGTTTGACTATTTTTATATGACCTTTTTTAGAAGGCGTCTGACCATGAATATGACGATCATGACGATGATTACCGTGAGGATGAGCAGCATCACAATGTGCACCTTGACACTGATGTAGGTTGTGCATTTTACAATATGTCTATCTTGTTGTATTGTTTTATCTCATTTATAAGTTATATCTATTTATGACCTATATGTTTTTTTGGTCAAATTTAGGTTGAGGATGTACGTCTTGAGGATCTTGTTTAGGTTGACAAGCAACATAAAAAAAATAAAAAATAAGGGGCATCACCATGATGAACAAGTTGATACAACAAAGGGGTAACAGACTGAAGTCGGTCGTTGAGTTTTATCATGCAACAAATCCTATTGGAAAGAACCAGAGCTCTTTTGTTTCATACCTAGGGGTTCTTACTCATAGGCATTGTAGTATAGCAGTAGAATCTTGGCATAAAATTGATAAAAGAAAGAAAGACTTCATATTGAAAGAAATATGTATGAGATATTAACATTTGCAATTTTGTTTAAATTATTTACAATTATATTTTTAAGAATATGATCCATTAAGTATATGAACTTTTGTAGAGCATATATGCCTTGGATGAAAATCTACATCGTAAAAAGGTGATGCAATGTTGTGGGAGGGTATTGAGTAATTATAAGAGAACACTAACAAGATATACATATTGGAGGCTGAGAAGAGGAAGAAGTTAGCCACTGAGTAATGGAGCTATCTTGACCCGACGGCGTGGGAAGTGTTTGTTGCTATGAAAAACACCAATGAATTCAAGGTATTAAGCCTCACTCCCCATTTTGAATAACTTTTTTACGAATTCATTGTTTTACCTTGACATAGTTGGTTATGTTTTACTTACCAATTACTATCAATGATTGTCACTAACCAATCTACAAGAGATGCTAAAAGAGAAAGGTGTGCAAAGAATGTGCACAACCACATGATGGGTTGAGGTGGCTATTCAAATCTTCACTAAAATCTACTATATGCATCTTATTCTTAGCATCCTACTCCAGACACTGTTGTGTCCTCTACTACTACTACTAAACCTCTACTTTGCCATGATATATGGAAAGCTGGGAGGCAATCCAAATTTTGAAAAATAAACCAAACCCCAACTTCTGAGTCAACTGCAAAAATGGTAAAATTCAACTCTCACAACAATTAGTATTGATGATTGTTATGTTTTACTTACCAATTACTATTGACGATGATTAGGGGGATCTCCAAAAGTAAAGGAAATAAGGCAAGTTCATCCCTGAGGGCACAAGGGATGAATTGACAGTTTCTCTAGGTAACTGAGAGCATCTTGGACGTCTTAAGGCTATACGTTCTGGTGTGGGTATTATAGCATTCTTTGGGCCATCACAACACAAATCTATCCATAAAAGGGGATTCTCAAAAGAGGAGGTAAAAGGGTTAATTACAAGGGGAGTTTAGAAAGGAATGAGCTAGTGGGATGCTTCTCATTCAGCTACTCAAATAGTACCAGTTGTGTCACCCCACTCTTCATACGAGGTGAACCCCCTTAGATAGAAGTAGTTGGGAGTAATCCTGTGAACCCAACATCTAGAATGTCTTCTATAAGTATTTTTATGACATAGTAGTCTTTTCAAGATGATATATATATATATATATATATATATATATATATATATATATATATATATACACTCTATGAAAATTTGTTGGGTTTGAGGCCTAGCCATCTAAAATTAAAAATATATGCTGTTTCTGTGGGTGAGGCTTACCCACCCCTTGCAGGTGCCACGCTTCATGGTGCTCCATTACCCACCGATATGGTTCACATGTACCCAAGACTTGTCTACAAAGCTTGGAAGAAGTATCCACTGCTATATGACCACCTCGACGTTGAGACGATAGGTGAAGCAGATGGCGGTGTGGTCGCGTGGCCCAAAGTGTGAGTTATATATACTGATCATGATGTATGGTAAATTTACATTATGTTTGTATCTGTATATACATGACAATTGATATGAAATTATATATATACATGACATAAGGCCTAAGAAACGCCTTACAGTTCATCCTCCTTCACTTCCACATCCTCCTCAATTACTTGGTTGGCTTGCACATGACCTATTTGACTCGTTACGTCCTCAATGCAGGGGTATGGCACTACTTATAGGAGAACAAGAAGAAGATTTTCCTATGATGATTTCTATTAAGGAGGACGATGTAGGTCAACGTTATGATACTAGTATATTTCTACAAGATGTTTTAGAGTTGTTTCGTTATGCTTGGTTGAATACATTTGTGATAGAACTTTGGATATGGTGAAAAGAGTTTTCAATGACCCATGTGGGATTTCTAGTTTCATCCGTAATTAGCTATGTAATTAAAGACCCTACATCTGTTACCCTATACTTCTCTACCACATTTAAATATTTTGGTAAAAAGAATAAGAGCATGATATTAGCTCCATAAAATGTTGGATAAGTTTACTTACTTTCTTATAATTTTGACTTAAGAAATTACATTTCATTGTGGATTTTGAGTAATATATATATCTTTGCTTTCATATCACTCGAGAATAACCATTGGGTCTTACTGATTATTGTCCTTGCAATAGTAAATATTTATTATCTAGATCCTAAGGGTGACAAAATAGATGATGGGGGAGACAATTTGAAAAGGCATTATTCACGTGAGTAAAATTTCAAATCTTGTCCCCCATCGTGCCTCTTTCCAAAAGCATATATATATATTACATGACTATTTACTAATGCTAATTCAATGTGTTCATTAACATATAAGGCTATAAAACAATTCAAAAAAGCTGGAGGAAAGGTGGACATGAAAAAGAAAGCAATAGTTTGGGAGACGTTGAGGTAGTTTTTTTGACTCCAATACATATGCATGCCAACTATGCTTAATTTTATTTAACATTTTGTATGTTGAAATTTATAGTGTTCTATGCAAGACAACAGTTGGGCATGTGGATACCATGTGATGTGGTATATGGACATTATTGTGAGATATGAAATAGTAGACGTCAATGAGATACATAATGTAATTCATATATATATATATATATATATATATATATATATATATATATATATAGTCTTGATCATCATAAGCATATAGTCTCATTAGATAATATGAACATATCAACCTTTTTAATTATATATGTCATTCTCTTTAAAGGTGTTTAAAACAAAAGACTTTGATTTTCTAGAAAAGCTAGTAGGCGTATACATTCCCTATACGTGAGAGCAACTAGATGAGACACGAGAATTGTGGGTAGAAGCCTTCAAGGGGAAAGTGAACTTTGAATTTGATTGAAATAAGGAATGAATTTTTGAAAGTTTGATGTCATTATTTCTATCTCAAACATGTGACCTTATATTACAACTTTAAATTTGATGCAAGTAAATTATTGGAACATATGTGAATGATGATCTATATGCATGTCTGTGAATATGAAGATGAATGAATGATTTTTGTATGAATAAATGAATTGTGTTTGTACATGTCATGAGAATGGAATTGGTGTATATGTAAATGAAGTATCATGTGTGTGAATGAATGTGAAGTTTTATGCTTGCACATGTGATTGAAATAGAATTGGAGAATGAATAGAATTTTATGCATATATTATGTTTTTTATTGTAGGTTTGGTGACCTATTGTTAAGATGAACTCACATGATGTTGTTAACCTGTAGTTCAGAACTCCACTTTTGAATTATAGGTTTCTCATCCTGCTGACTAGTTGGGCAGCAGGTCTGTAGGCCTACTATTAAAAAAAACTTAGGCATCGATTGTAATAAAAAATAGACATTAAAGGACAAAACCAAAATGTCCTTGCTGGACAACACGAGCTAGATGGGTAGTATGTCATAATTTTAGACTCAACTATCACTGTACATCATAGTCACTGGTTATTTATGTTAGAAACTGACATTGTACATCATGATAGGTATCCATTTTTACCAAATTATCCATGTAGGGTCCTTTACCAATTAGAAATGTGACTTGGTATGGATCTTTCGACATCGGTTTTTGGCATGCAACCGACGCCTATGAATCCTGTCTGTGTCGATTTATTTTATCCACACAACCAAGGTTGGATATCTAGTGTCGGTTTTGTCATAACCAAAGACAGTATTTGTACTAGTAGACACATAGTCGTTATAAACATTTGGATGTTAGTTTTTAACTGATGTTATAAGGTTGTTTTAACCGACACTAGAGATAGTATATGTACTAGTGGACACATAGTTGTTAGAACACTCGTATTGCTCTCAATAGAACAACTTCTTGACCAAGACAGTTCTTGGTTGAAGTTTTACGCGACTGAGAATGTTCTGGAACCAAAAAATATGAACAATCAAATTAGCCATTGCAACCCAACTAATTTCATCCTAATGACTTGTTGACCACTAAGAACACTCTAGTCACTCCCTATAGTTTCCCTAATCTCTTATAAGCATTTCCTATAAATAGGAGTGGTCTTAGGACATTTAGAACACAACTTTACAATGACAACTGCACAACTATTAAGCATATTACTGCTTTCTATCTTTCTCAAAGTACTTAGCCTCTACACTTTAAGTTTCCATCCATCTAGTCTAAGCCCTAGTATCACTTCTAGTGTCCTCTCCACCTAATATAACCTTGCCTAAACCTTGTGGAGTGGATCATCATCACTTGTGCATTAGTACTCAATTATAAATCTTGTGAGCTAATTGTTTCTTCCTTTCTCCTAACTCTTTCTACATCGGTATATTGCTCTTGGACTACTGGTTGGAGTGAAGGTTTTTTGGGAACCTCTGGGAAGGAGTCTTCTCAACTTGGTTCTCTTTCACTGGCCATTAAAGAAGAGGTGTGGTATGGTGCTCTTTCACATTCGTTAAAGAAGAGGTGAAGAGGGTCACCTTCCTGCAGTCTGTCAACGAAGGTGGTAATTCTCCTTGAGCTAAAAAGGAGAATTTGTCTTACTCCACAAAAGGCACTAATTAATTTTATATATTGTGTATCGGTATATAAAAGGAATAAAATACAAGGTTTAGAAATCTTGGTTGAAAACAACTACATAATAGACTGACGTCATTTAACAGAATCACTCCAAATCTGTGTCTCTTATGGATTGTTTGATTATCTCTTCTTTTATCCACTAACTTGCATCCACAAATTAATTTGAATATTTGGTTAAAATCATTATAAAACTCTATTCAACCCCGCACCCTCTACAGTCTTTCATTTGGTACCATAACATGATTTAAGGAGCCTTAACCAGTCTTGAAGAATGGGGGAGAGTGTGGTTAGCCACCTCAACCTCGAGGGATCTCATGTGAGCTAGACACATGTGTTTGATGGATCCAACTACACATACTGGAAGAGATGAATGTAATTTTTCTTCCAAAGCTTTGAGTTATGGAAGATGTTCGCTAGATCCTACATACTTCCAACCATGTAGCTAGAGAAATGGGATGCCGAAATGGTAAAAAAATCCACACTTAATGCAAAGGTTGTAAGTATTCTTTACTGTCACTACTACAGAAATAGCATTCAGTGTCCCTTTTTTGGGCATCGGTTATTAAGAGAAACCGACGCCTATCATATTACCGCGTCGGTTGCTTAAGCAATCCGACATCTATATCTGAAACCAGCCAGACACGGGTACCGCTTTGCATTAAGCGTCGGTTGT